>OZ017741.1:156377780-156907780 GCA_963969285.1 Odontomyia ornata
ACTGAAATAATGAATATTCTTCATGGAAACGTTTTAAATTACTTAATATAGCAGACCATTTTTAGGATATTGTTAAATAATTTTTACAATACCCTAAAATATTATGTAGTCGTGACTTGTCTGTCCGTCCGTCCATTTGTTCGTGCGTCACAGTAAGTTTTCTTGCAAACCACATGAGCTAGAATGAGGAAATTTTCTACGTAGGTCAAAAGTGGTGCCTCTCGCAATTTGCAATGCAAGAAAATATTTTAAAGTGTTTAAGGGGGGCCTCCCCATACAGGGGGGTGACTTAAATTTTTTTTTATTTCTGTAGCCCTCTAGCAGCCAAGTTTCTCAACAGATTCCGATGAAATTTGAAATTATAAGTTATTACAGCATTTAACCTGCAAAAAAAACTATGCAAATCGGTTGACAAAAGTCGAAAATTTACAGCTTAATATTTTTAGCAGCCGTTTTCAATAAAAATTCATAATGGTGGCCCCTGATGGTTCAGAAAAGAATTGAAACTAATTATATTAATAGCAACGCAAGTGCTGTTTAAACTTTTATGGGAATCTTTTGAAATTATCTTTTTGAGCTATTTAAGCCGACAAGTTGTCACCTTTGTGTGGTAACCACTGTGTAAAGAGCAAATGTGATAAGGACAACACCTGTATTTATATGTTTATAACAATTTATTATCTGCCGATTTTCAATATGTAATATTTGCGCCTCTATAAAGGGTCTTTAAATACGAACGTCGGCAGATTATTTTTATGTCAATAAATACCCATGTGGTGCAACGAAAATTGCAGTAAGAAGTTTAGTAGTACGCAAGCCAAATTCTTTTCCAAAATCTTACGCTACATATGAGAAATTTACCATTCCGGCTGGTGCTGCCAACGGGGATTTTTTGAAATTCAACCGATAATTCGCTTTGATGATTGATTTCCATTACGATTGCGTTATGGTCGCTATAATAAGGAAGCACCAGTCTTGCGTGAGCAATGCAGAGGTCCAAATATGAATTTGTCCTAGGTTATATTGAGAACTCCGACCCATATAGATTGCACCTGTATTCAATTTGGTTCTCTGTTATCCACGATTTCAAGAATACACCTCTTGGATTATTTGTGGCGTTCAATCATGATGTATGCTTGGCGTTCAGGTCACCAGCAAGAATATAATAATTATAGTATGTAGCCTGTTCAATTCGAGTATTTCAAACAAGGAATTAGAAAAATCAAATAAATTATAATTAATTACAACTTCCGATGAACGCATGCACGAACTGCCACTAATCTTCTTTGTTTTTGTTTTTTCATTTTTATTTTTGTTTTTTTTTTCCTCACTTTTGGAACTCCGACATTGGCTTGACGAAATATTATAAATTGAACCAATTTTTAATTTATTCCACTTTTATCTTCATGCACTGTACATTTATGTCTCTGCACTTTAAACTATCATATAAGTCTTGGTATTCACTTCAATTCAGTTTTTTTTATTAACAGGTTTCGTTTATTTGTTTATTAACGTCGCCGAAACCGCTTCACGACACTTTCGATTTGTAATTGTGGATCCCAACTTGAAATTAAAATCGTCCACTTCGAACATTCCTTAATTAAAACTTTATCCCCGAAACCCAAATTACACACTCTTATCACCAAATTCCACTGTTCCACTTTCGTCTTGCCGTCACTCAATTTTCCTGCATAAGGTCAAAACTTTTTTTCCCCGAAACCCAAATTACAAATTCTTATCACCAAATTCCACTATTCCACTTTCGTCTTGCCGTCCTAAATCTTCCTTCACAAGGTCAAGACTTTTTTCCCCGAATTTATTTCAAAACGTTTTCCCCGACACTGCCACAGAACTTTAACTTCTCTTCAAGAGCACTCGACCAACCTTCCATCAGCAAATCACTCCACAAAAAAAAACGGGAAAAACTCCCTCGCCAAAAGCAATCCCTCTTATCTTTCCGTCCAAAACTGACTGCCCCAAATCCAAGAACTCCATCCCCAATCCCGTAATCCTTTCATGTTCAATTACCGCTGCCGCATCTGGGTAACGTAATCGAAGTTCATTACACCTCGATTCCGCTACCCACACATCTTTTTCGTGCCGACAAACGCAACAATTTCCATTTTGCATATGTGGCAATTTCCATAACCAAGGAAGCGTTTGATTAGATGCAAAGCGTCATATATATATATATATATATATATATATATATATATATATATATATATATATATATATATGTATATATATATATATATATATATATATATATATATATATATATATATATGTGTATATATATATATATATATATATATATATATATGTATATATATATATATATATATATATATATATATATATGTATATATATATATATATATATATATATATATATATATATATGTATGTATATATATATATATATATATATATATATATATATATATATATATATATATATATATATATATATATATATATATACGGAAACTATTGCTTTTGCCGATACTCCAAAAAGAGTGCTTCCCTGAGCTCGGGGAACTTGAACCCAGGGTCCCAGCAGACCCCCGGTCGAGAATCCACGACGCTACCAACGGAGCCACCTTCTGTTGATTTCCCATTCATCGAATTAGCAACTTCAACTCATTCTTGATGGGCATGGGAATGAAATTTATTAGTAGGGAAACATGAATGAACTTTCGTTAGTATGAAAAAATAAAATTTGTTAGTGGAAGCTAATGAATAAAATTAGTTAGTATGAAGGAAGGAATTAGGTTTTGTTAGGGAAAATGTATCGAATGAAGTTTTGTTAGTGGGAATTAATGAATGGAATGTTGTTAGTGGGAAAATGGTAATTATGTACTATTTTTTGTAACTGAAAATAAGGGAAAAGGGTAGGATTGTGATGATGAGGAAATAAAAATTATAGGGAAATTGGAAAAATGTTAATAAAAATAAATACACAGTGGAAAAAGTAGGAGTGCCCAAAGGAAGGTGGAGATGTTACGGCGGCAATTTGAGGTTGCAAATGGGAGAAAGCCGGAATTCGCAACAATCTTGATGCCGGAGGCATCCTCGATATGATGCTGGATGCCCAGAGACACCAAAGTTCACACAATATAATTTTTCTTTTGGCTCCGCCTGAGCCAATTTGGGGAGCATGAATATCTTTGCACTTTACACATCTATATATCATGGCGCAATTGTCAGCCGAATGCCCGAATCTTTGGCACCTATAGCACTGCTTTTCTGGATGCGTTCCCACCTCACCACACGCAAGTTCAAGTACAATACCTTATTTTTTATAGGGCTTTTGAACTGCTTTTGCTGGAAATCTGGACTGAGTAATAAGGCAAGTTTTTGCGCTCGACAATCGATCTCCTTGTTGCAAAGTCTTCAACGGAAATAAATTCTATTTCTGGTGCAATTTCTTGAAGCACCTGAAGGATATTGACTGTGTCCTCTCCACAGTCCAGAGCCTTCAATAAAAATGTCTGGTTTTTTCGCTTGGGGGGTGGTTTTTTTCGCTTCCAGGTACTTGCCGTCACCGATTCGAAAAATTTTTTCGTCACTTATTCAACCGCCGCCAACTTCAATCATTCTTTTGTCGTCGATGGGAGTTAAATCCGCGATCAATCTCTTCTGCGTTTTTCTTTCTTCCGTAGCCGCCAATATTAATTCTGCTAAAGAGAAAGATTTCATTGTTCCCGGGTTCCTCGTCAATTCGTTTCAAAAGGGAGGAAGTACTTTCTTCTAGCCGTGCGCAATCTACCAGCGGCACACAAACTGTTGTCATATTGGGCAATTGAAATGTAAATTTCCCTTCATCTACTACATTCGCAAATGTTTACCTATTTATTTATCGAAACTATTTAAAAAAAAACGAAAAGCTGGTGGCATATTCCATCATAAGCGATTATATTCGTAAATTTACGTGAACAGGATATTTTCGATTGATTGAAGTGTTAAATGAGTCTGATCGGTGAGTAGAACGAGTATATTTATTACTTGAATTCATATTGAACCTAACATTATTGCTAGTTGCAGTTGTTGTAGTTATCGTCGCCGTATTCTGTGCTGATACGCCGAAATCGGTCAATTCGCATCTCGCTCGGTTTATGTCCCTATGTATTTTTGCCGTCGTATGTAACTACTAGAACCCCTTGTGCGCTTCACGGCACATATAGGTGATTTGTCGTTCTGTTGGCGGACCAATACTTGATAGATATCCTGCAAACTGCCATCGCCACAAAATCCCATCAGTTCTAAAATTGCGTAGCATCGCAAAGCGACTCTATGACAGTTTCTGTGCCCTGATGTTTAAGAGCCCTGAAAATTGAAGCTACAAGGTTGGAGGAATCGCAGTCGATAGCCATTTGTTCCCGTTGTTCTAGCGTCTTATCAGAGGAAACTTTTCCTTTTCCTTGTCTGGTGTGGAAGTGGATTTATCTGCAGATTTACGCACTAGTTACATACATTCGGTTAATTACTCTACTTTACACAGTGCTTTTTAATTCGAACAACTATCTGAAATTTCTCTTTTTCACAATAATCCCTGACTTTAAACCTTGGCTTGCGTTGGCTAATATACCCCGGTGCTCAAAATAAGTTCTTCGTTTTCGTACGATCTTGCGTGAATATATGCGAGGGTTCCTTCCAGGTGGTAGGGTAGGAAACAATTGTCACTCGTAACAGTGGCGATATAGTTGGACCCTTTTGATCACATACCGCAAATGACTCGTTAGCGACATTACTTGAGTTGTTCCCCGAAATGGTGATTTCACGACGATTTAACCAATGCAATTTTTAAAAAGTAAAATTATTCTTATTGTCTTCTGATTGACAACAACAATAAATAATAATTAGACATAATTTTTGTATTTTTTATTATCTCCTGAAACAGTGGGGTCGTTTTGAGACAACCTGTATTTTACATCCTTCTTAACTTTGAAACAACATTCAGTCAATCGAATTAATTTAAAAATAATTCATTTAAACTCACCTACGCATACTGGGAATCGGAATCGAACCTGCGTATCACGAATCACAAGGCCGCAGTGCCCGCTTTTAGCCATGTTATTTTACTTTAAACTAAATCATCTAGATAAGATGCATTCAAATGTTCGATAGTTGTGGTGGTTACCAGGAATAATGCTGGATACCTAACTAGCTTAGTATAATTTTCACAAATTTTTGGTATAGTTTGCCTAATGTGATCATAATTTGCTTAAATTATGTAGGATTTATCTAAAGTCATGTAAGATTTTCATCGTTCAGTTGAAAACAAAAAAAATTCCTCAATTGAACTTCGGTATTGCAGTTTTTACCTCGGTGTGCGTGCGACCTGTCACACAACGGTTTCACTAGTAATGCCTACCTTAATAATGTAGGTGGTGGCTTACTTTTTATCCTCCCGACTCAAATTAGATGCTTCTTTGAGATTTTTTTTTTTTTTTTTTTTTGGAAGCTTATATTTAACGCCTTTGGATGGAACTTTTGGAAGGCGTGGGAAACCTCTGGTGCAGCATAGCATATCTATTAAGTGCCTCATTCTTTCTCCTTTTTTACTGGTATCCTTTGAGAAGGCTTAAGTTCAGACCATATATGTAGTCGACTTGTTGGTCCAATGATTATCTTTGCAAAGCAGGATGATCATAAGAATGGCATGAGTCCTTTTAGGGATAAGTACACAGAGTTAGACCAGCGCTAATCGCGAGTCCGTCGAACCTACGCCACCCTCAACGGTGAAAATTTCGAATGTACTTCCAAGGCTTTCCCGGAATGGCGACGGTATGATACCGAGATTGGAACCGTTCGCACGCGAGTTTCACCTCATGGTATCGTGCTATGCAACTAAGTCCAAAATATATCCGCAAGCCCAAAATTTAATCCAATACTTTGACCAATTCGTTATCTAGATAACGGTGTCGGGTCCCACAAAGCCAGAAACCTCTCTTTTACGACAAACATAGGTATATTCCCCAAGATTCATATAGAGTTTATCGTTTTGATTGGTGTTGTTGCTAACCTGAAGCTCATTTTAAGCATTTGCATCTCATTCGATAGGGCTCCTGTCACAATGCTCTAACAGCTTCTGTACTTCAATTAGGGGATGTATTTGACTTTCGTCTCTGGGCGAAAGTATGTTGAAGCATAATTATTGCAGCACAAACATGTTGACGCAATAATTATACGAAAGTTCCTGATCCAGTCCCGTTGGTGACGAGATTTGTGTCGAGTGAACTTTCGGACGACTATAAGCCCGTTCAATTATGATGCGTACTGATTGAACATATCACAGCTGGATGGACGGACACACGGCTAAAGCGTGGTATTGATCATATCACCTCGAGTCCCGATATACGAGGTCTGTTCAAAAAGTACACGGAATTTTTAAATTTCGCGGGTCTGGAGAATCCGACTGTCTAAATTTTTTTTATTGTGTTGGTATACATGCCCCTAAAGTATGATAAAATTTTCAGGCATATTCACTGTTTACTTTGTCTGTGGTAGTCGCTAAGGCTCGACGTGTTTTTATGAGCTCGGCGATTTTTGCTTGTTTAAACAATGGAAGAATTGAAGAGTCAAAGAATTTGTATTAAATTTTGCGTAAAAAATGAAATAAAGTGTAACAAAGTGTGTGAACTGTTACAAAAAGCCTATGGTGAGTCTGTTATGAAAAAAAACAAGTGTTTACGAGTGGTATAAGCGTTTTCAAGATGGCCGCGAAGATGTTGAAGATGACGAACGCTCCGGTCGACCCAGCACGTCAATAATCGATGAAAGTGTGGAAAAAGTGGAAAAAATGGTTTTAAATGATCGCCGCATAACAATTCGAGAAGTTGCTGAATAAGTTGGCATATCAATTGGCTCATGTCATAACATTTTTTCAAAAGTTTTGGGCGTGAAACGAGTGGCAGCAAAATTCATTCCAAAACTGCTGAATTTTGACCAAAAAACAATCGCATGAACATCGCTCAGGAGCTATTAAATGACGTCAGCGACGATCCAAGTTTGCTTGAAAGGGTCATAACTGGTGATGAAACATGGCTGTACGGTTATTATGTCGAAACCAAAGCACAATCGTCCACCTGGAAGCATTCAACGTCACCAAGAGCGAAAAAAGCACGTCAAGTTCGATCAAATGTCAAGGTTTTGCTTACTGTTTTCTTCGATTATAATGGCATAGTGCATCAAGAGTTCTTACCACAAGATCGTACGGTTAATAACGAGTATTACCTTGAAGTAATGTGACGTTTGCGTGAAGCAATCTAAAAAAAAACGCCCCGATTTATGGAAAAAGAATTCATGGGTTTTGCACCACGATAACGCACCTGCTCACTCGTCGTTGCTTGTTCGAATTTTTTGGCCAAAAACAATAGCGTAGTCATGCCCCATTCACCAGATATTCCTCCGTGTGACTTTTTCCTGTTCCCAAAGTTGAAGAGACCCATGAGAGGTCGGCGTTTTTCCTCAATTGAAGAAATAAAGGCCGAATCGCTGAGAGTGCTCAAGGACATACCAAAAAGTGAATATCAAAAGTGTCTCGAAGATTGGAAAAAACGCTGGCATAAGTGTATTATATCTGGGGGGGGACTACTTTGAAGGGGACCACATTGATGTAGACGAATAAATAAATATTTTTTTGAAAAAACGAAAATTCCGGTACTTTTTGAACAGACCTCGTATATGGTCAAGATAATGAGATACTCTAACTATCCCTAAGCGAAGGCCCGAAAGAGGCTGTAGTACAAAACAAACAAATCAATAATTATACTTCGAGTGATCCCCTTCTTCGTGCAGAGGTTTCCAGAAGTACTAGATCCCGCGTCATAAATTCTGAAAGATATAGTACATGTTTCAATTCTCTTGATCGAGATACCTGCCTCTCAGTGCAGTAACCATTGGAGTTCCGAGTATTCAAGCCTCGAATTTGATACCAAGGGTTTAGAGTTGTTGGATTACCGATAAACCAAGTTTTTTCTTTGCGAACATCCTAGCCAAAATTGCTGAGATCGCCTTAACGTGATGAAAAATCCCTTGGGCTAAACGGGTAACCTCCGCCCTCGTACTGCATTGTAAGCGTGTTCAAGCCCCGCTTCTGTTTCCGCCAGGCCTTCACACCTGATCTCTACAACAGACAAAGACAACTTAACCGACAAAATCACCCGTACAATGGCATCCTCCAGCTGAATGAGTTCCTAACCTGTGTAGAGAACTAACATTGTTGATACCAAGTTCAGCAAATGTTTCAAACATGTTGTCTTTTTCTGGCATCGTTGGTCGCTATTTGTGAATCCAATGGAGTAGTCGAGTGTCTGCCTTATTTTCTTGTTTGGTCAACTAATTACGATGCTGATAATCCACTCTGCTACCTGGGGATTGACTCTACCTTGCCCCGTTGTCTATTCAAGTGAAATTCGCTGCGCCAGAGATCTCCTACCACTTCATTTTTGCTCCATTACGTTTTCCCGTCAGTCATCCCGGCGTCCATGTTTCTCTATCATGGAACGCATTAAAGTTCTCCTATGGTCGGCAAATACACAACTGCATTATGCCGTCATTTCGCCTCCCCCCTGCCCGACTTAGCGGTTATTTTTCGTTATTCTCCTTATTTAGATGTAGTTTAGGCTGTGGCGAAGGAGGTTGGACTTCTTTTCTTCCATTCCTTCAAATAACCATTAGCGAATGACAACGCCTGCAGGTCTCCTTTCCAACTATAGCAAAGCGCAAAACTAGGAATCCGACTTTTTTCCCCCCTAGCATGCTCTTAGTGACTATGATATACAACTGACATGCTTAACCCGGTATAAAACCCCAAAATCACGACGAGGTGACATCCATCGGGGGATATACAGGATTTATGACAGGGTCTTGTAAATACTATGTCATCTCAGAAAATCGGGTTCTGTTGTTTTGCAAATGAAACGCGAGAACATAATTTAACGTACTAGGGAGCAACTTAGATGCCCAAACGCCGTTATTTCCATAATTCAATTGAACGAATTAAATTAAATTTTGGGCTCTATTTTGCATTCATATTTTCTAAATTCACCCTTTCATACTTTTTACAACGCATGCATGTGTAGAACCTAACTTATGTTGTTGTCTGCTTAGAACTTAATACGATATAACCACTCTATAAGATTCTTTCTTAAATTCAAACGTAAAATAAATAACACGTACTAAACAATTCATTTTATCTCGTTTGCAGGGCACCAATCAACAGCAAGACACTCGGTTCAGCGACAAAGAGAAAAAGCTTATGAAGCAAATGCGTTTCGGCGATTGTCTTAGCAAGCCGGTTGATATGTCCAAAGTGAAATTGGATGTTTTACGACCATGGATTAGTAAAAAAATTACAGATATTTTACATATTGAGGATGACGTTGTAGTCGAATTTGTTTATAATCAATTAGAAGAGAAATACCCATGTCCGAAGAAAATGCAAATAAATATGACAGGTTTTTTGAATGGCAAGAATGCTCGGCAATTCATGGATGAACTTTGGGCTCTGTTGCTTTCGGCGCAAGACTCTGAAACCGGAATACCGGCTGAATTTATCAATCAGAAAAAGGAGGAAATTCTTCGGCGGGAGGAAGAGGCAGCATCAATACAAGAGCTGCGTAAAGAACGAGATAAAAGTCATGACCGACGGAGTAATGATCGTGGTGATATTTCTAACAATGTTGAACGATCGAAATTCGACACAAGACCTTCCCGCTCTCCCCGCTCTCGTTCTAAGTCAATAGAAAAAAATAATGTGAACAACAATGTTGAAACCACGCGTGCTACAACTGAAAGAGAAAGGCCAAAGTCACCGAGAAAATCAAAGGAGAGAGCAAGGTCACCTCGTCCAAAGTCACGTGAACGATCTCCTGCAAAACAACGAAACTCTCGTGATCGCAGTCCTCGGCGTAGAAACTCCCGAGAAAAGTCTCGGGAGCGAGACAAGAGGCGTTCTCGATCTCGTAGACGATCAAGTGAAAGACGACGACCTAGCAAATCTCGTGAGCAAAGAGAACGCGAACGATCGCCCCGACGTCGTTCCCCTTCCAAACCACGAAAGCGAGAACGTGACGACTCACGAACGCGAAATAGGGCACCCTCAAAAAGATCACGATCCCGGTCTAGATCGCCAACTGCCCGTTCCTCCAAAGAAAGAGAGCGCTCCGTGCCCGTTCCAAAGTCAAACGATGCTAATGGGCGTAAGTCGCCGGAAAATTCTCAGTCGAAACTAACGAAAGTGCAAGAAAAGCTGATGAACCTCGCCACGGCGAACGATACAAAAGGCAAAAAGAAGCGAAACAGTCGTAGTAAAAGTCGAAGCAGGAGCCATTCTCGTTCATCTGGTTCGCGCAGTTCAAGCCGTTCTTCCTCGCGCTCGCCTAAGCGCGGAAAGGACAAGAAAAAGTCTGTTTCAAGGTCATCTAGCTCATCATCATCTCGATCGTCGAGTTCTTCAGATAGGCGTCGCAAGAAATCTGGCGACCGATCTCGTTCTCGTAGTGTATCCCATTCGCCTGTAAATGGCAAAGACGATTTCGAAATTACAAAGAAGCAGAACAGCGTCCAGAAGAAGCGACACTACAGAACAAACAAAGATTCTTCATCGAGCTCTTCTCCAGAGAAAGCAGCCCCAAGGCGATCAGATCAACGTCGCTTCGAACAACATGGTCGTAGGCAATCATTCTCTAGAGGTCGTAGTCCACAACGAGGTGGCGGAGGAGGTGGAGCTGGTGGCGGCGGATGGAATCGTTCAAGATCCCGCAGTCCAAGAATGCGATCGCGATCACCAATGCGCCGTTCCAGATCACCTAGAAAGTAAGTATTGTAAATAATTTCAATCCCACTTTGCGCTTCAATACCTCATTAATCAGAAATAATTAAAATCACACCAATTTCAGTTTCAGATTCAACCGAAGGCGATCACCAATGATGAACCGAGGTCGAGGTGGGCGTGGTCGCATGAACAATATGAGGCGTCGTAGTCCTAGCAGAGACAGAATGAGACGGAATATGTCGCCCAGGGATCGTCGATCACCATGGGATAACAGAAGGCAATCGCCGATGCGTCGTTCTTCGCCGCCGCGTGATCGTAGATCTCCAATGCGACGATCACCACAATTTCGCGATCGTAGGTCCCGGTCCCGCGAGAGGAAATTCTCGCCGAGACGGTCTCCAGGAAATCGAAGGACTTCACCATTTCGTCGACAATCCCCAATGCAACGTCGGTCTTCACCCATGCCTCGCGAACGAAGATCGCCACAACGTGATCGCCGATCACCGATGCAGCGCCGTTCATCGCCACCTCGTGATCGCCGTTCATCACCGCCTCGTGATCGACGATCGTCCCCTCCCCGCGATCGTCGTTCGTCTCCGCCTCGTGATCGGCGTCCATCTCCAATGCAGAGACGATCCTCTCCACCCAGGGATAGACGATCGCCTCCACGAAGACGCAGTCCGATGCAACAGCAAAAAGGAAAACGCTTTTCTGACCAGCAAGTGGAACGCCCACCTCCATCGCGAGACGATCCGGTGTCTGATTGGGACGACGATTTGGACAAGGCTCCACCTCCAGTGCGGGAAAGTTCTGTCACGTCCTTACCAGAAAGCGTTTCACCTGCAAAGGACCGTAGTGCTAGTGTAGAACGGAAATCAATACCACCACGAAAATCTAGTCCTATTCCTGAGAGAGATAGTCCTGAACGTAAGCCGTCAAAACGACCAGCGTCTCCAGAAGAAAGAAAGGAAAAAGAGGGATCCCGGCCAAGAAGATTCGATGTCGAACCACCTCCTCGAGAGAGAAGATTTGATGTTGAACCACCCCGAGAAAGAAGATTTGATGTCGAACCTCCTCGTGAGAAACGATTTGACGTCGAGCCACCGAAGGAAAGGAGGTTTGACGTTGAGCCTCCACGTGAAGAAAAACGTATCGAACCCAAACGACTAGAAGAGAAGATTGAAGAAAAGCCCAAAAAAGTGATCGAAAAGCTCCAGTCAAGGTATAGCTCGAGCTTGTCCAGAACGCCTTCGCCTTTCCTGAAACCACACGAGCGAGAAAAGGCCGTCGTCGCCGCCGCCGCAGTAGCAGCAGCAGCAGTTCCGCAACCCGCTAAACCTGCTGTCAAAGTTTCTAAACCAGAACCGAAGGCTGATGAACCTAAAAAGGAAAAACCGATTGCAAAGCGAAGGAGTCAATCCAGTTCTGATGAAAGTTCGGATAGTGAAAGTGAACAAGAAGAGGATCATAAAAAGAAAAAGTCCAAGAAGCGCGATTCGTCGAGCAGCAACGATTCAGACGATGAAGCGAGTAAATCGAAAACTCGCAAGGAAGAAGAAAATAGAAAGAGGGAGCGAAGCGCTGAGCGCAAGCGAAAGGCATCAGAACTGAAGGAGGCCGAGGCCGCGCTGAAGAAAAAGGCTGTAGAGAAAACACGGCGGAAATCAGACAGTGAGTCGGATGATGACGAGGACGATCAGGGGAAGGAGTCACGCAAACGATCAGTCAAGAAGAGGAAGTCATCGAGCAAGGATGATTCATCTGACTCAGAGGCACCTAAGAAGAAGCGCAAGAAGGAAAAGAAATCCCGCAAGGGATCAACTGATAGTTCATCGGACTCGGAAATGGAGTCGAAAAAGAAGAAACACAAGAAGCATAAGAAACACAGCAAGAAGCATAAAAAACACAAGAAGCACAAGAAGAAGAGCAAGCGGGCGGCGAGCAGCTCTGACAGTGACGCCGATGACGATGCGCATGTGGGTGCAGTCAACGACGACCTCGAGAAACAGCTGCGGGAGCGTGCGCTCAAGTCGATGAAGAAGCAGACCAGCACATCGGATTGAGTTGTGTGTTTTAAGCATGTGTGAGCGTATGTTATCCTTGACACGGGCGATTAATTTCCAAACATGTTAATTTCTTATCCCTCTGACCTGGCCATATTCTCCTTGGGTCTCGTTAGTGGCCTCCAGCCGCAGCTTCCACCACCCAAGCTTGGAGACAGCTGCAGGGCCAATCGACTGCATACTTTTTATTTATTCTTAATGGAATTTCTACGTTGTATCACTTAGATAAGCTGATCTACTGTTTTACTGTGCTGTGAGTTTGCGTGACAAAATCATTAGACCTAGGTATGCTGCGAGAATCCACGCCACCCCGGCTGTCCGCCCTCGAAGCCATTGGTCTGCATCGAGAGCCACGCACCAACATGGCCCCATCCCAACCCTACACGTATAGACTTTTGTTTCTTAGGATTAACGGAATTAATTATATGCTAGAAATATAATATTAAAATATGGAAGATAAGGACAGAATATGAAAGAGAAAAACAATGTTCAAACAGAGTTGTGGAAAACTCTAAAATCGAGAATATTAAATTAAACAGAAAGAAGATATTAAAAGATCAACACTTATAATAAATTGAAATTCAGCTAATACTTTCTCTTATTTAATTGAAGTCGAATCGTGCGCGTTGAACACTTCAGGCGTGCACTCGTTGCTTGTGTGTGTGTGCATGCGTGATCCTTGGAATCCAAACTCACCCCTGGAATAACACATTCTGCACTTCGTCGAGCTCGTATCCTTTTTATTGCAGTCGATTTCGTTCACCACTTTTTTTATATTCTTAACTGTTGTCAGATATGTGGATGTCGACTTCTATGGCTTAATACTTAAAGGACTTCGAGCTTTGATAAATTTCGTTGTTTTCTCTTCACTCGTTTCAATTTTACAATAATTAACTGTAATTTAATCGAAGGAATAATATATAAAACTAGAAATATATTGTAACGAATTATCCTTATATAAGATATAACAGGAAATTTGGGAATATTTGATTTTAGCCAATCCATGGAGAATAATTCTTTTTGACGAATCTAGATTGTAATCTTTTACTTGAAAAGAAGTAAGGGTACCGTAAATGTACGAAGAAGAGAGTTTTAGATAAAGTTTTGAAATGAAATTATTGAAAAAGGTGTGAAAATGTTCATTCAATTATGTTTTTGTTTTGTAAAATAACGAATGGGTTTAAAGTTCAGTCACACACAAGCAGAGAATCTGCATCTGCAATGTTCAATAAATATAATTTAAAATTTAAGAAAAAAACTTGTAAAATGTTGTGTTTTGGTTATTACGATCCCTAATTTGCTGAGTGGAAAAAAATTATTTTTCACTTTATGTGAGGATTTAGCTAGTGCTGCTTTTTATGTAAGACAAAGCTATCAAAGATGTATGTAGCAATTTCTTTTCTACTCACGCTAGAGGTCAAGTGGGAAAGTGAAAAATCGATACCAAGTTCCTTAATCAATCTTGCTAAAACTAAGTGGTGGCGTTTTTATTTTAAAATTAGGGATTTCGGTTCTGAACACTACCGCTCTACTATTAGTCGGTAACCTGATAGATGCAAAAAGTAGGCAATGGTGAGACAAATTTGGAGATACGCTCTCAATTTTTCAAATGCCAGTTGGTGTCGCATGTCCTTGTTCCTCTTTATAAACCGTGAGGTTTTGGCGTGCATTGGTCATAACAGATATGCACAAGCCATCAACGAGGGTCCTTTAGGGTTATGATAGCATGCCCATAAAAGCTTTGGACTAATAAGTGGGTATAATTTTCATGTTCTTGTTATTTGCTTGCTTTGTTAGTTGATTAGTATTTAAAATGGGTTTATTAGTAGACTTACTATTTGAGTGCTATGATTTATGGGAATTCTCATGCTAAGTTGAGATTTTGATTGGAGATTCTTAAGTATTTATATTTTTTTCATACTTACTCCTAAGAGGTTCAAACTTGCAATTTAGTATTCTATATTTAAGGTCATCACAAATTTCACACGATTTGCAGCTTTCGGGGGGTATGACAAGCCGATTTTAGTCTTTTGAAGTTGTATGCTCTACTGAAAAGAATACCTTTGATTTGAACTTTCTCCCCTCCAGTGAAAATGAAACCATGGTTTTGGTCAAAATATGACATCCGATTGCAGTCAGGCCCTTGTTCCGAGATTTCTAACCTTGTTAAAGTAGTATTCTTGTGATTGACTATTGATTAGATTGTTGATAAGTTTTTGAGTCATCCTATTATTTAAACGAGTTTGTATGTTCTCCATCTATAATTGCTTCTTTTGCAGCTCTATTTTCTTCATAGCACCATAGCCCCTCTCAGACCGTGTCCTCCAATTTCGAAATTCGAGCAGCGATAAACTTTCATCGTCGCTAGAGTAAGAACAACATATCCGGTGTTCCCATTGACCTCCACCCTTCAGTTCTTCCAACTAATGCCTTTTGGAGTATCCGTTGTTCGTCGATACAATCCACGCGGTCAGCTTTCGCAGTCTCATAATCAAGCCCTCTGGCTCGTCGAAAATTTCTCCTTATAGCTTTACTCTGATTATTCGCTTCAGGACCCGCCTCTCGAAGGCGTTCAATGTGTCTGCGGATACTTCGGTGAGGGTCAATGTTAATCGCAGATTATATGCTTGATGCTTTGTTTGCCTGTGTATGCCAATCTTCTTGAAGATCGTCAGAACTAAATAAAATATTTTATTTGCGAGCTGCATTCTTCTGCCGCCCTACTAACCGTCACATATACTTTTGTGACACAGTGGTTTCTATACACAGCCCAACGTCACATATAAGTATATGACAGGCGATTTTAGTCAATTTTTTATATATGTATGATGATGAAACATTTGGGTTTTGCGCGCAAAACTTTCCAGTTCTAAGAGCAGTCAAAAATATGGAGACTGCCCTTGCTCTGGCATTACATTGTACATATTTTGTACCGCAATTGAAGATGTAGGTTGCGTAGGTCATGTGAAATAGTTCAAATGTTTCCATTACTCGGAATCCTGAAAAAGGAAATGTTGCTTGTAATCTAATGTTCTATAAACGCTTGCGTTTGGAATCTGTTCGCATCTTAGTATCAGTTGATTTGGAATATGCTTTACTTGTAGGAAAATTCGAAAACAAAAATAAATCTAATGATGGAATTTGATGACAAAGATATTTGGAAAGAGTTTCAGTTAAGGCTTATGGCACGACACGACTATCGCAACGTACGATTTTTAGCCGCAAATGTAAGCACACTATGGCAAGATTTATAAGTATCTCCAGGCATGCGCAGAACTGATATGCTCAGTTGAAGGTATGTCCTTGCCAGAAATACATACACATACTCAAAAAAGTCTGCGTACATCTCATTAGTACAAACTGAATTATGTTGGAATAGTATGAATCAATAATGTGATTTTGTTTTAATCATTTCGATAAAAGAGCCTAAACTGCAAGAAATGTATTGAAGCAGGTTTGTTTAAAAAATTCCCAAAATTATCGAACATACAGTCTTCCACAAAAGTCAAGGTACAGAGAATCGGTAACTGAAAATTGTATTACTGAATCAATATTTTTATTTGAAAACCAAAAGTTATGAAATGGTAATAATACGAGTTCTGTTGAATTTAAGTTTTCATAAATTTAAAGGGATTCGGCAATAATGATCATTGAAGACAATAATTTTTTGTTGGCAATGTCTCTTTTGTACTCCACAAAAGTCTTGGTACAGTTGCAGAAAATGCCCTGTTATTTGTAAAAAGGGGAATCCCCCAAGTACATATTATCAGAGTGAGTTAACAACCGTAGGTCGCTGTCTTTAATATCGCGTCCGTATTCGTGGTGTATCTTTTATTTAATAAAATTTTTAAAAAAATGAGTCGAAAGGAGTTGAGTATTAAGGAGCGTGAAATAATTATTAATCTGCATTCAAATCAGAGCAAATCATATTCTGAAATAGCTGAACTAGTGTTGCGAAGTCGGTCAACCATTCAAAAAGTGATAAATCGATTTAAGAAGGAAAATAGAGTGGAAAATGTGCCCCGAACAGGTCGTCCATCTAAACTAAGTGCAAAGGACAAGAGAAAAATTTGGCGAATGGTAAAACAAGATCCATTTCTAAGCTGTAGAAAAATCTGCGATGTTCTTGGAATTAATGATAAGAAGGAGGTTAGCGCAGAAACTGCGTAGAGCTGTCGTAGAAGCTGGATTTTCATCTCGTACGCCTAGAAGAAAACCTCTTGTAAGTTCTATAAACAAACAAAAAAGAATAACATTTGCAAAAGCATATATTGACAAACCAATAACGTTTTGGGGTAATGTTTTATTTTCGGATGAGTCTAAATTTTGTATATTTGGTGTAAATGGGCATAAGAGGGTCTGGCGAAAAGTAGGAGAAGCATTTAATCCCAAGAACACTATTAAAACAGTAAAACATGAAGGCGGTGGTGTTATGGTTTGGGGTTGCATGGCTGCTGCTGGAGTTGGAAATCTGACATTCATCGAAAATACTATGGATCAGAACTCTTATTTAGAGATTCTACGAAACAACATGAAACAAAGTGCAGCCAAATTAGGTATGCGAGAAGATTTCTTGTTTCAACAGGACAATGACCCTAAGCACACTGCGCATAAAGTTCGAATGTGACTATTGTACAATACTCGCATGCTTGCTACACCGCCTCAAAGCCCTGATTTGAACCCTATAGAGCATCTTTGGAATGATCTTGAGACAAAAATCCGAAAAAGAGTGATATCAAGCAAGGCGCAGCTTAAGGATGTTATATTGGAGGAGTGGGCCAGAATCAGCAGCGAATTTACTAAAAAATTGGTATATTCTATGCCTAAAAGACTGAAGTCAGTAATTCAGATGAAAGGATATCCGACAAAATATTAAGAAAAGTACAGTCTTCCACAAAAGTCAAGGTACAGTGATAAATATCATGAAAATTGTTTGATATTTTTATTTAAAAAACCTATAGTGATAAATTTTTTTTGGTATTACTTCAACTATAATCATTACACTTTAAATTCATGTAAAACAAAACGAAAATTCTGTCGTATTAATATATTATTACATATGATGTGTTGGAAAGTCAATGAATGAAGTCCACAAAAGTCATGGTACACCTAAAGAAAAATGATACAAATTGTAATTATAGTCTTGCAAAGTTATTTGAATTATACTTTTCTTAATATTTTGTCGGATATCCTTTCATCTGAATTACTGACTTCAGTCTTTTAGGCATAGAATATACCAATTTTTTAGTAAATTCGCTGCTGATTCTGGCCCACTCCTCCAATATAACATCCTTAAGCTGCGCCTTGCTTGATATCACTCTTTTTCGGATTTTTGTCTCAAGCTCATTCCAAAGATGCTCTATAGGGTTCAAATCAGGGCTTTGAGGCGGTGTAGCAAGCATGCGAGTATTGAACAATAGCCACATTCGAACTTTATGCGCAGTGTGCTTAGGGTCATTGTCCTGTTGAAACAAGAAATCTTCTCGCATACCTAATTTGGCTGCACTTTGTTTCATGTTGTTTCGTAGAATCTCTAAATAAGAGTTCTGATCCATAGTATTTTCGATGAATGTCAGATTTCCAACTCCAGCAGCAGCCATGCAACCCCAAACCGTAACACCACCGCCTCCATGTTTTACTGTTTTAATAGTGTTCTTGGGATTAAATGCTTCTCCTACTTTTCGCCAGACCCTCTTATGCCCATTTACACCAAATATACAAAATTTAGACTCATCCGAAAATAAAACATTATCCCAAAACGTTATTGGTTATGCTTTTGCAAATGTTATTCTTTTTTGTTTGTTTATGGAACTTACAAGAGGTTTTCTTCTAGGCGTACGAGATGAAAATCCAGCTTCTACGACAGCTCTATGCACAGTTTCTGCGCTAACCTCCTTCTTATCATTAATTCCAAGAACATCGCAGATTTTTCTACAGCTTAGAAATGGATCTTGTTTTACCATTCGCGAAATTTTTCTCTTGTCCTTTGCACTTAGTTTAGATGGACGACCTGTTCGGGGCACATTTTCCGCTCTATTTTCCTTCTTAAATCGGTTTATCACTTTTTGAATGGTTGACCGACTTCGCAACACTAGTTCAGCTATTTCAGAATATGATTTGCTCTGATTTGAATGCAGATTAATAATTATTTCACGCTCCTTAATACTCAACTCCTTTCGACTCATTTTTTAAAAATTTTATTAAATAAAAGATACACCACGAATACGGACGCGATATTAAAGACAGCGGCCTACGGTTGTTAACTCACTCTGATAATATGAACTTGGGGGATTCCCCTTTTTACAAATAACAGGGCATTTTCTGCAACTGTACCAAGACTTTTGTGGAGTAGAAAAGAGACATTGCCAACAAAAAATTATTGTATTCAATGATCATTATTGCCGAATCCCTTTAAATTTATGAAAACTTAAATTCAACAGAACTCGTATTGTTACCATTTCATAACTTTTGGTTTTCAAATAAAAATATTGATTCAGTAATACAATTTTCAGTTACCGATTCTCTGTACCTTGACTTTTGTGGAAGACTGTATAATTCAAATAACTATGCAAGACTATAATTACAATTTGTATCATTTTTCTTTAGGTGTACCATGACTTTTGTGGACTTCATTCATTGACTTTCCAACACATCATACGTAATAATATATTAATACGACAGAATTTTCGTTTTGTTTTACATGAATTTAAAGTGTAATGATTAAAGTTGAAGTAATACCAACAAAAATTTTATCACTATAGGTTTTTTAAATAAAAATATCAAACAATTTTCATAATATTTATCACTGTATCTTGACTTTTGTGGAAGACTGTATAGTAATTTCAATACTTGGAAGTCTGTGAGCAGCCCCAAAAAAGTCTGCGTACACATCACAAAATTTGGGGATTCCCCGAAATGTGCAATGTTGATGCATTCATTTTTTCATTGTTCTGCGTGACAGTACTTCATTGGAAAATTGTCTGCGTGTTTTGCGTGAATAAAAGACTATTCTTTAATATGGAAGTAAAAAATAAGGAAATCAGTATTAGTGAGCGTAAAGTCATAGTAAAATTGCGTGAAAACGGGAAAAGTTTTCGTGAAATCGCAAAATTAGTTGGGAGAACCCATTCCTCGGTCCAAAGGGTTGTTGCTAATTACAAAGAAAGCGGTTTGATTATTTCACGGCATCGGTCAGGACGTCCTTCCAAACTTACAGCACGTGAACGTAGGAGTTTTATTAATGCTGTGAAACAAAATCCCCGATTAACCGCGTTCCAAATTGCGCAGGATATATGAAAGAAATACAATAAAACAATAAGCGATGAAACAGTGCGCGTAATTCTCAGAAAACGTGGTTACCATGGTCGAGTCGCACGTAGAAAGCCGTTCATATCGGAACGGAATCGCCGAAAGAGAGTGGAGTTCGCCAAAAATTATGTAAATATGCAAAAAGAATTTTGGGAAAGCGTTCTTTTTTCGGACGAAAGTAAGTTTTGTATATTTGGGATCAAAGGACGCAAATTAGTATGGAGAAAACGCTCGACAGAATTCAATAAAGAAAATTTGATTCCCACTGTAAAGCATGGTGGCGGCGGTGTGATGGTTTGGGGGTGTATGGTAGCCAGTGGAGTGGGGCAACTCGTTTTCATAGAATCTACAATGGATAAATACGGGTACCTTAATATTTAAAAAAATAATATTAAGCAAAGTGCCGAGAAATTGCGGCTGGGGAACGCATTTTTCTTTCAGCACGATAATGACCCCAAACATACAGCTGAAATAAATAGGCTATGGTTGGCCTACAACGTCCCAAAACTCTTAGGTACACATCCTCAATCACCAGATTGAAACCCAATTGAGAATTTGTGGGATTTACTTGAAAGAAAAATTCGAGAGCATGACATAACTAGCAAAGAGTCACTAAAAAATGTTATTTTGAACGAGTGGAACAAAATAACGGCCGAAGAAGCATCAAAACTTGTTCAATCCATGCAAAATAGGCTAAAGAAAGTCATTTATAGGAAAGGCTATGCTACTAGATATTAAGGTTCAAAATCTGAAAGCTAATACAGTGGTTTTCAAATAAAATGAATAAATTTTTTCAGGTGTACGCAGACTTTTTTGGATCGATTTTCATGACTTTTTGGAAGAAACTTGAAATGAAAAAGTTCTTTGGCCATTGCATTATGGTAGGAAATATTTGGATGCCTTGATTAAAACTATGCTGGTTCACCAACACACTTTATAATCACCCATTGTTTGGTAAAACTATAAGTAGAAATAGATTTGAGTCAATACTTCGCTGGTTAAAGTTTTACACTGAAATAGAAGATCAAACAAATTGCCTTCATAAACTCGATGAGATATTGAATCGCGTACTTCGTAATATTCAAAGTGCTTATCATCCCGGTGAGAACTTATCTATAGACGAAGCTTTATTCTTGTGAAAAGGACGTCTGACATTCAAGCAATATATTCCACAGAAGAGAGCAAAATATGGAATCAAGATATACGAACTATGTACACCTGATGGATTTGTGTTAAATATTTTGATTTACAGTGGAAAAAATACATTAACCGATGAAGATGGCCACTCCCCTTGTGTTGTTAACAAGTTGTTGGAGAAATATTTAGGAAAAGGACATACTATTTTTATGGATAGTAACTATAATAATGCCCAGTTAGCCACCTCCCTTTACAGAGATAAAACGCACGTTGTGGGCAACTTCGCAGAAACCAGAAAGGTAATCTCAAAACAGTAATGTGTAGTGATTAGTAAGTATGAAGACGTCCGTAAAGGACTGCAGCGATGATATGCTGCCTCGGCGAAAGAAGGTGTTAATATCAGCCGAGATTGGCCTTGTCTGGGGACGCGTGAATGCGCTGGCAGGCTAGCGTTGCGGTGTCGTGGGGCGAGTTCATTCCCCCAGCACAAGGACCCACTACAAAAGAATTTCGCATTCACGAATTCTTGGGTCTCAGAATCAGGTCGACCGAAGTCGAAACATGTAGGTAACTAAAAAAGGACGGAGTTGCTTGTTCAAAGAACAAGTCAAAACTGACGGACTTAGGGGAACTTCGTCGTTACCCAACGATGCTAGAATGCTAAGAGTGGGGCAACTGGATGGTTATGGTGCCCCCTCGCACCCGCCCAACCGGATCAAGATCCAAAATGTTGCAGTGGCCATATATTTCCCTTCTGAGTGAAAAACTCACACAAACATACTTTGCATGAGCCTTTCCATCAAAAAAGAAATATAAAGGTGACCAATTTATGTCATAGAGTTATGTGATCGGATCACATAACCCTATGCTATAAAAAGGGCACTTAAACTGGAAGCCACCCAATCTGCAAGAGCCCCTGAAACTAAAAATCAGCTGGACTGCGCCCGATGGCTAGCTCATTTTTTCTTGAAAAAAGCCTTCCACCGTGCCGGGTCCTGTACCCGGTCAGAAGGAATAAAATGGAGAGACCGGATTAATGTACTTAAACGTTTACAATCTTCTCCAAATTTAACGGGATTCAAGCGTTAGGCGTGCTGCCACTGTTCGTTTATTTTATGTTAAGTTTTAATATACTCGGAATATTATATCAAATTAAATTTTGCTATTACTGCTTACTGTTCTTTTAAATAAATGAAATGTTAAAGAAAAAAATTTAAATTAGCATAAAAATATATCAATTAATGCAAAAGAAAAATGTACACAACAAATAACAACTAATTCCATATGTACAAAAAAAAAACATGCAAAAAAGTATACAAGAAGAAAAATAAAATGAAATGTTACTTACACATCATCCAAGACGAGCGCTGGTAGACGGAAGGTAAGTCCTGTTGAACAAAGGAATAAATTATTAAATACTTTGTTGCATATCTCACACGTACATGCATTGGGATTCGAGTGGATAGCTTTATTATTTTTATTCTAAGCGACTGTCTTGAACAACTTCCCACATTAATCGCCCTTCAAATAGTTTCCCGCATTGCTTGCATTGATACCCTTCCGAACTGGCATGAAAAGCCTTATGTGCTTTGAACGACGACGCTGACATGAATGATCTGTTGCACATCTCACATCTATACATTAGTCCTGCTCCATTGTCAATGCAACCCCTTTTAAAATAATCCACTAAGCTATCTTAATCCTAAATGTGTGGAAGGGAACTCGATATACACTTTAAATGTAAGTTTTGAAAAAAGTATTATTGTTGGAAGAACGTAAAACCTGATAAAATACTAGTTTTATTATATATCACGAACATCTAAAATTCAATTGAATTTCAAAAATATATTTCCATGTTAAAAACAGTTTGTCAATCATCACCATTACTCAACATCTTTTAAAGTTAAATTTAGTCGGATATTTTTTTCACTTTTTCTTTTTTTAATTATTTTCTGAATAATCCTCAAATCAGCAAAAATATTTTTTAACCCTGTACTTCTATTATTTTATTTCATTAAATATTTTAATTGTTGTTGTCACGCGCAGTCAGTCGCGGTTAAATCATAACGGATATTGCACTTAAAAAATGTCGGCCAGAAATCATACGTCGGCCAGAAATCTTCCTTCCAACGACTTCAATATAAACAAATGATTTAATTCCAACCTACTCCAAAATTATATTGTATATTTTCATACATGCACTGAAACTTAAAACATCACATTCGAGTATACAATTCAATTTACGGGAGCAACACTGCCACGCTTAGTAATTAATCTTTTTACTGATCATTGTTGCTTGTACCCAACTCAACGGTCACCTTCGCATCCAAGATGTCGCGCGAGAAGGTTTTCTCCTCGGAACTCAACCCAATGACCATAAACATCTCGTGCTTCAACTCCATCTTCAAATTCACCAAATGCAACACGTGGGCCAACAACAAAATGTAAGTTTAGAAGACACGACGCTAAATACGCGACCTTTTCTCGCTTTCAATTCAGTTATTTTTCACGTTATTTCCAAGCACTCTCACTCAAACTTTTGAAACTGTATCGGATACTTCTGAGACTGCTCCCCATGTCCGTCGCGGCCCAAGAACGAAACTGCACTGCCTCGTCGTCCAGTATCGCCGTCGCACCGATCGGAGGAATCCCATTTTTTCCCTCTCAATTTTTCCTGTTCATTTCATGTGGCCGCTGCAATGGATGTTGCTGCTGTAATCCATGTTGCTGCTGTAATCCATGTTGCTGCTGCAATCCATGTTGCTGCGTCAGCTGATAGTTTTGTTTCTTCTTCTCACTTTCCCGTTTAATGACAGCTAATTGTAGAATGTTCTTAGGAAGTTGCGGAGGTGGACTAACAACTTGTGGCGGCTGCTCGGGTGGAGATTTATTTATTGGAGCTATAGCTGAAATAGCTGTAACCGTTTCATTTTTCTTATCAAATAATGATGAGTGCTGTGCTGGCCGTTTTTGTGGAGTTTCCATAACCCATTTGTCATCATCATTGGAACGACTTGTTGTTTTCTTCCGGGAACTATTTGATTTGACTGGCGATGGAGGTGATGCTACCACACTATATTGATCAAGCGGAGAAACTGTGTGCGTTTCAGTTCCATTCATTTGTCGTTCTTGATATCGTTGAAGATTCAACAGCTTCTCTTCAATTCTGGATTGGAATTCTCCTGTTTTAGCGCATTTTTGATGGTTTGTTGTATATAATCGGTTGTCAAGACAAATGATTGTTCTGTTTCACCACCAGTTCTAGTTTTCATATTACCATCTTGCTGCTGCCCACCAATATTCGCACCAGCACCAATTATCTGCGCCTCTAATCCTTGAACATCTTGTGCTGTTTGTTGCAGTGTTTTATGTTGCTGTTGTAATGCAGCTTTCTTTTGAATATTTGCTACTAATACTTTTTGAATATCTTTTCTCCACATCCGCTGAATTCAATTGAGGGCCTTTGACTTTTTGCTTTTGAATTTTATCATCTAATTTATCAGTAGGTGTTAAAAGTGTAGGGGCTGGCAATTTAAATTGTTGCTGTTGGGCCAGTTGTTGGACAGGTGCTAAAGATGGAGGTTGGGGTGAAGTTGTTTGTTGTCCAGCCGGTGATGGTTGGACAGCCAAATAAATTTTTGTTGGACCTAAGACACCTTGTTTACCACTCGACTCTTGCGCTTTAAGCAGCTGTTGTTTGACTTGCTGTTGAACGAGGGCCAATTGTTGTTGAGTGAAATCGTTGCCTGTCAACCCTTGCAGTACGATACGCGGGCCATGTTCAGTTTGTATCACTTGAGCGGTGACGCATTTTATCACGGTTCCAGGCGGTTGCCCTTGTAGCAAGGATTGTTCTATTGACGGCGCCAAACCAGGAGTATGCTGTTGTTGCTGCGCTAATTGTTGTTGTATTTGTGGTTGAGATAGTTGTGACTGTTGCTGTATTTGTATCTGTTGGACCTTTTGCTGAACAGGCTGAAGGAGATAGGAAAGTTATCGAGGAGTTTGATAGTGTATCTGCTCAATTACTACAAATGGATAAAAAAATTAAAAAAGGGCGAATCTGTTTTATTAATATTTTGGTTCAGAAGTGGAAAGGCAGGCGTGATGTCTTAACAATATCTAGAAAACTCAAAGCATAATTCCAAGAAGTAGTATCAAAAAGAGGTGATGCTGTAACTAAGCCGTCTACTGTCCCTGATTATAATAATATGTCTAATCAAATGATTTCCAACTATTCCATGCCTCGGAAATCAATAAGCTGATATTTGAATCTTTTTTTTTTCGTATATTTGATGTAACAGTTTGGAATGCTTGTTGGTTGTATAATAAAACACATTCAAACAAAAAATCTTATTTAGTGTTTTGAGATGATATTGCATGCGAACTGCTGAATTTGAGGAGCGATGTTTCTGGGTTTTCACCCAGCATACATTTTCCTAGCCAACATTTCGTGCAAGAACTGGTGGAACGAGTTAGATGCTTCATTTGCGCCAAAAATAAACGGCGCAAGACTACCTTCTATGCCTGGGCGACTTGTAAAATCAACAACGGACAGCCAATTGAATTATGTGTAGACAAATATTTTAAGATCTATCATACAAAATAAATTTTTATATTTAAAAACTGTCCCGACATTTTATTCTTTACTTGATCTTATCTTATTCAATATGACACAAATATGTGATACGTGGGCTATAGCCGAAAGTTTTCAACGATAGCCCAACGTCACATACATATTTGTGACGGTTTAACAGGATGCTTATTTTACGTTTTTCAAATGTTCTAAACAAAAATATGTTAAATCGATGCCAATTCATGGCGTATAAGACAAAAAAAAATTTGGGCTGAGGTTGACGTTTTTCCCCTGGGACCTTGCTAGCGAACAGGTTAATATTTGTTTCTTTTATAGAATCAGAGTACGCAGCTGCAAAAAAAAAAACAATGAGTGAGGCAGCAGATAATTGCTCCATACACTTAACTGTGCAAGGAATAATAATATAAAGAAGGCAGCAGACAATTGTGGTTTGAAACGGTGTAATGATTTTCTACTTTTCAAGTTCGAACGCGGAACCGACCTCTCATCGGTTCTAGACGTTAAGTCTGAGTAGTGCCAACGGATGGTACCAACAGGTCAACCAATCCGTGCACCGTAACCCATTCACGCGGTGACTGCTTGTCGGCCAGCTAGTTCGGAGAGGATTTCGGTCGCGGGTCTCCGAATGGGTTACGCTCAATTACAATATTTCAGTCACCTGGACATGCCCGTTTTCCAAACGCGTCAATAACTACTCATCCAGAACGGGAAACCTACGTTACTTTAGTTCTGGATGTGATCTCTCCACAGATCTCAAATCAAAACTCTACAAAATCCTATAGGCGCGTTACCGAATCACCGACGCGGTACCGAAAAATATGCTACTCGAAATTAAACCGACGAAAACTACTCTAATGAAATGACGAAACAAGCAAAGGTACCGCGTACCGCGCGCGACGCGAAACTGACTTCAGCGGATTTGTCGAAACCCTACCCTCGCGACGGCATACTTACCCTACACTCTCTGTTCCCACTGAAAAAGAACGAGTCACTGAAAAAGAAAGTCGTGGGTTATCTTAGCAATTCATTTTTAATAATTATAAAGATATTGAACAGAACATCGATGTAAGTATAAAATCAAACAATTTCAGTAACTTCTAGTTATTTCGCGTTTTCGTTCTTGTAATTCTACTACTTATGGTGAGTAATAATCCAAGAGAAATGCCTACACTAAGGTATTTCCCTATGAGCACTTGTGCTTAACTATTTTAAAGTTTAGAGTAGTAATTCTGAAGGTATAGTCTTAACCGACCAATTTGGGATAGAATACAATTTCCAAATAAAGCTCAATATATTAAACTTAACTCACTACACTCCATCCGCTGAGAAAGATAAATTTATTCCCATTAAAAAAACTAAAGAAACTCATGCAAGTTTATGTTTATCTACGATTATCTATACATGCACTTAAATTATCCAAAAATTCCCTAATACTTATATAATGGGAAAACTTAACTTTTGCAGTCATTGTACCCGTAAATCATTAGGAGGAAACATACACGCGAATTAGTTTACGCATTTATGTTTTATAAACTGAGGATTTAGTGAATTTAGGAAAACTAGAACATCGCTTGCAATCAAAGCAATATAAAGTTATTGTCGAAGTACGAGTATTAGGTTCATGCAACTTAGTTTAAGTAATCTGAAATTATCTGATTCATAGTAATGTTAAGTTTAATCATAGTTAGCTCTCATATTAATTATTATACGTATTTATCAAATGTTAGTCTACTGAAACTCCTATGCTATGTGACTAATGGAAATAATTGTTCCGTCGAAAAATTAGAACCTCGTTTTGCACTCAGTATATGCAAGGAACTTTACATGAAACTATTTAAATCTAACAGATCATAAAATCAAAAAAAAATTGAATGGAGGTTTGAAAAGTTACATATTGTAATACCCAGATTAAATTCGTTATGTGATTTACATCTTTCGTTCAACCTTCATCCTCAGAAAAATACGACAGCATAAATCACTCTTAGATATAAGTGAAATTAGAATAAAATATTATAATTAAGTAGCTATGTAGCTTAACAATACTCATTTATTTATAGTTATTTCTTGATTCATGGATGTTCTATCTGTTTGATATATATTTGTTGTATCGCACCTTAGTTATTTTGAAAATCTACAAGTCAATTTGATCTTGGTTTAAGTAAAACTTAGAATGGTTTAGTGGACTTGTATTAGAAATACAATATCAATTATTATTGGAACTGTTTTTGGAAGGAACTACCAATTATTTAGGATTTTTTTTTTTTTAGAATAATCGTTCAAGTTACATTTGAAAGGAGCATTTATCGTGGATGATTTTGAAGGATGTTAAGGAAGCTTTAATGAGAAAAGAAACAGCGAGAAAGTTTAATTTTCGAAAAAGGGCCATCAATCATTTAGTAAAAAGTAATCATCAACATTATTTAAACTTCTTTCTCGTGACAGAAAATAAATATTGCATCAAATAAATTTTTTCCGGACAATAGCACATCTCATCGTTATTATTAATATTTATTTTGGTTCATCTACGTATCACATAGATAGTGCAACAAATCATTAACTTGAGTTTGACAAGCTATTAATTATCCTCCAATGGTACGAAACAAATATCTAGCAAATATATTAAAATTTTATAAATCTAATAATAAATGTAAATAGAATTTTGTCAATCTTTTTCTTCTTTTGTTTAAATAAAATCCCTAAAAATATATTTATAGATCATCCAATTATTATTCTCATTTTTAATTCTCTACTTAGCTTATTACTTAGCTAGAAGAAACATTAGTAATCTAAAGTTAATTGCCTTAGCTGCCAATAACCGATTGCACTCTGAACTATCTGGCAAGGGTAGGAGATAATATTCACTTTCATTCGAACAGCAAGAAGATCCCTTGATCATTATCAACCGTCTATGGGTCGCCTTAATAGAGTATCGCCCAACTACCTTGTTGATGGCGAAGAAGGACAAAGAGGGAGAAAGTACAACCACGTGCGAACCCCTGTACTAGCGTATTTTGTTTGGGTAAAATTTTCCTTTTACATATTTGGCCTGGTAGTGACATTTGGTCTGCGAAGAGGTTGCCGCGTTGAAAAGGATATGCGAGCAATCAGTTACGCGTATTATATTGTAATTGAGGCAGATTCGGGACAATAAATTGTACTCTGTATGTCTACACTTTTTCATAGCGGTAAGGGTGAGAAATCCAATAACAAATTGAACGGATCGTCTGTACGTGCGAGCTTCGGAAAACAAATAAGTATCGCGAAATCGTTCTGCTAATATGGCCACTCAGGAAAGTGTTTCGCGACAGGCAACTGCAACACCTGGCAATGATAAAGCCGACCACAAAGCCAGAATGGATGGTGGACTAACTGGCTGCATCCAATTCGCGCACGCAAAATAAATTTACAAATTGCCTTTAACTTCTGCCACTGCTGATGGTTTATCAGCACTGCTGCTTTCACCCGCATGGTCACCTTTCGCCTGACTATTATCTTCTTGTGCCTTTCCACTCACCTAGACAAAATATTGCTAACACTTTCTAAGTCTTTCTTAACTAAACTAACCTCTTTCATAATTTGAGCCTGTTGATCTTCTTTCTGAGTTTGACAGAGTTTCATGTTCTAGCCTGAGGCAATGTTCCGGTGAATTTCTCAAGTGTTTGATGTTCCCTTTGCAGTTTTCTTGAGTACGTTTCGCTCCGACCAAATCCTACACACAAACGATCGTCAACGAAAGTATGTTAAGAGGTAGAAAAGCACTTGAAATGTTCTAGACAGCACAACCTACGATCACGAACCATCGATCACCACAAAAAGTTCTTTTGTTTCTCCTTCGCCTCCATGTGGCTGTCAAAATCCCCGGTTGTCACATCGGACAAAACATCTGTGTGTGGAATGGCACGCCACATGGCGGCAATGTGCCTCTCCAGTTGTCGCCAGTGGCATAGTTTTCTCGATGGCCACGGTGGAGGGGCATTTCCAGATGGCTATGTCTCGAAATGTGCCGGGGTTTGGATTAATTCTATATTTCGAATATTTATACCCACAGATCTAAATATTTGGACAGAAAAAAAAAATATTTTCTGCGCAACGATATCCGCACGACAGATGAAGTCCGCTGGCACTTCGAGGACATATCCATCTGGCCGGTTGCAAGGGTTCGGGATCAGAATCACTTCGATTCCCGGGCGTAGGCGTCACATTACAACGGCCACTAAAAATCTGCGTGAAAAATACAATAGCAGGGTTGTGAAGTACCGCGCTGCAGTTTCAACTCAAAATTTGCAAGCGTCCAAATTTATTGCTTGGTAAGGAACAACTGCTAAAAGAATATATTTTAAAGTTCTGCAGAATTCGTTATAGCCTCACGACAATTTAAGTTAGAAAGTAAGCGTACAAGTATGCTGAATCATTAAATTTGAAGTTTACCAAAAAAATATTACGCAACCAAAATGGCAGGGGAGGATTAGAGATATGAATTTAGAAAAAAATGAGTTTGGATGAGCCCAAAAACACAAGTGTGGTTAGATCTTTCGGTTGCAATAAAATGAGAGTTAATGAGTTTTATGAAAATCTTTTTGGCCGACATCGATTTTCAGCTGATAGAATTTTGATTTCGATGAGTCAAGCATGCCCACAGCCCCTTTCGGAACTTCGCTTCCTGCAGCACGCGCCTCCAACTGTCTCGGACGATTGACCACGTCCTCCAATTTCGAAATTCAAGCAGCGGTGAACTGTCTTCGTTGACTGAGTCAGACCACCGTTTCTCTACTGGTCTCCGCCCTTCAATACTCCCAACGAATATCTTCTCGGGTACCCGTTGTTCATCCATATGATTCACGTGGCCAGCCCATTGAAGTTTCTGCAGTCTTACAATCGTTGAGACCTCGGGCACAGCGTATTGTAAATCGTTATTTTCTATGTGCCGTTGGAAGCATCACGTTTTGAAAGCAACCAGTTTACCAAAATCCCAGATAATTTCACCAATCTCAGTAGTGACACAAACAATGTCTCAAGGGTCAACAGGTCACATAGGAAATCACAACCCAACCAAAGTCGAAATACAAGTCTTAGTTCACACCAACGCTCACAGTCCCAACACATGACACGGGTTGACTATCGTTCTTTGGGCGTTGATGGACTCTGTCCCAAATGTGGTAGGGCAAACCACAAGGCAAATCAATGCAAAATCGACCGCAACGCGCTTAAATGCACTTCCTGTAAGAAAATTGGTCATGTCTCCAAGGTCTGTATCACCACCATTCTTCGAAATTCAAAGACACATGCCATCGCAACACAGTCTTCTCAGAATGATAAAAACTCTGACTCAGAATATGGTATTGGTCGCATTCACTGCACTGAAGACTTATACGAACTCAGCCCAGGTTCTGATAAATTTACCGTCAAAGTGTTTCTCAATGGCAAACCACAGGCATTTGAAGTCGATTCTCACTTCTATGAGAGACAGCATTCAAACGTCTTGGTCTCAATGCTACACTACAACCAACACATGTATCATTCCGCTCTTACTCAGCTCATAAATAAAGCCCTTAGGGAAAGTCTCACTGTCGGTAAAATATAAAAATAGAGAAATTGATGCGGACCTATTCATTGTTCCTGCAGGATTTGATGCACTTCTGGGTGGAATATGGATTCGCACTCTCGGAATTGATCTCAAAGAAATCGATAAAGAACGGCTCACTTCGGATCATGTAGTTACAATCAACGCTGTCACTCCTCTTGAAGACATACTCAGACAATACGCAACTTTTTTCGAAGAACGCATAGGTTGTGTGCCAAACCTAGAAATAAAACTTCAGCTCAGGGAAGGAGTAAAACCCATCTTTACTAGGGAACGCGATGTCCCTTTTGCACTGCGAACTTGCAACTCTTGAGTCACAAGGTATTATTACTCCAGTATCCTCAAGCGACTGGGGATCACCACTCGTCGTAATACCTAAACCTGATGGAGGGGTTCGTTTATGTGTTGATTACAAATGTGGAGTCAACGCAAAATTAGTCTCTGCTAATCATCCAATTCGTCGCATTGATGAAGTCTTGCACAGCCTCAGAAATTCAAAGTACTTCTGCAAACTCGACCTGTACAAGGCATATTTACACTTCCAAGTGGATGCGGAAGGACAGAAAATCCAATCAATCACGACACACAAGGGCACATTTCAAATGAATCGTCTCAGTTTTGGTATCAAAACAGCACCATCTGAATTCAATAGAATACTCTCACGAATTCTCAATGACCTATTTGATGACATTATCTGCCATGGCTCATCAATGGAAGAATGTACAAGAAACCTGATTGCTTGTTTAGAACGACTCAAGGAAAACGATCTCCATTTAAATAAAAATAAGTGTTCCTTCTTCAAAGAAAGTATCAGCTATCTTGGTCACATAGTCTCATTTAATAAAGTTGAAATGTCACCTGTGAAAATTCAAGCCGCCTTCAACATGCCACGTCCTAAAAATGTAGAGGAATTAAGACGATTCTTGGGTATGGTGAGATATTATCCAAAATTCATTCCTGATTTCTCCACAAAATCTTTTCATCTACGACGCCTACTCAAAAAAGATGGAAAATTCGTTTGCTCAGCCTCCACTGAAGCTGCTTTCTTAAACCTAAAGTCGGAGTTGTGTAGCGAAAGGGTATTAACACCTTTTGATCCAGCAAAACCCTTGATCCTCACAACAGACGCCAGCCCGACCGGTATTGCAGCTGTTTTGAGTCATGAAGTGGAAGGTCATCAAAAGCCTATTGCTTATGCCTCTCGAGCTTTGACCCAAGCTGAATGCAATTACAGTCAACTTGATAGAGAAGCCTTGGCTATCATTTACGCAGCCACACACTTCTACTTCACCCTTGTCACCGATAACGAGCCGCTGTCTCGTATCTTTCATCCACATCGAGCATTACCTCAGATGACATCTGCCCGTCTTTTACGCTATGCCTCCTTTCTAAGTGGATTGGACTTCACGGTACGCTGTAAAAAAAGGAAAGACAACGAGAACGTAGATTGTCTTTCTCGGGCTCCAATTCCCCAACTGCTCAGAACATCTGAAACATCAATGAATGAAGAAGTCAATGCGTTGTATGCTGAAACTATACTTCAAATCTCCAGCCCAGCTATAACTTCAGAAACTATTATTGAAGAAACAGCCAAAGATGAAAACCTTCAAACCCTGATGACCAGCCTCAGAACCAGTCAAAGAGATGAACCATTCACCATCTTTAACGGTATGCTTTTCATATTGGACCGCCTAGTCATACCAAAATCTCGACAACGCCAAATCCTGGAAGAACTGCATGCCTCACACTTGGGCATTACAAAAATGAAACAACTCTCCAGACGATATGTATACGAGTATTGGGAACGTTTAGACAAGGACATCGAGCAAATGGTTAAAACCTGTGAATCCTGTGCCCAAGTCCGGCACAATCGACAGAAAGCCGCTATTCATCCATGGGACCCACCAGATGACAACTGGGAGAAGGTACATATTGACTATGCAGGCCCCCTTGACAACCATTATTTCTTAATGTGTGTCGATGCAAAATCCTAGTGGGCTGAAGTTCGAATACTCAAAGAAGCACCATCATCAGCATCAACTATCACACTCCTAGAAACCATATTCTCTGTGCATGGCTACCCATCTGTCCTAGTATCAGATAATGCTGCCATATTTAAAAGTGAAGAGTTCCAGACACACTGTAAAGAAAGAGGAATGTTTCAGAAGTTTATTATATTATCTTTACCTTTCCTATCTTATTTTTAAGTACAAAAAATCGTAATCTTATTTTTCCCACTAAAAAAATGTCATTTATTACTTCCCATTAATAAAATTTCATTCTATACCTTTTATTAACAAAATTTCATTCCTTCCTTCCTACTAACAAATTTTATTCTTTCCCAAAATCAGCAAACCTCTACATCGTGCTCACTGTAACGACATCCATGCAGGCTTGCGAACTTACTTGTTATTTAATGAGTGGGAGATACTTGTATATCAGAAGGTGGTTCTAGTGCTAGTGCGGTAAACTCTCAATCTGGTGGTCTCCAGGCACTCTGGGTTCAAGTTCCCCCGGGGCGCAAGAACATTCTTTTTAATTTCGGCAAAAGCAATTATTTCCGTGTGTATGACGATTTGCATAAAACTAAATGCTTTTCATATTGGACCGCCTAGTCATACCAAAATCTCGACAACGCCAAATCCTGGAAGAACTGCATGCCTCACACTTGGGCATTACAAAAATGAAACAACTCTCCAGACGATATGTATATTGGGAACGTTTAGACAAGGACATCGAGCAAATGGTTAAAACCTGTGAATCCTGTGCCCAAGTCCGGCACAATCGACAGAAAGCCGCTTTTCATCCATGGGACCCACCAGATGACAACTGGGAGAAGGTACATATTGACTATGCAGGCCCCCTTGACAACCATTATTTCTTAATGTGTGTCGATGCAAAATCCTAGTGGGCTGAAGTTCGAATACTCAAAGAAGCACCATCATCAGCATCAACTATCACACTCCTAGAAACCATATTCTCTGTGCATGGCTACCCATCTGTCCTAGTATCAGATAATGCTGCCATATTTAAAAGTGAAGAGTTCCAGACACACTGTAAAGAAAGAGGAATGTTTCAGAAGTTTATTATATTATCTTTACCTTTCCTATCTTATTTTTAAGTACAAAAAATCGTAATCTTATTTTTCCCACTAAAAAAATGTCATTTATTACTTCCCATTAATAAAATTTCATTCTATACCTTTTATTAACAAAATTTCATTCCTTCCTTCCTACTAACAAATTTTATTCTTTCCCAAAATCAGCAAACCTCTACATCGTGCTCACTGTAACGACATCCATGTAGGCTTGCGAACTTACTTGTTATTTAATGAGTGGGAGATACTTGTATATCAGAAGGTGGTTCTAGTGCTAGTGCGGTAAACTCTCAATCTGGTGGTCTCCAGGCACTCTGGGTTCAAGTTCCCCCGGGGCGCAAGAACATTCTTTTTAATTTCGGCAAAAGCAATTATTTCCGTGTGTATGACGATTTGCATAAAACTAAATGCTATCATGGTGATGCAAATCACCATGTACGAGTTTTGAAATGGAAATTGTTGCATTTGTCGAATTGCAAAAGATGATGTGTGGGGAACGGAATTAAAGTGTATTGAACTTCGATTACGTTACCTCGTGTGGCAGCGGTAATTGGGAAGAAAAGGATTGTGGGATTGGTTTTTGCGCGTCAGTCTTGATTTGGATTTGGGGAGTGAGTTTCAGATGAACAATTCGGGAGTAAAAAGTCTTGATTTGGATTCGGGGAGAGTTTGAGTGGATGAAATTATCGAAAAGTTGGTGACGGAAGTTTTGAAGCGCAGAGAAATTGAAAAAGAAAAAGGAAAATTTTGCTGGTGGGATAGGAGAGTGGAAATTGCTTGCGAGTGTGAGACTAAATACAGGGTAACAGTGGAAATTGAGTGCGGGTGTTAAACTAAAGTAAAGGCAAAAGGCCTGCGTATAATTTGGATTCTTTGTGTCACATGGGGTTTAAATATGTTAAACGAAAGGAAACGCTAAATTGAGTGAAGTGAATTCGGAATGAATTATTGATGGCTCAAGATATGTCGAAACAATCTAAACAGAATTCACATCTAAAATAAAATTGGTACCGCGTAACAGTGGATGCGGGTTGTGGTAGATGCACTGAATAGATAAAAAAGGACTGTCTAGTGCAGGGATTTAAAAAAAATGTGAAAAAACGGGAAAAACAATGAAAAGAGCAAGTTTGAATAAAGTATAAAAGTTAATTTATTAATGAAAAAGTGAAATAAAATCATACTTGAATTTGAATTTCATTATTACCTGTGATCAGTGAAGGTTGAATATAGCGCCAGGGCCCCGAAAAGAGCGTTTACTGTTTTTGAAAAGTGGTCGTTTCTGGTTTTGTTTTGTGTAGCGTTAATTTCTTAAATTGAAGTTAATTTTCAGTGCTCCCCCACCCTCCAGTTGCTAAGCGCTCAGCAGCATCAATAGGGGTGAGTAGTTGGTACATTTTTCTTTCTACTTTATTTTGCTTATCTTTAAATCATATTTCAAATTTGCTTTTTAGGGTATTGTAAAATCATTTTACAACATCCTACTAAAATCGCGTCCTGTCTGTCCGTCCGTCTGTCCGTCCGTCCGTGTGCCACACCACTTTTTCTCGCAAACTACATGAGCTAGAAACATAAGATTTTGTAAGTAGGTGCGAAGTGACGCCCGCTTCAAAGTTTCACCACGAAAATAAATTTATCGGGTCTTTCAGGGGGTCTCCCCGTATAGCGGTGTAGCCCACGAAAAAAAATTCATCGCAAGTAAGCCAATATGGATATCAAATGAAAGGTCTTAATGAGAACTTTTCAAAACAGGTCTTAAACCAACAAGTTTTGCTTTAAGGGATAGAGGGGAAGGGGAAATAAACAAAAATGTTGGGTCCCCCCTCGCAATTGGACACGTTTGACCCGAAAAACCTGAAAAAAATCACAGAGGTGGAACTTTAGGAGAAGAAGGGCAACAAATACCTCAGAAGTCGGAATTCCATCAACTTTGTTAATAATAGTACATTTTATAAATTTCACATTTTTGTCTATAAAATCAAGATGGGGCCGTTAAATTTCCAAATCCTACAATTTAAGTTTTTTAAAAGTAATTGCATGTATTCCGAAAATTTCACAATAGTTCAACAATAAACAGCTAAGTTACAGCCGATTGAATATTTAATATTAACACGTGATACTAAGGAGATACACGTTTGCAACGGACCTAGACACTACAAATATGTAGGAACTTTGATAAAAATTTTAGAAATGGTTGGTAATATTGATGTCTTATCATGACTAATCAAGCGACGGGGTCAAAACACTTGAAACAAAATGGTGGGGAGTTTAAAATCATAGTAACCATAATAATATTTTGATATGCAGAATATATTGTTTGATTTACAAATTGTTTTACAATACCCTTCCGGCAGGAGCACTATCCTGCTACTTCAACTTGTATTTATCTTGTCGCATAATAATTTTTTTTTGTTTTTATAGCATTAGTTTAGGAATTCATTTATTCAATTCATCAATTCATTTAAAAAAAAGGGGCTAGTTTATTTTATATCATTATTTTACACGAATTGTTGTTGTGTTTTTTCTTATTCGAGCTAAATAAAATGGCCATGTCTATTTAAAAAACCAAATTTTTCATTGCTCAGAATGACCTCCTCCTCTTCCGTCCTTTTCCCATCATGTTAGGCTTTATATGTAGGGTAGCTCAGCACAAGCAGAGGGTGCCCCGGATAACCCGTGACACGACTGACTCCTAGCCGGTCTCAGTATGCCACCCCGGGCTACGCACCCCTCTGCCAAAACAATGCCTGTAACTGTGGTGACTTCCGTGATTGCAACAATGTGCAAACTGAGGAAATTAAATCCGAAGACAACTTGTCCATTTGATTACTTTCTGTGTTTTCCTCTATCATTTGTATAAAGACCATTAAAGATAGGTGAGTATCCTCAACTACTAATACTGATTGGTGCAGCCTTTTTAAAATTAAATAATTTCTATGAGCAAATACATGATCCAAGATGAAACAGGGTGGAGAGGCGTGTCCTTCTGACTCAGGAATAATTAAAGCAGGTCGTGCATTAAAAACAATTGTCAGTCAACTAAGTGCAAATGAGATACAAATTTTTAGTCACTCCAAAAGTAAAAGATACAAAATTCAATTTTACAGCGCCATTGCTAAATGCTAACAAGAACAACTTAACAGCCAACATGGAACCTGACCTGCCCAAAGAAAATACAGTCCCATAAGATATGACCTACAATCTAAAGAAGAACCCTTTTCGGTAATAATAATATGGAAAATTAACAGTTAATCCGTCAGACTGATATCCATGAGATTTTTCATGCTGTAAATATCAAGCAAAACGGACTAAATATTAAAATTTTCTTTGAAATACTTAAGAAAGCTAATGAAGCACGACGTTCTCAAGAAACAGGACATAAATTTCTTCATTCCAGGTAATTTTATCTACAGATAAAGTGTAATTCGTGATGTTAAAATAGAGTTTGGCCTGAATGAGCTTATATAAATAGCAAGGCTTTGCAATAAAATAGGAATGATATTCAACGATATTAAGTTAATTAATGCTACAAAACTCAAAAGGAGGGATCCTGAGAAGGCAACAAAATCGGTTAAGATAACAGTCTCTGGTAGTACCCTCTTGGACAATCTTAAAATTGCAAACTTCAATGCGAAAGTTGAGTATTCCAAATTCCAATCCACATAGTGCAGGAACTGTGGCAGGCTAGGCAACTATGCCACCATCAAAACACAGAGATGTTTAAAATGCAGTTCCAATGAATGCAACGGAACTTACAACAGCATAAAAAAAACAGATTAAATACAAGCATGAAGTAAAAGTCATGTAGTAATCGAGCAGTTATACTAGCAAACTGTTCGAAAACCCTCCTATCTCCTATCCAAAATTGTAATGGCAGATTTTAAAAAAAATTTGTAATGTTTTCCCCTGTAATTGTAATTTGTAGAATAGTTTTTCTTCTTATTATTATTATTAAATGTAACTTCATATCAATTTTCCTCGATAGTAAATTTAAACGCTTTCCTTTAATTATATTTCTCAGGAAATTTAACTTTTATTACTATTTAAAAATTTCATTACCTTACTACATCTAAATTTCTTCACTCCATTTAAATTTTCCTTGCTTCATTTAAATTTCTTTAGTTATTTTAATATTCCTACTTCAGGTAAATTTTGGTTTTTAAAAATTTAAATCTGTCCATTGCGATTTAGGAGGTGTAAACACTGATTTAGTGCAGAACAACGGTGCATTACATGATGGAATGCATTCGAGTTTAGCTGGGTGGACAGCTGATAGGAATTCACCGTAGGCACGGGATGGAGAAGAAGACAAGTTTTGGACGGATCCAAGATTGAAAACTGGGAGTCAGCTTCAAATCGCCAAGCAGCGAGGTCGAAAAACTCCGTTTGTCGCGTGCAAATTTGATCGTCGTGAAGAAATTCCACTTAAGTGCGCATAGTGGAGTGTTAATAATAATGACAAAAATATAGAGGGGGTCTGCTGGGAATTGCGACAGCGATCACGTCAGGAGTATGGGACGGCTCGATGCCGCCATGTAAAACTAAAGTGTTTGTCGAAGGAAGGCGGTACCGGTATTCATGGGAAATTTAAATCAACGAGTACTGTATAGATAATCTTATAAAGATTGTGGAAATTGTGAACACTTCGTTAGTCGTGTGTGCTAGTGAAAAGTGGAATAAAACTCATGCTCCATCAAAATGTATGGTGGAAGTGTTTTCGCTTGGGTGTCAAAAGGTTTCTCCCTCTCTTAAACTATCTGTCGTAAAGTTATTCTTTAGCTCCCAGTAATAATCAGGTCCCCAAAGGAGATATGAAACGGAGAAACAATTTGCAAGTGTGTAAATTAAGTAAACAATAGCGGTGATCTGCCATATTATTTGAAACGATAATTACAGAAGGCGTCTTTGATTTGCCCCCGAATCTAGTAATAATTATTTAATGCGCTTAACATGTAAAGAATTTGAAATTAACAATTAGCGCTTCTGTCGGAAATTGGTCGAAATGCTGTGATGCTACTTCATTTTCATCGAGTATAGAAATCGTTTCGCGTGAAATTTTTGGTGGTAAAAGGATAGTGCATGTGTCTGGCTCTTAGCGGAGAAGAGCTATCACCACGAATGTTACAGATATTTGGGATGCGGAATTCAGCCATTTTTATTCAAATTTAGTCCAATATAAGTTCGGAAACTCCTTCACAATAATTATTGGAAGAAGCGTGTACACAGAATTAGATTTACGTATAGTTACACCCACTGCATCATTTTTAGTTACGATAAAATGAACAAATGATTGAAGTGCCCACGTTAAAAGATATTAAAAAAAGGAAAATTTTATTACTCTTCATTTAGGAAAAAAATCACCACATCACCAGCGGGCGCCCGGCGTGGATGTAGGTGAGTACCGATTTTTTTAATTGAATTGCTTTCTAATTGATAATTTTTAAATCGTTTAATCATTTTTTTTTTGATATGCTTGAGTAAATTTTCTTTTTTTATGCATGGGTTTGAAATTTTTTCCTTTGATGTACCTGAGTAAAGATTCTTTTTTTTTGAATTGCTTTTAAATTGTGTATTTTTTTTTTTGATATTCTTGAGTAAATTTTCTTCTTTGTATGCATGTGGTTAAAATTTCTTACTAGAATGTATATAAGCAAAAATTCTTTATTTGATTTATTGGATTACAGAGCCTTTCTCTTTTATTGAAGTTTTTAATATTAAATGCGTTTTTTTGTTTAGATAATTTATTATATCTTTTTGTTTATTTAAATGCGTGCGCCAAAGTAGGTAATTGCTGTTGATTGCTCGAACATAGGGGATTATGCACGACAGGTTGCCATTGACAATAAATGAACAGACGTGATAACTGTTAAAGTAAAAGAAAAAGGAATTGGAAAGTTGTTATCATTTATTGTAATTTTAAAAGAAAAAATATGAGGATGATATAATAATGGATTACTAAACGGAACCCAGTCGTTGGTCGTTCCATTCTGCCCCTCTGGCCGGGTAAAGGACCCGCAACGATGGTAGGTGGTTAACGAAAAATGGGCTAGCCACCAGGCGCGCTCCCGCTGATTTTTTATTTCAGGGCCTCTTGCGGGTTGAGCAGCCTCCAGTTTAAGTGCCCTTTTTATAGCATAGGGTTATGCGATCCGATCACATAACTCTATGACATAAATTGGTCATCTTTACATTTCTGTTCTGATGGGAAGGCTCATGCAAAGTATGTTTGTATGGGTTTTCCACCCAGAGAGGAAATATATGGCCACTGCAACAGTTTGGATCTTGATCCGGTTGGGCGGGAGCGAAGGGGCACCACAACCATCCGGTTGCCCCACTCTTATTTGTGGGCCATGAGAATCGTCGGGTCATGACGAAGTTCCCCTAAGTCCGTCTGTTTTGGCTTGTTTCGACTTGTTCTTTGAACAAGCAATTCCGTCCTTTTGTAGTTACCTACATTTTTCGACTTCGGTCGACCTGTTTTTGAGACCCAAGAATTCGTGAATGCGAAATTCTTTTGTAGTGGGTCCTTGTGCTGGGGGAATGAACCCGCCCCACGACACCGCAACACTAGCCTGCCAGCGCATTCACGCGTCCCCAGACAAAGGGATTCTCGGCGGATATCAGCATCTTCTTTCGCCGAGGCAGTAGACTATCGTTGCAGTCCTTTACTGACATTGATACCTACTTTCACTACAGTCAGCTCCATATTAATTGTCACAAATAGAGAAGCGCCGGGTTAGGTTAGACCTTGAAGAATGAAACAATGGTATCATATTTGGAAGTAAGACTAAAGGGTTGGAACCTGAAAAGTATGTACGCATTTTCTAATGTTTATCTAATATAAAAACAAACGAATCAAGTTCCGGACTCCGCGGGCTATAAAAAAAGATGACACAAGAAATAACTATACATAAAAGTCTAAGTTATCCAAATATACTCGTAGTTAAGCCTCATAGTGTTTATTCGATTACAGCAACAGCGTGTACATTGTTTTGGAGCTTTGTAAAAACAAAGCACTTATGATAGGATTTCACACTCGTAGGAAAATTATAACCGATTGCGAATGTAGATTTTATATTAATCAAATTATTCACGGAGTGAAATATCTTCATGCCAATCGAATAATTCACAGCAATCTGAAATTGGGAAATCTATTCCTGAACGACTTTTGATCAATACGAATAGAATGAAAATCAAAGGCAATAATTTTAAGCAGGCGTTTTTTTTTAATTAACTCATTAATTGAATAGTGTGATGCAGAAACGTTTGCTGAAAACGTACTACAAAGATTTTCACAAAGCAGTCTTCCGTATTAGTTATTAAATTTACCTTCTGCTTACGTTTTGAGGAAACAACCTTTAATCAAGCATGATTTGTCATAGCTTTGTCTAGTTTGACTTTATTTTTAGGATTATCTCGCGATTTTAATGTGTAGTTGCTTCCCTTAGGATGCATCACCCTTATAAATGAAATAAAATTAGTATAAAATTCTGATGGAAGATATGGTATCTTTCCAAAATAGTTCACACACAGAATATTGTTATTTTTTGGTTCATTATGAGAATTGAAATTTTCTTAAAATATACAATATTAATGCATTAAGCCCCAACCAGTATTTCGGAAAGTTACCGACTCTCTTTTAAAAATTAAGACCCTGTTTAAGTAATACGAAACTTCACCAGATTTTGCATTGCATTTTGAAGCACTATTTAACTAGGCTTTGAAATCATACCTATAATAAGAAAATTAGAAGTTTTCATAGAATCTTCTTCTACTAAACAATTACGACTGTTGAGTTGATTGTTGTTAGCCCCCTGTTATTTCTCTTCGATCTGTATTCTGCTAATATCTCAATAGAAGAGTTAACTTTTTTAAATATACATGTCGTATAAATTTTATTGGTTATTTTTTCTAAGACAAAATTTAACACCGCTCTTTAAATTTTAAGTTACAATCATTTTTATCTTTTTCTCATACAGTTTTTTTGAAAATCATAATAATCAAAGTTGTAATGGTCAGGAGTTTCTAAACATATATATCATAAGTATTTAATTTATGTTTTAGACTGGAAAATTTTGTCTAGCTTTAAGTATTGCAAATGCAGAATAACTTACTTTTTATTGTAGTCAAAGTCAAAGTCAAAAGCACTTTATTCAATACTAATCGTTATAAATTTTAAAAGAATATAATTACGAACAATGGCAATACAAAAATTTAATGGCCCAAATGGCTCTCCAAATTTATACGTTATTAGTTAAGCATATTTCATAAAAACAACTACTTTGATTGGAAAAAGGAGAAAAAACCAACCTACACTATCCTAAAATTATTTATAGTCTTAACACAACAGTGAATCTTTGATTCTACACCTAATATGTTATAACCTTATTCTAATAAAAATTCAATCAAAAACTTTATCTTATACTAAAAAATTCTATCACAATATTCCTAACCTACGCGTTTAACCTTATCTCTAAACATAATATAATAAACATAACATATACCTAATCTATACCTAATCTATACCTAATTTTTAACACAAATAAGCAACAACACTAAATGCAGCGATAATGAGCTGAAACTCAAAAACCAAGTAACGAAAAACATCAAAACTGAAAATAAGCACGGAATAATTTAGACATTGTCATTCAGCCACCAATACCTAGATTGCCCCATCTCAGCTCGATCAGCTTCAATGAATCTAGCAAATGAGTATCTCCATTGGGATTGTTGGTCTCATGAACTCGAATTCGGAGGATATTTTATCTTCTTATCGGTGGGACGCCGTCAAATCAAAAACATATCTATTCATGTCCAAATTCACAAGTGCTTCTGGAGGAAAGAAGCCAGTAGCGAGGCAAGTCGCAATATACCCGTGTGTAAGGTGGAACGGCTGTGAAATCCAAGGGTTTTCACTCACAGTCACAGATCTTGCGATATGATTCCGAAGAAGTTTCAATATGAAGATATCGACTCTTGTCACTTGAGCAGTTTGATAAATTCTTCTATTCGATATATAATGTTTCCAATCCGCCCAGGCTTTCTGTAAAAAACCAGTACATGCACGAAGACATTTCCTTTCGAAAACACTTAATTTTTCTAAAGTACTAGCACTCTGGTTGTACCAGATCTGACATCCATATGTCAAAACTGGTCTAACCAGGGTCTTGTAACAGATAATTTCGACCTTTTGATTAATGTATTTGGAACGAAGGAGTCTTCGTAGGGCCATGACTACTTTTAGTGCTTTACTGAGCATGATTTTGACATGTTCAGTATAGTACAGATACTGATCGAGATGAACTTCGAGGTATAGAACACAGGATTTATGTGGAACTCGTTCTGAACTACCCTCGCCAGCCATGATGTGGAAATCCTTCCAATAACGTTTCAGGTCTTGACTGATCCCCTGCAGCGTTGTCGGAAACAGAACTGTTTCACATTTCTGCGCATTGATTCGCCAATTATCAGTGTACAGCTATAAGTCGACTCAGGGCCAACGCCAACGTAGGGGGACCCAGCCCATCAAGAAGACGCCTCTTGATGAGTGCTGTAGGGTCAGTGCTACTGTACGGAGCAGAGGTATGGGGTGACGCTCTCAGCAAGGAGGTATACCGAAAACGATTGGCACAGGTACAGAGAAGAGGAGCACTGAGAATTGCATCTTCGTATCCAACAGTCTCTGACTCGGCGGTGAGAGTGATTGCAGGCGTGATACCTGTCGCCCTCCTTGCTAGAGAGCGCCGCGCTATTTACCTGCACCGAAACGAGGATGCGAGGGAGATCGTTGTTCGCGAGGAGAGACAACGCTCGCTCAACGATTGGCAGCAGTCTTGGAGGAATTGCACGAAGGGAAGGTGGACTGCGCGCCTCATCCACGAAAATTCGAGGTTTTGTACGGTTTTGAGACGGATTTCTACCGTGAAATCCAGATGGCCCACGAAGAACAATATAGCGCTCTTAGTGAAGTGAAAATTATTTCCGTTTAATTTTTATCGCCTTCCAAAGCGAATGAATAGGAGTGTGTTCACATCTCAACGCTGAGTTAGCTGTGGAAGGTGCAAAAAATGTACTTCATGTGCTCGTCATGGAAGCTTGTCAATAGTAGGCCGACTAATACATACATATTGCAAATTGTTACCATATGACTTCCCATCTTACGTCAGTTTTGTGTGTGAGTGAACTGGAAAAAGCGGAAGGCACGGGCCAGATGGCAGAACAGCCATGCGGACTTTTTATCTGTCGTTGAGATTGTGGTATATATTTTACTGAGGAATTTGAAAATTAATTGTTCCGAACGGTATGTAATGAATCATGCGACGCCGCTGGTGACCACTACCAACACACATTGCTGCTAGGTGGCTTGTCATTTTACGTTGGTTGCGACCAGTGCACATCCCACGTCTATTTTATCATGGGATGCCAACAGAAGTTTGACAGCCACATGGTGGCAGAGTGTGTGGTTAGGGTAGTGAGTGCCATCGAGAGCGATTGCATTGATTGCAGCGGAATTTTGGGGTGAAAAATTCTATTGTGAGTTTTGTGGATGGAGTGAGGATTTTGTGTTGTAGCCTGAACCCAAACGTGAGCACGTCAGGTAAATATGCTTTTGGACGAGGTTAACTGTGATGTAACTTAGTTCTTGATTCTCGCTAGACCGAATAAAGCAGTGCGCCGCTAAGGCTTAGCCAATTTGCGGGTGGTCGTGTATCGGAAGGCGATGGAGATGTGATGCTTTCGCCGGTCCGTCATAGGAAATTCATACGCTCGACACATGTCGGCCACGGCTGCAATGAGGATGGAAAAAATGGCCAGTTCGATGTAGAATTTCTGCGACATAGTTTTGGAGGTTAGTAAAGAGCGTTTAAAATTATTGAATCTTTTGATTATACTCGTACAAAAAAAAAAACAACAAAGAAAGAAATGAAGAGACTTCTAGGGACTCTAAAGTCAATAGATATGAGTTAATGAAATAAGAAAAAGTTGTCGAAGACACGTACCACCTGCAAGAAACAAACAGGCGAAATTATATTAGAATCCACTTATCATTAGATTCGATACATGTATTTAATGGTAGTTTGAGCCTTAACCACCCACATACTCGTATATCCGGGAGAAAATAATTTTATTGATAAACGAAAGTAGATGATGTTTAACCGGAGGATGAGACGCATTGGCAGGATCGTATAAGCTCTGGATTTGATCGCCTAGTTGCCTTGGCTTCCACCAAACTGGACAAAACAAGACGATCAATAGAAAACGACACGGCCCCTTCGATCAGCTGTAATACATCTCCAGACTCGGGAATCACACACGGAAGCAACAGCGATACGCGAACGCTTCTTTCATCATCCTCATCTTCGTCGCAATTGGACATCGCAGTTGGACCAGTCGTTTCCACCACTGGACGAAGCAGCAGTTTAAGCGATCGAAGAAGCGACAGCACAAAATGCATTGACACGGTGCCGATAACAAAAACCTCTCCGTCTGATCCTATAGATAGCCCGCCATTGTCTGAAGCAGGTTTACCCAAAACTCCGTCATCATCACCAGCAACTCCTCCTTTATTGCCAATTGTCTCAAATACTGCGAGTTCACTGCTGCTCTCCTCTTCCTGCCTCAACGTATCTCAAACGCAGCCCAATGCTCTGAGGATTCCAATCAGGTATCGGCGACAATCATCCGAAAATCACTACAAGAAAAAGTTCCGAGACCGAACATGGGAGTACGACTACGATGACTATGGATATGGTGGCGATCAACGAGAGGAAGACGGGTGTCATCGATCGGGGAGTCCAATTCATCACAAATCATTGAAATTTCTGTTTCATAAGTTGTAATTAGTGCAACGTTTTTATTTGTTATCAATTCCATTGTTGAAATGTATTTATTTTAATTTGCTATATATTCTATATTCGGGGACTGCAGAATTAATCATAAACTTGGCGATTTATTATATCGAAACAAAACAATATCCCGCAGAATAGTTGCTGGAGCGAAAGGACAGTAATCTCTTCAATTTCAATATCCATTTTTCGAACGTGTTCTCCTTTAGACTCGTTCTGTCATGAAATACGCAGGTTTTCAGGATTTTCGACTCTTTGAAACTTAGGGACCAACTGAGTACAAAGCGTGTAACTTTATTCACATAAATTCATTAATTCAACGCAAGAGCTCCACATCAGAGATTACATTGTGAGTTCTCTAACGTTAGACATTCCGATAGAATGGTCTCTGACAAAATAGTAGCAATTGAGTTCAAATCCCTACAGTCCTTAAATTCTTTAATACCCTGCCAAAACCAACTGCCACGAGTTATCGTTTTCTTTTATTTATTTTTAAGCACAAAATACATTTATTGACATTCATTTAATATGGTTAGCAGAGAATATTATGCATTAAATCTTCGTTAGGATTGTTGGAAAAATTAAGCAAATTGTTTTGCATTTAGTTTCGAGCAGAAAATGTATACATAAATGATGGAAAGTAGAGATATATTGCTGTAGTTCTTCGTATAGTAGTTGTATAATTTAGTGGGACGAGGAAAAACTACTTAAGAGTAAAAAACTAAATTATAAAAATATCGTAAGCGCAAAGTCTTGAATAATGTCTATAAGTTAAATGCAAATAATTAGATAAACCTTTAATTAGCACTCACATTATTCATGTTTATGTTGTTCTAAATATCAATATAAGCATAGTGTTAAATAACTAATTTATCGTGAAGAAAAAAAAAATATATTTAAGGGAATAAAATCTTTCTCGGCACTTTGTCAATTGCGTTAGTGTCTAAACAAAAAAAAAAGAACGAGAGACAATTTGCGTAGTAATACCAAGAAATAGTTTTCCCAACTTTGTGCGTACGAAGCATGTTTCAGTCGCACTTGTATAAACTTTATGATTTTGTATAAGAATCTTAATAGAAACGTGAATTTTTATTAAATCGAGTTTTTGACTAGCTCAGATTGGCGATTGGAATGTGTGCAATTGACGGATTTCTTGCTTTCAAGCGATTATTGTGTTTTATCGTTAATTTGGAGAAATATTTTAATAAGGTCCCACACCGTAACTAACAGAATGATATTGTAGAAATTTAGTGCTAAAAATCCTTAAATTATTGCAAAGTTAAAAGTGTAAAGAGAGACTGAAATGTCATCGTATATAATTTTTCAATTTCATTTAGTTAATTGATAACTTATCGATCACGCCCATGGAGGTATAAGATAAAATAGAGGCCCATACGCATCAACCGTGTCCGAACCTCATGAATAATAGCAAATTCCCCAATGCATCAATTTACTGTAGTAGTGAATCATTAATTCTTGAACTTTGTCTAGAAATGCTTTATGTTCAGTATTCATTGCTTATATTGGCTATCATTCAAACGATAGCATTTTAGTAATTTTAGGAGCAATTTTAAGGTATAGACAATTATTGTAGACTATTTGTTTTTCCGAATTTATGACTACACTTAAAAGTAAACTTTTGTTTCTTAAAATCATGTCTTCATTAATTCTATTTGACAGCAGTATAAATAAGTCGAATGTTCAAGTTGACACAGCTTTTACACTTTACAAACAGTGAGAAAAAGTTGGAACACACACGGATACACACTCTATATGTCTCATACCTCTAGGATCACGCCACCTAAATATTTTTCACATATTATCGAAAGAAAAAAGTGTATTAAGATTTATGTATTCAAATTTATTCATGGATATTTAAGTAACAAAATGAATTACTAAGGAAAAAAATAGACTTTCCTTTCCAGTAGTTCTGCTTTTCAGCGGGAAATGAGGTGCAGGGTAAGTATGCCGTCGCGAGGGTAGGGTTTGAAAAAAATCCGCTGAGGCCGGTTTCGCGTTGCGCGCGGTACGCGGTACCTTTGTTGTTTTGTCGTTTTATTAGAGTAGCTTTCGTCGGGATGGGTTAAAGTAGTATACTTTTCGGTACCGCGTCAGAAATTCGGGGACGCGAAATAAAAATTAGATTTTGTTCTTTTGACTGGTTATAGGAAGAAATACGGAGTAACGTAGAATAGGTTTCCTCTCCGTTTTGTTTTGTAACGCGTTTGAAAACGGGCGTGTTTAGGTGGCTGAAATATGTAAATGAGCGTAACCCATTCGAAGACCCGCGACCGAAATCCTCTCCGATCTAGCTGGCCGACAAGCAGCCACCGCGTGAATGGGTTACGGTGCACGGATTGGTTGACCGGTTGGTACCATCCGTTGGCACTACTCAGACTTAACGTCTAGAACCGATGAGAGGTCGGTTCCGCGTTCGGACGTAGACATAAAATCATTACAGGTATTATCTGAAAACCTGTGACAATTAGTGTGAGTTGAGATTTGTTCATACAGAAAATTAAGTTTGTGATTAAATATGTGCCAAGTTGAGAGGAAAAGATAAATATTGTTAATTCCAATCCTTATAAGATTTAATTGTTTTTGGTGGATTAAAAATAGCATCATGAGCAATTCCTACCACAATGCAGGTTTTATTGATGAGATGATGGCGACAAAGCAGAAAAATTCTGGGGAACGGGAAATCCAGACAAAGGGCGGAGTACCTAACCTCAAAATCGACTGGCGGTGGTCATGGCGCATCGGACACCTAAGGATGCCTTGCCCGAGGAAGGTGACATAGTGCTGGGTAAAATTATAGAGGATATTTGGAGGTTAGCAAGGAATGTGTTAAGTCCACATTATGATGAGTGTACTAAGATGGATCGAGAGCACGTAGCCAAGCCCAGCATATCTTAATGCATCGACAGTGAAAATACAATATCTGCATCCTGCGGAAGTTTAAATTTTGACTTGGGAATAGATATCGAGAAACATTTACAGACAAAATCGGACATGCATAGTAGTAAAGTGCCAAATTCTAAGCCATCTGGAAGTATTATCACAACAAGATCATACTCTTCTGCATCAGCGAAGCGTAGGTCTTCTACTTACAAAAATAATTAACAACAATCTTCTGTAATCGGCTTTGGTGCTTCTTTGAATATCGCCAACTCATTCAGGTATTTCTGACGTTTCACGCATGAATGGAGTCGGTGAGTAAACAATTAGTTAGAAAAGTTAATTTGACATAAAAAAAAATACCACTATAAGCATCTGAAATTCACACCATACATGTCGTCGTACCAAGTTGCCATACATGTACTTCTTAAAAATTTTACAAATACTCAACACTGTCTCAAGCACTGAATTTAGCCAATAGGGCGAGATCGTATTCGTGAATTCACAATCATATTATAACGGCAAACAATAAAATAGTTGAGATGAGTATGAAGAGATAATCCTATTAATATTAATGGTAATTCAGCTCCGAAAGGGTTGTCGAGTTTCCGGAAATGAATGTTCTGTAAATAAACCAAAAAAAGAAGCAAACGGCATTGCAGCCTAATTCATGTTTTTAGAAATAATACCTTAACTTCTAACTTCATCTCAACGTTGTTTTTTTTTTTACCTTTCCTAAATAGTAAATGTATCGCAATACCAATATTAGGAAGTTATAATAAGAAACCAGATCACATAGGTTTCATTAAAATATGAAATTACCTTCAGTTTCCCTCTGTCCTCAAACAAAAAATACTCTATTTACAGCTGTAGTATGAAAAACAGGAAGGATCGTTTCCATTGAAACTCTCTAACATTTAGTGCCTACCTTAAAGCTGTAGTAACTCATCCTAACCTTATTTGGTTTCAAAATGATAAATATAAAAAAACAGAATGTGGTCAAAGTGCAACTTGTGTTATAATATTCATTCACACAGAACGGCAATAGCCTTTTAGTAAATTGATAATAATTTTGATTTTTAAATGTCTCGAGCGTGTTCATTATGTACGTGATGACTTTTAGCCTCATATTTTACAGTAGCTAAAAATAAAAATAATGTAGACGCTAGTTTTTAATTAGTTAGACGTTGAAAAGTTAACACAACTTCTTGATTAGGTTGGAAATAAATTATAGAAATCCATTTATTCTTCAAGTTATTTCTAGTATTTAACCGACTTCCAAAAGAAAGAAGGTTATCAATTCATTGCGTATATTTTTTTTTTTTGCTTTTTTTTTGTATGTTCACGCATAACTTTTAAACGGAGATAGATAGAAGAGTCCTGTTTTCGGTAAATGAAACGTCTTTCTTCCAGTTAGGTCCCGTTTAAAGGATATGAAATTCAAGCAACGGTAAAGGGCTTTTACCATTAAAACTAAAAAATTTCCGACTTTCACCCCGATTTTACAGCATAACTGATCGAAGGATGCAAGGATTTCGATTGTAGAGGTTGCAAATGAAGGAAAACATATTGATCTAAAATGTATCGGAACAGAATTGTCATCCTTTCAAGGACTCTGTAGATATTAAAAGTTCAATATGATACATTGATGTCGAGAAATTGAATTTAAATAATCTTTCGCACGAAAAGTGCCAATTAGTTGGAACTCTTCAAGGATTTAATGGAGATGCCGAGTCCTTTGGTGATGGATGATAAAAATGATCAGTATCCTTAATTTTCTGCATATACGGTACATTTTCAACCGACTTCCAAAGGAAAGAAGGTTATCAATTCATCAGATATATTCTTTTTGCTTATGCGTGAACGTAACATTTAAACGAAGATAGATAGGAGAGTCCTGTTTTTGGCAAATGATACGTATTTTTTTCTGTTAGGTCCCGTTTAAAGGATAAGAAATTCAGGTAACGGTAAAGGACTTTTACCATTAAAACTAAAAAAATTCCTACTTTCGCCCCGATTTTTCAGCATAACTGATCGACGCGTGCAAGGATTTTGATTATAGAGGTTTCAAATGAAGGACAATATATTGTTCCAAAATGCATTGGAACAGAATTGAAATCCTTCAAAGGATTCTGTAGATATTAACAGTTAAATATGACACATTGATGTCGAGAAATTGAATTTAAATGATATTTCATACGAAAAGTGCCAATTAGTTGGCACTCTGCAATGATTTGTTGGAGATACCGAACCCTTTGGTGACGGATGATAAAAATGACCAGTATCTTTAATTTTCTGCATAAACGGTACATTTTATAGTCCATCATTTCTACCGGAAATAACCAATAAATTACTTCTAAATGTGGCATAAATACAATTCAACAATAGTTAAAGGGAACATTACAGGATGTTTTTCTCTTCCGCATTCATTCTTTGCTTACCTATGAGCTTGGTATAGGATCCTTCTTACATCCTTAGACGTAGACGTTACATATAGGATTATAAAATTCCCCAAAGAAATAATAAGGATTGAGTGATTGCAAATTAAAGAGTTGACTCGTTACTTTCCAGTTAACATTATATGTACTCGTACATTACAAGATATGCCCAGGAATCTAAAATTAGTATTTTTCATACTAAAAACCGGCGAGAATCGCAACCTAAAAAGAAATACGTTTCCTGCTATAATTGATCATAACTGTACGGATGAAGAAGAAAATGCATAGCGGAGTTTTCATGCATAACGGAGTTTTCATTGAACTATATGATGATTTCATGAAAATTAGGTGCCACAGTTAACTGGAAACGAAGGCGATGGGTATCGAATAAACGTGAACGAATGACGCGGTTAAGACGGATATTTTTCAGTAAATTTCATGAGATTGATTGTGGAGTGAACTTTATGTTTACATATATAAATACATATATATATATATATATATATATATATATATATATATATATATATATATTTATATATATATATATATATATATATATATATATATATATATATATGTATGTATATATATACATAAATATATATATGTATATATATATATATATATATATATATATATATATATATATATATATATATATATATATATTTGTATATGGCTATATGTATGTATGTGTGTGGTTGGTTCTATGTGTGAGTCTACATAGGATATAAAAAAATTTGTGCCTGGGGGTCGTAGCTTTGCTTCGATTTTAGTAAAAAGATTTATTCAATTGTGTGATAGAGCTCACAATAAAAAATCCAAAGTAGAACAATTTGAAACGAAATGGCGGCCGCTCAAAGGTCGAAAAAAGCACTTCAGGATCAGGTCAGAAAATAAAAATTGCGGGTAGGCAATTTCTCAAAGCTACAATTCATATGGAATTATTATGAAATCTAAAATCAAGGTAAATGTTGATGAGATCATGGATTAAATGTACCAGAGTTTAATTCGATTCCTTTGAACGCTGCAGATTTTAGCCGTAGTGGATTTTGCATTGCAGTAAAAAATTACATTTTAATATACGAGAACGATACAATGTACTCAAGAAACTGAGTTTTGATGGTTTGAAATGAAAAAATTTGCCACTAAAAAGGGTGAAATAAAAACCTTTTAAGAAAAAAAAGAAAACCGACTTCGGAATGCCCTAAAAAGGATGAAATAAGTTTTATGGAAGCGGTGCCATATGAATTTCCCCATTTAAACATGAATACTTCCAACATCTGCACAATCACAAAAAAATCGGGGAAAAAAATGATATGGCACCGCTTCCATAAAACTTATTTCATCCTTTTTAGGGCATTCCGAAGTCGGTTTTCTTTTTTTTCTTAAAAGGTTTTTTAACATGTACAAACTACAACAGAATATATAATATACTAAATATTTTTAAGGTGAATGATCAACTCAATATTCCAAAAATGTGAGCAATTTCTGAATAGAAATGTTGTTTTGAATTTTAACTTTGTATATTGCAACATATTACACGTAATATGGTGAAACGTATATTTTCGAAATGTCCGTGTAGGATCCATTATTTTATTTAAATAGAACGAAACAAGTTGCTATTATAGTCTTCATAAAAATAAAAGATATTTCTAACGATTGTTGTTTTCAAGTTAAATAAATTACAACTATTACGCATGAAATTAAGAATATGAGTTAGAAGTGTTCTTAAATACATAAATATGGATTGCTAAACAAACAACGACTTTCTTTCCAGCATACCCTTCTCTTCCAGCAGGAATGGCAGCGAGCGGTAAGTATGCCGTTACAATGGTAGGGTTCTAGGAATCCGCGGATGGCCGGTTTTGCGTCACGCTCGGTACGTGGTACAATAATTTGCCTTGCGTTTTTTTTTATTAGAGTAGGTTTTTTTCAGGTTCGGGTTAGAGTAGGATATTTTTTGGTACCGCGTCGGAGATTCAGGAACGCGGAATTATATACGTTTTTTTTTGTTGTTGTCTAAATGTATGAAAGGAATACGAAATAAAGTAAAGTAGGTTTCTTTTCCGTATGTTAATGTTTTCAATGCGTTATTAAAATGGGCATGTGAACCGGTGGCTGAATTTTTGTATTCCGAGCTTAGGCTGCTTGCGCAAGACCCGCGATCGAACTCCTCTCCGAACTAGCAAGCTAGCCAGCAGCCACCTCGGAGCACGCTAAGGGTGTCCGGACTTGTTGACCTGTAGCGTACAGTCCGTTGTCACGTCCCAAGACTTCACGTCTTGAACCGATTAGAGGTCGGTTCCGATCGAAGGGTGAAAATCACTACATAAAACATAAACTAAAAAAATATCTCGACGCTAGCTAGCAATGCAGGATAACCAAAACATCAACATATCCTTGCCAGACAACCTGTCTAGATATTTCACTCAAGTTCGAAATAAAAGAACAGGTCACGAAAGAACCACAACCGAAAACTTCCCGTGCAATGAAATAAGTAATATTAACTTTTTTTGTTTAATTATCTATAACATTTAACAAGTAGAATCACATCAACCACAAATGAAAGAGGGTACTCCCATAAGATGTACTTAATACAAATCAAATTATATGTTTGTTTTATATGTCAGTAAACTTCGAGAAATCAGTTATTCTCATCAGTAGATAGTCTGTCCATTATATTATTGCTATAAATTTTTATAATTTTTAAAGAGTGTCATGTGGTCCCTCCTGATCAATTATCCCCTAACCGTATCACTAACCTTTCTTACTTAATAAACCAGACGAACCAACTAATAACCCCGAGAGCAGTGCATCTATCAGACTCTTTTGAATAAGTCAAACAGACAAACACTAACCTGTGCGGACCAATACCTGGATCATTTAAATATGTTTCGTCTTAAGGAAAATTGAGAAAAATAATAATTTGATTTTGCACGGCCGGCTCCGAATTTTATTCGTTATTTCACTTATGGAGCCTGTTTGAAGTGCAAACTTTACCGCAATCATCACGTGAAAACTAGTGCTTTGAGTTTTTGCGCATGAGATGCTACAAAAAATTGATGAATTCCGTATAAAGTGAATTGTATGTCTTTTTAGACGGATGACAATTTTCGACCCGAGATTGTTGCACTGACCAAGTAATTATCAAATATAAAATTTACATTTTATACTTTTCTTTCACTTTTTGATTATTATTTCGATTGCATGAGCGTTTGTTTACATTCATTCGGCGACCATAACGATTGCCCTTTGCAAAGCATTACAGGTGGTTACAAGGGTTGTCGCATGAAAGCATGAATTTAGACATAAACTTATGGAAGGATTCGTGCGGAAGTCATTGGGCCATTTTATTACGAAGGTGACAATATTTACCATCAATAAATAAAATCAATCAATAATATAAAATGATTATTTGTTTTTACTACTCTTTCAAATGTTATACCATAGGTGGCGCTCAATGAACTCAACACTGAACTGTTAATAGTTGTTTGACGTTTAAACCGACTTCCTTGACAAGCTCTTTCCTTTCGTAAATTCTCGCAAGATGGTGGGTATCGGTAAAAAGTGCGGCCTTTATTTGGGTGCATCGTTTCGCTAGGCTGAATTTTCTGAAAGGGATATACGTAGTGTGCTTACGCATAATGTTTATTTTACCATTTAGTTCGTATTTCGTGGCATCCATTCGCGTAAACCGTAGAAAACGAAGCGCGAATTGACACATCCCGGTATTCGACGTTAGTGTCATATTTACATTTAACATGGGCTGTTAATGTTGTGAAATTTTTCTGATTAGTTGTATGAATTCAAGTTTAGCGATTCGTTGCACTGAAATGAGGGAACTGTGAAAGTATTCGCGCGTAAACATAACCCTTCGTGTGTTCGATCCACTGATTTTGTTTATGTTTGACATTTCATAGGCTCGAGGACCCAAGAAGCATTTGAAGCGTTTAAACGCCCCTAAAGCATGGATGTTGGACAAATTGGGTGGCGTTTTCGCGCCACGTCCTTCAACTGGTCCCCACAAGTTGCGTGAATCGTTGCCGCTGTTAATTTTCTTGAGAAATCGCTTGAAGTATGCCCTGACCGGTGCCGAAGTCACTAAAATTGTGATGCAAAGACTAATTAAGGTAGACGGTAAAGTTCGTACCGACCCTACATTCCCAGCTGGTTTCATGGGTAAGTTTGTAAAATTTCAAATAGTAATTGAAGTTGACTGATTGATTTCTAGATGTCATCACTATTGAAAAGACTGGCGAATTCTTCCGTCTCGTCTACGATGTCAAGGGACGTTTCACAATCCATCGCATCTCAGCTGAGGAAGCCAAGGTAAGTCGAAAATCTAAAACGATTTTGGTCCTGGCTTTGACCGAAAATCGCGCTAAATATAAAATGTGGCCTGGTTGAATACAAAGCCTAGATTGAAGTCGCCTTCATTGCAAAGTTTAGCTCTTATTGCATGTGAAGTGCTAGATAACGTAAGTGGGTCGAAGCGCTGTTTTATCGAATGTTGCCGCTGGACCGATTAGGCCAAAATATTCGATGTTACTAATTCTTAGAAGGGCACGCGTCTATTGTTTAGGACACCCTTTTTAAGGAAATTAATTTGGTGGCTGTAAGCTGACGAAGGAATGTGGTGCTTCTTATCTGTCATGTCAAAAAAAAAAAAAAAAAATACATAAAATTTAATTAAGAAAATGCTTAAATCTAATTTTTCCTCACTTCATTGGTTTTGTAATAAAAGTGCTTCAGAATATAAAATTGCAGCCCAGTCGGTCCGGCGGTAATTATTCAATAAAACAGTGCTAAGCCCTTAAGTGGAGGACATTAATTTATTGAATAGGATCTTTATCTTTTTTAGTACAAGTTGTGCAAGGTCCGCAAGACTCAACTCGGACCAAAGGGAGTTCCATTCCTAGTTACGCACGATGGCCGCACAATTCGCTACCCCGATCCATTGATCAAGGCTCACGATACCATTCAATTGGACTTGGCAACCGGCAAGATCACAGATCACATTAAATTCGATTCAGGTAAGAATCTTCTCGAGTATATTTATTGTATGTGAGAAATCTTTGAATTGTAATTTGGAAAGAATTTGCTAGTTGATATCAAATAATTGTCGGTAGTTCGGCTTATGCTGTTAAGTATTTTAAGTATTTTCCTGACAACTCCACGTGAAAGCTTTCCACAAACAGGAATGAAAGCATCTTTTGGTTGAACTAGAAGAAAAAAGAAAAATGTGTTCCTGTTCCTGAAAAATCACCAATCAAGAGTGGATATGCGACGATGAGTTGCAATCTTTGTTTTACTGGGAGGAAACCCAATGTTTAAATGCCTAGCAAGCTTGTGATCGGAAATATTAAATTTATCGTGTGAATGTAGTGTTGTTGAAGTCCGTGCAGGAGACAAGTGCCGATGTTCTGGCACAAGGTTTAGTGAGGTGTAAAGAAAACTGAGCTGAGCTGACGAGCCTCGCTTTACGACCGCGTACACGTGTTTGTCGGCTAGCTATTCGCGGGATCATATGGGATGGGTTTTTCAGTCGCGCTACGGAGCCACACTACAAAACATTTATCAAGCGTATTCTAAGTTACTTGTTATCTCGAGCAATTTCTTTTTTTCAAATTTTCTCTTATTGAGTGTCCATCAAGCTACTCTAGTTATACAAAAATTTGATTTCAAGGTTAAAAAAGAAAATAAATCTCCATTACTTCTCCAAAGAAGGTCGTTACATTACAAAAGAAAGCAGGGAATACACAAAGTGTCAACCTAAAGATGTTAAAAGTCAAGTGGACTTCTCACTGTGTGTGTGTTTGTCCGTGCGTCCGTCTCAGCCTGTCCGTCTGGAGAGGGTCATTACATATTAAACATTACGGAAATGTTTGTGCACTATTGCGAACGTACATGGACCCTAGCACAAGCATGCTTCCGTAGGCTTATTAAGAGCAATAATACTATACTGAAGTGAATTCACGATTCCCCGTGTTTCCTCCACTTCCATGATTCCTCATCCTAAATCCCACTAGCAAATAGTAAATGATCTCGGAGTCGCATATTGGGTTTACTGCCTCCCCAATGATGAGACACTAAATGCTGAGAAATGCCAATAACTGCGAATACATCTGCAGCTCTGCTACTAAATCCTACTTACACCCACCTCCTTTGTGGAACGTAACAGGGTGAAGGCAAGTCTTTCGCACCTGATAACGGAGAATTGAAAGTAATAACCATGCCGTCGGAGTGGAGGTTGGGCGATGGGCTATAACTCCCCGTCTCTGTAAAATCCTACATTGTTTCGAAAATTGCAACAGGGCCTCGGAGTGGATTGGATCTACGGCAACTACCTTGCAACCGAAAACAGTACTACGACATTGGATCCTGGAATGTCAGCTCACTGATCTACCCTGGCGCTGTTAAAAGACCTTTTACAACAAGCCAGTCAATATAAATTAAACATACTGGCAATCCAGGAAACGAATTGGACTGGAAGTGATATTCAAGATATGAGATCGCACCCAATATTCTGCTGGGAAACGAGAATTCAGAGTGGCCTTTATTGTGAATAGGGAGTTCAAATCGCTCGTGGTCAATAAAGGGTTGTAGTCTACTCACAAAAATAATTTTGGGCGGTTTCAACGCTAAGGTTGGCAATGACCTATCTCATTAGGGAAAGACGAGGATATAGCCTCCGCGATGAAACGAATGACAACGGCCAGCGCCTGATTGACTTTGCATGTAGCAGAAATCTAGTCTACGTTCGACTTGTTTCTAATATGGACGCATACATAAAATGATCGATCACCGGATGGCAACACACAAAGCCAGACCGCTATGTTCTGTTCTAACAACGTTGTGCCTCGAGCATACTTGACGTCCGTACATACGGAGGAACCAATTGTAACTCAAATTAACTTATCGATGTCGTATGTAAAACGTGTATTCGGCGAAGACCAGCCCTCTACAAAAATTCGACATCGAAAGGCTCCAAACGGCGTCTGTTGAGACCCTCGACAACCAGCTAGCTTCCATACTATCAGATACATAGCTGCACAGAAGTAACGATCTATGGGTGGAAGTGAAAGCGGCGATTAAGACTGTGGCAGAACAGACGATAGGACATCAAGCCCGAAGCAAGAGAAATGATTGGTCCGATGATGAGTACCAGAATACGTTAGACAAAAAGAATCAGGCGTATAAAGAATAAGCAGGTAGGAAAACCAGGACGAACAGGGAACAATATGAAAATCTCAGAAGAGTAGCGAACAAGATAAATAGAATTAAGAAAAGATCGATGACGACGAATTGAGATGTATCGATGTAAGTTTAGCGAGCAACAATATAAGACAAGCATACAAAGAAGTGCAAAGCCTGAAACGTGGTTATCAGCCCAAAACCACACTGCCGTTATGACATCGGCAACATCATCGCTGATGGTACCACAGCTCCAGAACATCGGAGCTTATAGATATTTCCGGAGAGCTTCCATTGGCCGCACCTACTCTGAATGAAGTTTGTTCCACCATCAAAGCCCAAAAGAATAAAGCGTCGGGCATCGATCAGATTCCAGTGGAGCTCATTAAATGCGGTGGCAGCAGTGTTCAGAAAGCCATCCATAAAATCATCCAGCACATTTGGCAACAAGAACATATGCCGAACGAGTGTAGCCAATCAATTATATTTCCTTCCCACAAAAAAGGTGACAAGCTACAGTGCGAAAACTATTGAGGCATATCACTACTTTGTACGGCGTACAAAATATTTTCAAAGATCTTAAAAAATAAAATCAGATCATACGCCAACAGTATTATTGGGGAGTATTAAGGTGGTTTAAGAGCAGGTAGATCGGCGATAGACCAAAATTGTTTACAGTCAAGCAGGTACTTAAGAAATGCTGGGAGTTCAACATAAACGTGGACCAACTTTCCGTTGACATTAAGCAAGCATACGACAGTATTGATCGTAAAGTACTACATCCAATAATGCTTTCCATTGGCATTCCAGCCAAATTAGCCCGTCTTATCACAATGACAAAGACGTCGACGATCTCCCAAGTCCGCATCAATAACCAACTCACCGATGCCTTTGACACAAATATCGGACTAAAGCAGGGAGATAGATGGGCTGGTGGCGCCATTGCTATTCAATTTGGCTCTGGAATAACTTATCAGAAAGCTACCACTCGCTCCAACAGATACGTTATTATACAAGTCAAGCCAAGTGGTAGCCTATGCGGACGACATCAATATTTTATTACGGACGTTGACAACCGCCAAAGAACTTTTTCTGAAATTCGACAGCGAAGCAAAACTAGTAGGGCTACAAATCAATGAGAATAAAACAAAGCTCATGGCGCAGTCAAGGAAAAATACCTCAAACCTCCAAAATATCGCACTTGGCGAATACAGTATCGAAAATGTGGGCGAATTTGTATATTGATCTTGAAGACCAGCTGCATACAAAGGAAATCAAAGGTCCAAGTATCCAAATCTGTGGTAAGACCTGTGCTATGCTATGGGTGTGAAATATGGACCCTAAACCAAGCATCCGCGAACATATTGAACGCCTCGAAAGACAGCTCCTGAGGCGAATAATTGGAGCGAGGCTGGACGGGGACCAATGGCGAATCCGATACAATCATGAACTGTATAAAATTTTTGACTAGTCGGAGGTCCCAACGATTGTTAGGTTGTGGAAGCTGCAATGGGCTGGCCACATGAATCTGTAGTGTTTTAGGATGTTCAAATGGTCCGTAAAGGACTGCAGCGATGCTCTGCTGCCTCAGCGAGCAAAGATAATGGTGCTCGCTGGAATCGGCCTTGTCTGATCTTTTTCCCAGCGCAAGGGCCCACTACAAAAAATTTCACATTCACGAATTTTTCGAACATAATTTTTGGAGTTCGACGGTGTCGAGGGCGAGGTAATCTACCGAAGGAATGAACTTTAGGAAACGCGACCGACCGGACTCGATTAACGCGCGCAGGTCACGAGACGATTCCGTCCTTACTCTGAGGTAGAAGTGGTGCCCCTCATTCCCCAAATTACAAAAAAAGGGTGTCAATTCACAACATGAGCTCTATTGTAACTTTTGTTTTGAGAGATTTTATATTTTTTTAATCTAAAAATAGACGACGATTTCGAGCATCGGACAACGTTTAATGAAATTCATGTTCATAATTTGGTTAATGTTTCTCTGGCATTTCATTCTAATTTTTAATTCTGAATATTTCTCGGGGCTTTGTTCAACACTGGCAATTTACACTATTTGAGGAAAATACATGGACAAGGAATAGAATAACAAATACGGGCTGAGGAGTGGTTGCTTTGATGAACGTGTTTCATTTCATACTTAATATGAATATTCGATGATTTCAGAAGGAAAAATTTTCTGAGAATTCATAAATGCGAGCGGATAATTTTCGAAAAATCCAATAAACTACCTCCTGAGAAATAACAAGCATACCAATCTCGATGACTGGGCTTTAAGGACGAACTGATATCCCTTTGTTGAGGCTGAACACTTTAAATTAGTTGCGCAATATGATGATGCTCCTTTACAAAGATGTGGTCTTTAGCGCACTTTTGAACGACCTTAATGATCAGATTGTTGAACGTTTCGTTCTTATTCTATAAAGAGCGACTTGTCGCGATATTGTCCAAACTGCCTGCTAGAAGACTCGTTCGCAACTAGCGCCACGCTACAAGCACTGGTGAAATATCAAAATCTGCAACGTCAGTTCGACTCAGATGGTGTCTGGATCCGCCAATGTTGGATCACTCAAGTGGTGCAATTTCAGCTGTTGCTTGACGGTATCTGCCGCGACAGTTTCCAAAAAAATTTTCTTGCGTTCTGCTCAGTTAACCAAGCCACTCGAGCTGCGCAAATTACTTAATTGAAATTCGCTAGTCATCCTGGCTGTGTTTACGCTGGAACCGAAATTCCCAAAAAACTGTCTCGAACTCGCGAGCTGCTACCAACGCTGGTAAGACTTTGGACGACAAAATGCTTGTTGCAATTCAGCTTGCTACCAAATTTATCTGTTCCGCCGACTGCCAACTCTTATCGTTGGACTGAAGCACGTCAAGTATCTTAGCTAAGGTTTAATCCTATGCGCGCTAGTTTTCGAAGGCATCTTGCAACCTGCTTGGGGCTATTACATTGATTTTTCTAATTGGGGTTTTCATACTAAAGAGTTTACGGTGAGTGGTAAAACACTTGCTTTTACTATTTTTACAAATATTTCGAGCACTGGGTCAGGGAAATAAAGTTCGTAACAATTTAAAGTTTTTTCCATTTTTGCTGTCGTATGCGGTTAGCAATAGTTTTTCTCTTTTTTTTTTAGTTTTTAGCGTTTTCGCGAACTCCCCGCACTTCCATTGGAATATTTTCAAATCTACACTTCCCACGGGATTATGAGAATTTGCTTGTCCATTGCTATTGTGCAAGCCTAGCTCCAAGGAAGCGCGCTTCCAACAATTCCTGCTTTTGAGGACCGAAAGCGGCTATCCGCACCACATTCACCAAAATAGCGTCTGCAATCAGTTATCCCTGGTGTCTATTTATTTTGCATCAATGAAAACTTAACATAAGTGCCGTTCACATCCAAATATTTTTCTGCGTGCAACAAACTGAAACAAAAGAAATGCTTTAAGCTGTTATCTCCCTCACTCAATGGTTGAATGTTTTCACAAAGGACAGTTCTGATCTATGGATTTTCGCTCACCAGAATTTAGGGAATCATTAGATAATCAGAAAAATACGTGTGGCCTAGAATGAATAAGGACATTCAAGTGTGGACAAGAAATTGCCTGGAATGTTAAAGAAGTCAAGTTGGGCGCCACGTCAAAAATGTTCCTGAGTCGATTCCAATTCCTTCAAACATTCCGATATGTACATTTGGACAAAATCGTGATGCCGCCATCAAAAGGTTTTAAGTATTGCCTTACAATGATTGATCGATCGGTTTACGCGTTGGCCCGAGGCAATACCGATCATTGATTTAAGCGCTGAAACTGTTACAACTGTATTCTTCCAGCGATGGATCTCGAGATTTGGAGCACCAGAAACGGTAACAACAGACCGAGGTTCTCAACTGGAATCACAACTTTTCGATTCATTTACAAAATAAATTTGTTTCACCAGGAACAGGACAACAGCATATCATCCGGCATCAAATGTATAATTGAGTGATGGCATCGGCCTTTAAAGCATCCATCATGTGTCATCAGAATAGAGAATTGGTTGATGTTCTTCCATTCGTCCTTTTAGGATTGAGAACCAGCTTCAAACCTGATATTGATGAAACAGCTGCCGAACTTGTTTATGGGACAACATTGCGTATTCCTGGTGAAATCCTCCATTGGATCCGGCAATATTTGCGAGGAAATTCAAACTTTTAATGAAAGAAATCAAGCCGACTCCTACAATTCACCATAGCCATCCAAAAGCTTTTGCCTTCAAGGATCTGGAAACTTGTAGCTACGTTTTCGTTTGAGTTGATACGACTAAAACTCCATGCCAACAACCATACGATGGCCCTTTTGATGTAGAAGAAAGACTGTCAGATCGGGTTTTTTTTGCATCAAGAGGAATGGAAAGTCGGCAACAATTTCCACCGAGAGAATTAAGCCGGCACATGTTGAAAGACATGCAATTACTACCGAAAATGAGGAATCAGCACCATCCGCAGCAATAACAACATCATTTGCAAACACCCCCGAGCCGATTCGAACATATTCATGCATTAAAAATGTCAGATTCGCAGCTTAGAAAACTCCCTAAACAGACTTCGTATGACTGTCAAAAATCAAGTTAGCTGAGTTACTTGGGGGGAGGACATTTTGGCGACACTCGAGCAGCGATCGCAGTGCATCTGTTGGTGAGATGTAGCGACTTCAATCGTTTAGTGGGTATAATGAATTTATCAACTCCAGTCAATCAAACTATCACTTGAATTGTGACCTCCATGAAGTTAAAACGCGTAATCATGTAACTTTCGATATGTTAATTTCAGTTCATATTTTTGTTTGCTAATAAAGTTATTATTTATTTAACTTGTTGCCGTCAAAACATTATACGCGTTGTAGATGGAATTGTTGGGTGCATTGGCTGAATTATCGAGTAGGAGGAATACGGCAATAGGATGAACGAGAGAATCAACATGGGCCACTACTTCAAATTGCGATCAAATCCATTCCCTGATTCTGTAAAACGGGTAGAGAAAGTATTGAAAGAGTGTGAACCATGGATCTGCTGTTTTTGTTGATTGCGTCGGCTGTACTTGCCCTAATCGCTTCTTTTTAGCGGAACATATACGCGAAGCAGCAAATAAAAAGAAAAATTAAAATTTCAGATCCAAGGTAGCGGAGCATATGGTTAGAGAGAACCACGAAATTACAGCGGAATACGTCACAGTAATCATCACTATCACAAACACCTGGAAGTTAGACACGGTGGAGTCCCTAGAAATCTATAAATCTAGGGGTCAGGAACTTGAATTGTGATCCAGGTAATGGAAACACGTGGCTATGAAGTAAATATCCCTTTAATGAATAGGCCTTTGGTTATCATAGTTGAAATGTGGTTAGGTAATTACTCGTAGCTTTGAAAAAACGTTTGTGTATGTAAAGATAGGTTTTAAGGCGTATAGAAGTTAGTACTGAAGAAGTTTCCAAGTAGGAAACGAAACAATTGTCTACTCCAAATACAAATATAGTGGAAATAAAGGGAAAAAAATTTTTAAACATATCTTTGATTGTGTAGATCCAGCGGTTTCTCTGTAATATTCCAGCGGTTTCTCTGTAATATTAAAATAATTGACTAAAATGGCCGTATCGAAGATCATATTAACTAATTCGGAGGTTTTTGTGGTTAATATAAATAGGCCAACAATAGAGATTGTGCTACACGACGGTCACTGATTATCTTTTAATTTAAATAGATCTTTCGGTAACATTACGCGTAGCGCACATTATTAGAATTAGTTGTGACAAATTAAATAAAATTTACAATAAAAAATGTTGAAGATTTAAAATACTCGTATAGTTTCAAATTTAGTTCAATGGATGCTCTACCATTGAACTAAATTTGAAAATGATACACTATGAAATATTTTGCACATAGAAACATAAAATCTAATTTTACATAAGAGGCAGGCTTATTGAGAATATTAATTGACTAAAATGCTGGGACAAATTTCGTTTCCTTCGTTTCACAAGATTTTATTGCTGATAAAAAACGAGCATTTTTATGAATGTGTAGTTTCCTAAGGCATTTCAAAGCCCAGATACTTTTTTTTGGTTGGGGGGTCATTTGAGCGAAAAGCGTGGGACTCCCAAGCTCGCAAGAAGGCGAAGGACTACCCACTAAACACCTCCCCTGTCAACCCGAGAACACAGCCTGGAACCGTCATTACTTCGGGCCAGATCTCGTTTTGCTACGCCGTGAGGTGCCTTCAAGCTGAGGGATTCCTTTTCTAGCGGGAGGGGAGAGGAATTGCCAGACCAGTGATCCCCCAGCCTCAACGCCCCCTGCTGCTGTGCGTCCCTTTTATCTTTTAGGACTGCCCGAGCATAATGTGCCACCTGGTTCCACTTGTCAACTGATTCGAGCACCGCGATTAGCTCAGCCCAGATTTTGGAATGTAGCAGGAGCCAATTTGTATGTTCAAATGTTGATCTTTATCCTTCATTATCTTAAAAACAAATATCATTTTTTGCAACAAGCCACGACAATGAAATTTATGCCAAAATCGTTCTATAAATTATTTTGAAACAGTACAATGACAAAGTGAAAATCGAAATTAATTAAGGATTTCAAAACTTAGAGGAAGTAGCCAAGTGTAACTCCATAGAGAAAGCAATAGCTTCAAAAGGAAGCGAAATAAGATTTCCAGACGGAATTTATGATTGATAGGCTGACCCATACAGAACAATTAGAAATTTAGCGTAGTATTGACATGCAGTTCCTCAAACAAAGTTTGTATGATATAAGAACATTGTGGGATTGAAACGTTTAAATTTTGATAATTTTAAGATTGTTCACGTGATTTTATTGAAGATAATGTAGTGTACAAACCTCACTATTCTATACAAAGTCGATTGAATTTCAGTATATAAAGGATATACCGCCTAATACACATTAAGATGTGCATCTATAATTTTTTTTCTTCAAATTTTCCGATTCACATATGTCTATTCGCAAGGGAGTGAGAATAATTATATATTTCCACTTGCACACCTCGACATTGAAAATGCACAACTTATATGGAGAGACCGTATCAAGGCCCTTCGTTAGATAAACCCACTTGTTTATCCTTGCTAAAAGAGAGTTGTATCCTCATATCGGGAGACCCCATAAAATTCCTTAAAAAATATTCGAACGGAAGACATTCACTAAATCACAATTTTGAACATATTGACAAAGGTTGATGATTTTATTTTCTGTAGTTTCTGGGGAAAACAGCTGCGGCACACGAAATACTGAGAGGTACCGATTTTAATACAGGGTGCGTACGGTATTTGAAGACAACTTGAGAGTAAAATTCATTAGCTTGTATTTTTAACAAAATTTAATGAAATTGCAGGAATTTTTTATACAACGTTATTCAATAAAATCGCCATTAGCAGCAATAACCTCTTCGATCCGAGTCCGGAAACGATTACATGCCCGAATCAAATGCTCCTTGTTCATATTGACCATAACGGCATTAATAGCAGCCTTTAGCAAAGAAGTGGTATTGTGAGGACGCTTATTGGTCTCACGCTCAACTACGCCCCATACGCAATAATCTAAAGGATTAAGGTCTGGGGAGCTAGGTAGCCATAGGTTCGGTGTTATGTGGTCATGAAAATTTTCGGCCATCCAATCTTGTGTTGCCATCGCTTTATGTGAAGGAGCAGTCTTGTTGAAAAATGTATGGTCTGCCTCCGCTTACATTGTCTATCCAGGGTTTCACTACCGTCTTCAAAACCTCGATGTATGCAGCAGAGTTCACTCGAAGTCCTTGAGTAAAAAAGTGTGGTGGCATAACAAGTCCTTCGTTATTGACAACACCTAAAACCATAACAGTGGCTGGAAATTTTGAGTGCATAACAACAGGAACCTCCGTAGAATTTGAACATAGCCATCTGTCATTTCCGCGATTGGTCTTTTGATCTTGATCAAAATTTTTTTCGTCGGAAAGATCCCATAACATTTTAGGCGCCTTTGTTTAAAAGACGTTTTGATCGGAGAACTCTCTATTGCCGTGTTCGTTCCGACATGACTTATACCGAAGGTCTTCGTGGACAACTCTACGAATAAGGCGCTCAGAAACATGAAGCTTATTTGCAAGGACCCTCATTGATTTTGAAGGGTCCTCGTCTATGATCGTTTGCACTTGCTCTAAAAATTCTGCAGATCGGACAGTGTCAGAACGTTGTTCGTGCTTTTTGCGTTTTGCAACCGATTCTGTATCGCCTCCTGATGCTTCCAATTCACGGCGAACCTTATGCACGAATGAACGGGCGCAATTAAGAAAATTAGATATCTCTAAATCTGTATGGTTCGCACAGATAGCGACGATGAGAGCATGTCTCTTCATTTCTTGAGTGATATTGTAGTCCGCCATTTCTTATCTGAAAAGAAAAAAAAATAAAAAAATAAATTCGCGAAGTTATAGTCAAATACCGTACGCACCTCGTAGAGCACCCCGTAGAGCACTGTATTTTGTTTATCAAATTAAAATGGCAGGCTGCGCCCGGAACCTTTATAAGGAAACAGGAGAGCTCTCCCCGAATAGTTTAATCCGGGAGACGCTTGGATCGGTTGACAAATAGAACCATGTGGCACATTATGTTCGAGCAATTCTAAAATATTAAGAAGAGCTTACAGCAGCCGTGGACGTCGGGGTTTGGATATAAGTCTTCTAGCAATCCCTTTCGCCTTCCGCTAGAGGAGGGAATACCCAACTTGAAGGCGCATCACCGTGTAGCAAAACGAGGCTTAGCCCGAAGTAATTTGCCAACCCGTCGCCTTCGTAATATAATGGCTGATCCAAATGTCAACTGACTACCTTAAATATGGACGTCATCGCTTTTTTTAGGATATTGTAAAATAATTTTACAATATCCTACTAAAATCGCGTTCTGTCTGTTCATCTATCCGTCCGTCCGTGTGTTACAGAAATTTTTTACGCAAACCACTTAATCTAGAAACATGAAATTTTGTGAGTAGGTGTAAAGTGATGGTCTCTTAAAAGTTTCAGTATAAAATAATTTTTATAAGGTGTTTAAGGGGAGACTTTCTATATAGGGGGGTGGCCCCCTGAAAAAAAATTCAACATAGGTAGCCAATACGGGGTATCAATATAAAGGTCTTGATGAGAGCTTTTCAAACCGGTCTTAAAGCGACACTTTTTGCTGCAAAGCGTGCAGGCGTAGAGGAAATGTACTGGGTTCGATAATTAATGTCGTTTTTTTCATGTTTTTCAAAGTACATTTATTTATACTAAGACAAACATTAATCAATGATTTACTGACCATTTTGTTGGATGGCCATTTGCCATCTTTCGGTAAGTTGAAAAATTCCACGTTCGAAGAAGCCTTGAGATTTTTAGAAGCGAAGAAATTGCCAACTCATTTTTAACTGTCTGATTTGAATCGAAAGTTTTACCATTCAAATGGTTTTGAAGGGAGAGAAACAAATTATAGTCTGATAGTGCTAACTGAGGGCTATAGGGTGGACGTGGCATCAGTTCTTCCCAATTGTGCTCCATTAATTTTGTAAGGTCTGGCGTTATCATGATGGAACATCACGCCTTTGCGATTAGCCAGTTCAGGGCGTTTTTTCTTGATTTCTTCGTTCAATTTCGATAGTTGATGGCAGTAGACATTCGAATCAATAGTTTGGTTTCTTAGAAGGAACTCAAAGTAGACTACGAGTATACCCTTGTACTCCCACCACACAGAAAGCATAATCTTCTTTTGGTGAATATTGGCTTTGAATGTCGATTGTGGGGTCTCATCTTGCTTGGTCCATGATCTTTTTCGGACAACGTCATCGTAAACAATCCATTTTCCATCACCCGTTATTATTCTTTTTAGGAATTGGGTCGTTTTCGTTACGATTTAGTAGAGTCGCATATGTTAATGCGTTTGGTGAGGTGGATTTCCTTTAAGTCGTGAGGAACCCAAACATCCAGTTTGTTTACGTAACCAACGTTGCAAGTGCATGTAAAATTTTGAATTCGATATGTCGAGCTTTTCTGCTATCTCCCGAGTTGTCATACGCCGGTTAGTTTCAATCATAGTATACTCAACTAGTATCTACACTCAATCATAGTATACTCAAATAGTATCCACACTCCATCAACCCTCCGGCAAAATCCGAACAAAAGCCGAACAGCGAGTCATAAATCTTCGGTAGCAGGTAGGTACGTAAACGCTGACGCGAGGATTTGGCGCGAATATAAACATATGCTTCGATGAGAGATTTCAGGATTACCATATCTCAAAAAATCAATAACTTTGCAGAAAAACAAATTCGTTCCATGCAATCGCTTAGTTTTTTATTAGAATCTGGCAGCACTCCTATGTTCTGAAATTCGTAAAAGAACACGTGCGTCGGAAATTTTATTTGCTTTTTGTTTTGATTTTTGAGCGCGCCAGGCCTGGGCTCAGCCGTCGTGTCCCGGATCAGCTGACGTGCCCCTGGGAAAATTCAAAAAGTGTGCAACACAGAGTAAATGAAAGTTGTGGGTACTAGGTGAATGTACTATGCACTCAATCAACCCTCCGGAAAAATCCGAACACAAGCCAAACAGCGAGCCATAAATCTTCGGTAGCAGGTAGGTAGGTAAATGCTGACGCGAGGATTGGCGCGAATATAAACATGTGCTTCGATGAGAGATTTCAGGTTTACCATATCTCAAAAAATCAATGAATTTGGAGAAAAACAAATTCGTTCCATGCAATATTCTAGTTTTTTATTAGGATCTGGCAGCACTCCCATGTTCTGAAATGCGTAAAAGAATACGTGCTCGGAAATTTTATTTACTTTTTGCTTTATTTCTTGAGCGCGCAAGGCCTGGGCTCAGCTGACGTGTCCCGGATCAGCGGACGTGCCCCTGGGAAAATTCAAAAAGTGTGCAACACAGGGTTAAATGGAAGGTGTGGGTACTAGGTGAATGTGCGGTTTCAATTAATGTCTTTATTTTGTCGTCAGTATGTGGTGCATCTTGCATATAAACATTTCCAGGATGAAGGCGAGCAAACCAACGCTGACACTGGCGTTTAGTAAGGTGGTCCTCACCATAAACTTCACACAAATTTCTGTGGGGCTTGCACAGCATTTTTGTCCTTTCGGAATTAAAACAATAAAATATGCTGATAATGCTCTTTGATTGTCCATTTTCAAGTTTATTTTTAACCAACTTGTTTGCTAATGACGCTCAGTTTTTGATTGTATTGTGTATTTGGTACGATAATGTAGGGTAGATAAAAATCTTAGAGGGTTAAAAACTTTGAAAATGTTAATATAATCTAAACTTTTTAGAGATCTCCACTTCTGACCTTTCCACAAAGTTGAGTGGTTGTAGTTCTACAGTTTCTGAGAAAACTTGCTGCGATGGACCTTGTAAAATACCTTTAAAGCCCAAAAACTGGAGGAAGGAAGGAAACCAGTAAATTTTCCGATTCTTACATTAACACATATAAAAGCAACACTTTGGTGAATATTATTTCAGTAAAATGTACAGGTATATCTACATATTTTATGCATTTTGGTTTCGGTTTCGCGGAACGAGAGATTTGGCCCTGATTATATCAAGCGCTGACCAGCATGACATCAATAAGTAGATCATTTGTTAATATTTGTTTCATTTATCTACGGTTCATTGAAACCTTGGGCCTGAATTTTTAGCGTGCTCCCAAATTTTACTGTGAATGTAATAATCCACTTTTGATGTTTGATCAACGTTAAAATGTGAAAATTTCGATCAGTATATATTCTTGGATTATTGAAGCTAACGTATCTAAACAGGCCTTAATCGAAGACCATACTAACATTACATGAAATTCTTATGGTTCAAAAACAGGCCTAAATTAATCTTGTTACACGACGGTCACTGATCATTTTTATTTTAGTGAATGTTTCAGTAACTTTACGCATAACATACATATTTAAGTAATAGCACTTAAGATTTTATAATTTGATTGCGATTTATATACTCTTCAGTTTTTCTTTGTTTGATAAATATTGCAGATCGTATAAAACGGGTGTTTTATATTCCGTCTTTTGACATTATCCCATTCTCATCGGATTGCCTCGAGTTTCACGAACAGACCAACCTCATGCAAAAATTGAATGATCTTCGCTAGCTTCAGTTACTCGAATTCCAGCTGCTCCTCGCGCGTGCCCAGAATATCTAACAATTGTCAGTCGAAATCATTGCTATCTCCTCCACTGCTTCTTCTTCGTAGCGCTACAGCAACTCTCGGGCCTTCACTTCCTGCACAATTACCTCCAACAGTCTCGGTCCATTGACCGCGTCCTCCAATTTCGAAATCCGAGCAGCGATGAGCTGTCTTCGTCGACGTAGTCAGAACAGCGTTTCCTCGGTTTTTCACTGGTCTCCGCTCTTCAGTTCTCCCAATGAATATCTTTTTGGATATTGTAGCTTCTGCAGTCTTGCAATCATTGAGAGAGAGAAAAATTTCATACATCTCATGGTTGTATCGAATTCGCCATTGGTTCCCGTCTAGCTTCGCTCCGAATATTCGCCTCAGGATCGCCTCAGGATCCGCCTTGCTTGGGTTAACGTCCATGTTTCACACCCATAGCATAGCACAGGTCTTATCACAGATTTGTATACTTGGGGCTTTGTTTTCCTTTGTATGCAGCTAGCTATATTAAACGCTGACCAGCATGACATCAATAAGCTAATCATATAAGTTAACCATCTATGATTCATTGAAACTTTGGTATCTGAATTTTCAGAGTGCTCCCAAATTTGACAGTGAATTTAATCTTGTATTTTTGATGTTCGATTAACGTTAAAATGTGAAAAATTGTATCAGTAAATACTCTTGTATTATTCAAACTAGCGTATCTAAACTGGGCCTAATCGAAGACCATGCTCTAACATTACATGAAGTTCTTATGGTTCAAAAATAGGCCTAAATTAATCTTGTTACACGACGGTCATTGATCATTTTTATTATAGTGAATGCTTCAGTAACTTTACGCGTAACATACATATTTAAGCAATAATAGCGCTTCACATGTTATAATTTGATTGCGATGTACTCGTATAGTCTTCAGTTTTCTTAGTTTGATAGAGTTTGCAGCTCATATAAAACGGGTGTTTTATATTCCGTCCTTTGATAAGTTTACTATGCCCCCATTCTCATCGGATTGCCTCGAGTTACACGAACGGACCAACCTCTCGGAAAAATTGAATGATGTTCGCTTCAAGTTGCTCCTCGGCTAAGTAATAGGTTCCCAGAATATCTAACAATTGCCAGTCGAAATCACTGCTCATCCGATAATTTAAAGATAAAGGATAATAAATCTTTGCAGTAAGTTTCGAACATTTCCTCAAGTACGTAGTAAGAAGCGTCTGACATTTTAGTCAGCATTTTGAGGGAAATCTTTACTGTCTGCGCCGCGCTTGTGTATATTTAAACTACACGGTAACTTTTCAGAGTCGGTTTTATTCCGAAAGTTGGGAAGGATGATTATTCCAACCCTAAGAGCTTAAGATCTAAAATATCTTGAGCGTTTAGTGGAGCTGTACATTGAAGACGATGGATCCAGGCTTTGCTTAACGCTCTCTTATTTTGCTGGATCGGATTGACGAGGGACCGACCCCAAGGAGGAGCTCTCTCACCACTATTATGGAGCGGGCTAACTGGCCTCGTCGAAGAACTCATAATATTGCCATCATATTAAGTGATTAATGTCTAAGCACTGCTGGTAGAAATGCACAGAAAGCTCTCAATCTTATTAGATTTTGGTGTGATAGGCAAGGGCTATAGCTCTTGTGCATTTCTGCAGGCAGTGCTTAAAAATTAATCCGCGAAAAGCAAAGTTAGTGTTATAACCACGACTGCGTTTAATCAGGAACGCGGAGCGTGAAGATTGCATCAAAGAGATTTGATTTCGAAATTTACATTTGAAACTTCGAAATAGAATTTCTCTCTACCTTCTCCCATAAAATGCAAGCTGCCAACCATGCCTGGCTTTCAACGCAACTATATGCCTTCGTTTGATGCAACCATTTTTTTCTGAAGGGGGTGTTCTCGGATTTAAATTGCAAGTGCAACGGGAAGTTTATGAATTGAAATCGAAATTCAAACTTCTTGTGATATGAATTGAAAAGAAGCTATAGTGCATATCATGATTCAATATTTATGCATTTACAATGAACTGAATGAAAATGCGTCCTGCCACTTACATTGCAGTCGATTTGCTTCCTTCTTTGTGAAACATTCGCCTTGTCGGATCCCAAATGTTTAAACATTTTCCTCTATGCTGTTTTTTGTTTCAACGACGCAATTCCATCGCCGTCGTCGTTCAGCAATTTCTTGCACAATTGATGGGATTAGTTTCGATTTTCTCCGCCCTGACAACAGCTCCAAAAGCTCACGCGTAGCCAACAGAGCCAGGAATTTAATGTATCCAGCTTCCACAATCTAATTGGATCATATATATACTACTATTTCGTTGAATACTCATTCTTGTACAAAATAAGCAGCGGGCTTTTTCCTGGGGCTAAATACGACAGTGGGAGAATATATTGTAGAATGGTAGGGATACCGTACTTCCGCGATTGATTATTGTAGCATTTGTTCGGGTTTGCGACGTCAATCACTTGATATTTGTTGGTTTTCGCTTACCGTAATTCGTATGAATTCGGATTCAAGTAGAATGTTTTAGACGCTGTGGCGGTTCGAGATTCTGTGGAGCGGTTGAGTCTGTTTGCTTTGTATTTTTGTTTCATTCATAATCGAAAATTTTCGGTAGCTGAATTTGTAATTGAACGACAAGTATACTCCTGGTCCAATCCATGACCGTTTCCTCAAAGAACTAGCTAGCCCGCCAGCAGCCGCAAAATTGTTAGAGCCGTTATGTGGCCGAGCTGTCGACCATTATGGTACTGCTCGTTTCCACTATCAATACTACACGTCTTCGGACCGTTGCGAGGACTGTTGCGAGCGAACGAAACGATGTGAGGAGAAAAAGCCTTACAGTGGTTCTATTCACACAAAAAAAAACCGATGACCAAGTTTTAACATACCTTTTATAGCTGAATTAGCTAGGAACTCGAAACATCTTGGGAAACCCTTGATAGCTGATTAGATCGACCTGATCTAGGTTGACATTATGACCCGTACTAGATGCCTATTTATGTTAAATTGTGTATTCCATAGTTTTTCTGAAAATTTAAAGACAGCAGTGAAGGTAGTTTAAAAATCTTTTTTTACACTAAGTAAATTTATGTGGGATCATTTAACTATCTTTCATTAAAGTATTAATTAAATATAAAAATTTAAAAGAGATATCGTGGGGTTAAAGTTTCAGGGTCATTATAACTCGCCGCATGTCCGTGTAACATCTACCCACCTGCCGGATGCCGGGTTAAATTGGAGAAAATACTACATGGGCTGATAAGTCTTGGGATTTTTTAATAACTGGTGACACTGGAAAATAAACATGATTCATTCCGAGAGGCTCATCCGTCACTAGTTTGTGGATGAAGTTTCATGACATTTCGTCCATTCATTTACAAACTAATGTCGCCCCTTCGTAAAAAAAAATGGTAAAACAGGAATATCGTATCTTGATCAAACATTGCCTTTTGTTGGGAAAAACTTCTGAACAATCATTACAATGGATGGAGAAATGTTAATCCACATCTGCTCTCTCGAGGACAACAGTTTATGGGTAGTTTAGTGAGTTTAAAATGGGTCATACATGCACCGAAGACGCACCTCGCTCTGGAAGGCTAAAAGTGAAGTTGCGCAAGTTAGCTGAGGCCGTGGACATCTAAAAGGAACGGGCAGGATACATTATGCGCGATATTTAGGAAATGAAAAAACCATCTGCATGATGGACGTCGCGTTTGCTGATCGCCGAGCAAAAGCAGCAGCTCGTTGATGATTCAACGGCCGCAGCGTAATCGAGCAGACTTTTCGGTGTTTTTTGACAATGAACGAAATGTGTGTCCATCACAATACATACGCCTGAGTCTAACAGGCAGTCTCCAGATTGGCTGAAAAGCCACGAAAGCCGGCCTAAGCGGCCAAAAGTCCAACGTTCGACCGGGCAGGTGAGGGGCTCCGTTTTTTGGGATGCGCACGGAATAATCTTCATCGATTACCTGCAGAAGGGAAGAACAGTCACAGGAGAGTATTATGCAGCGTAATTGCACAAACTGCACTGCGAATTAAAGAAAAAACGGCCCATATGGCAAAAAACTGTTCTGTATCATCGTGATAACGCAACGTCAAACACGTCCTTGAAAGCGATGGCCAAATTGGACCCATTACGATTTGAATTGATTGCTCACTCACAGTATTCTCCGGACTTGGCTCCCAGCGACTACAGTGCACACAAAAAAGATAGCACACCTGGAAATTAATCATTACTTCCTAGAATATGGGATGCAGTGGATTATATTTTCTAGAATTTAGGTTTATAGACTAAAATACATATTTCTACTCAAAAATAATTAGGGTTTTCTTATAATTTGAAATTTTATGGCCCATTTCATGACTTTAAGTTGCTTAAAAAAGATTGCACATAATACTTTCCTCTTAAATTAGCATGGTTTCCTCCATCAGGCCACTTTAGTTTTGGTACTCAAACTGTGAACTTGACAATTTAAGCATCTAGGATAGAGTTTATAAACATTTTAAAAATCAAAAAAATTTAAAATTTAGGAAAATAGGACGGATTATAATTTTAAATCCCTCTGAAATAAATGATTTTAGAATTTTAGCGTCAAAATAAAACTACGGTGTTGGTAGAAGTCGAAATGTTGCATCGAATTTGATTGCGGATCGGGAGAATCACGAGAAAAAAGTCACCTGTTCGACCACGAGCAGTAACAAAACGCGAGGAAGGTCGAATTTTGAAGGAGGCTTCTAATTTTGCTCTCAGCGCAAGATAAATCGGCAGGCGAGCAGGGGTTGAAACCAAGTGAAACCAAGTGACGCCATACAAAATGTAATACGAAAGTCGCAACACTGACAACGTTGGAAGCTAAAGCGGAAACCACCGATAATCCCTCTTCACAAAATGCACCGTTTGGAGTTTTACACGCGCCGTATTCAGTGGAAAAAAGAGTGGAAGCGTGTCATATTTTCCGATGAATAGAAATTTAATTTAGATGGCCCATGACTGGAGATATTTCCATGACACTCGGAAGGAGGAAATAATTTTAAGTAAGCGGCAGCATGGTGGAGAATATGTGATGAAAAAGGCTGCATTCGGATTTAACGGATTTATCAGTGCGTTTTTGCCACTGATAAGTATGTACAGCTGTTGGAACAACAAATATCAGGCGGTCTAATGACCATTGTAGATGCGCTGTCAATTTTTCAATGGGATAATTCGTCCGTGCACACCGCCGGGAAGGTGAAATCTTTTTTCGAGGAGAAAGAAATCGAACTTTCGATTGGCTAGCACGGTCACCCGATCTCAACATTATTGTAAATTGTTGGGGACAGATGGTTTGGCTTGTTTACGCTGGAGGAAGGCAATTTACCACGGTGGATGAGCTGAAAACAGCAACAATCGGGGTGAAATTTCCCGGAAATACATCAAAAACTTATATAAAAGCATTCCAAAAAGAATGTGTGATGTAATTAAAAATAGTGGAGGTTCAAAGTATTATTGCTTAAATAAAGATACTAGTAATAATATATCCAGGTGTGCTATCTTTTTTACGGTACTAAAAGTAATTGAATACGCCATAAAATCTCCAATTTTCAGAAAACCTTAATATTTTTTGGGCAGAAATGTGTATATCAGTCTACGTGTCTAGTTTGTAGAACATTTTACTGATCTGTATCCTGTACTCGTAGTTTAGGAAATAGTGAAATATTTTCAGGTGTGCTATCTTTTTTGCGCGCATTGTATTATTTATTCCAAGTGGCTCCAGAGAATGAGATTCAGATTGGATGAGGAAGTCATTGCAAATACCGAGGCGTATTTCGAAGATTTGGACGTTTCGTACTGCTGAAAGGGCATCGAAATGCTGGAAAGTGTATCGCCCTCGACGGTAGCTATACTCGTACTGAGGAATAAAAATAATTCTGCCCAAAAAACGCTTGCTTTCATTAAAAATCCCGGAACTTATCAACCCATGTAGTATGTTGAAAAAAAGTGCTTTCGAGCCATTGCCAACTTCTGCGAATGTTACAGAGCTTTTGGCAAGACATGCGGTCTGAAATAAAGAAACTTAGAACCTTCACTGAACAAACTGCAGCGAACGGTGTCTCTGGGTAAATAAAATACCAGGAAAAATCCTCAATGCGCTGCTCAATCTCCAAGGTGAAGCTATTAAAACGGCCTTAAGTATGTAAGTCAATGGATTTCCGGAGTTATAGGCCAACGATGCATCGAAAAGTTTCCCAATGATGTAGAAGAAGTTTTGGGTGGGCCGGAGCCACCCTTGGTATATAAAGGCAATCTGTGAAGAAGGCTCTCACCGCAAAAAGAAAATATAACCATCAACAAACCTGGTATCTTTTCTCATTTTGCTAAGGAGGAAGGAGTGCCGCATTATAAGAGCCCTCACAGGACACCCTCTCTGCAGTCGGCTCTGTCGAACCATAGGCCTAACGATAAGGAAATTCAACATTTTTTGTGTGAATGTCCAGCTTCTATATGGGCAAAAATCAGCGTATTTGTTCAGCTACAGAAGTCACCGCAGTTGCAGACGTTAATTTCTGGCAGAGGGGTGCTTCACCTGGCGTGGCATGCTGAGACCGGCATGCGCTCAGTCATGTCGCGGGTCTTCCGGGAAACCCTATGCCCATGCTGTGCCACCCACACATATAAACTTATCACAAACAGGAAAGGACAGGAGAGGAGGGGGTCATTTTGAGAAATGAAAAATTTGGTTTTCTTCGTACTTCATGGCCGATCTATTTATGTAAATAAGAAAAATAACAATTCAATGGAAATTCAAATGAGATAAGTAAATATTAACGGATTCTTTTTTAGCTACTGCAATGATTGAAAGTGACATGCAATTCTTGAATTTTATCGGCCACTAGTTTGGTCCAAGGGTTTATTACACTGCTTTATTTTAAAATTGAATCCATTATTCTTTAATATTTTGAGTTAAAGGATCCTGCTCCTGTCCCTTAGAGTGTCAATTTGTTTCGCACCAAATCTTAATTACACAATAACGATACTTTCCTGAACAAATCTTTGACGCAGTTCAAGCCAATGCTCAACTTTTAACTTTAGAGCTATCACCGAAATTGTTTTCGTCTTAACACTTGAGGCCAAGGACTAGAATCACGACACACGTCTTGTTTCTTTTTTTTTACACGCAAATAGATTAAAACACAACAACGTCCACTTTCTTTCGAGTTTACTACTCGTCCTCCACTTTTATTCACTAATGTCACAAGCAAAAATTATTTCATTATCAAATTCGCCGAACTTCGTTCTTTCGACTTAAACACTCGTCCTCCACTTTTATTCATCAATGCCACAAGCAAAACTTTATTTCATTCTCAAATTCGCTGGATTTCTTTCTTTCGAGTTTAGCACTCATCCTCCATTCACTAAAACTACAAGAAAACTTTATTTCATTGTCAAATTCGCAGAACTTCTTTCTTTTTCTTCAAAACTCGTCATCACCAAATCCAAATCAAAACTGACCAATCCCGTAACACTTTTTTCCCAATTATCCGCTGCCGTACAGAGATAACGTGATTGAAGTTCAATACGCTTCAATCCCGTTCCTCCGTTCATCTTTGCACTTTCTTCAAATGCAACAATTTCAATTGCATATATGGCTTTTTGCATATAATCATGATAATGTTTAGTTATATGCAAATCGTCATACATACGGAAATAATTACTTTTGATGAAACTAAAAAGATTTTTCCTGCGCCCAGGGGAACTCGAACCCACGGTCCCAGTAGACCTCCCCCCCCCAGATTGAAGAGTCCGTCACTCTAGCAACTAAACCAACTTTCGATAAACTCTCATCCATCGAACAAGCAAGTTTAATTGCGCAAGGCATTTGAAAGCTTGCATTAATATTATTGTAATGAGCAATGGTATAAAACAGTTAGTAGGAAGAGAAGAATGAATTTTTGTTAGTATAGTAACGAATACAATTTTGTTAGTTGGAAATAAAGAATGGAATTTCGTTAGTGGGGAAAATATGAGTACTAAATTTTTTGTATTTTAAGAAATAAGAGAGGAAATAATTCGCAACAGTATATGGTGTTGACGTTACCTCACCGTAGAGGTGCAGGAATGTGGCCCAATGGACTTCATAAGGTTTCGTCGCTTTACATAGAGATGTGGCACGAGTACACTGAGCAGATTTGCCTAAGTGCACGAAGGCCTGGAGCACTTAGGTCTCAGCCCATTATAAACAACAGCTCTGTTAAGCTTTGCTCTCCTTGTTTGACCTTACCTCAGCATAATATTTTACAATTCCTCGCGATTTTTGCATGTTTTGCATTCCAATGTTCTTCATGCTTAAGAGGCAGCAAAAATTATAACAACTTTTTTGTATAAACGTGTAACGGACGGAGCCACATTGAAGACCATATCAATACGTCTTCACCTAGTTATTGTGGTTTAGGGGCAAGCCGAAATTAAATCATGTAACGACAGTCACTGTTCATTCTATTTAAATGGATGCCTGTAAACTACGGTCAACATAATACTGTACATATCTATCATGTAAAGTGCATATTCTCATGTTAAAACAAAATTATTTTTAGGAGCTGCTTACGGGCATTGAACTTTTTAACCAGTATAATTTTTGAAGCTTTGCAAAGACAAATATATCATTGCAGAGCTAGATCGCTCTTGCCGGATATTTTTCAAAACCGAATCAGTTATTGTAATGTATTAGGTAACCAAAGTCGAGGCTTGGCCTAAATGTGAAAATTTTACGTACGAGTATGAGTCGTAATCGCATTTTTGGATTTAATTTGAGTAGTTGTTCGAACCTTTCATTCGATACTCGACTTGAAACACCTTTTGGGCAATAGCAACCATTAAACGTTGCTTGTTGAAGAGAAATGCCTCTTAAACATTAGGACTTTGTAAGGTTTTGTACTAACAAAACTGTTGTTTTTGCGTCCTGTCCGTTTACCTATTCGTCTTTAACAGTTGTAAATGGCAGCTAAAGTTATCTAATTGAGCTTAAAGTGATGGCCTCTCAAACGTGTTATCTTAAAAAATTTCCAATTTCTCAAGAGGGGCTTCCATATAGCGAGGTGATCTGCTGCTCAACGTTTTCCAAAGATAGTCATGTGGAATATCAAATGATGAAGGGTTCTTCTGAGAATTATCCAAAACAGTTCTAAATGCATTATTAGCCTCCAAGGGTGCAGGAAGATCAGAATATACAAAAATTTAGAGTCTCTCCTTCGGATTGGGTCCCTGTACATCGAAAGATTTGAAAAAATCATGTTTATGACGATAAGAGCAACAAATATCTTAGAACTCCTAATTTGATCATTTTTTTAGTAAAAGTATGATTAGTACGTCGAATAAAAACTTTAAAGGTAACCTGAAATTCTAAATGTTTTATGTATTAGAAGTTACTACAATATTGTCATATCGTGAAGTCAGTATTTGCTGAAGCTACGAGTATATCCATTTTAATTTTATGGCGTCACAGTAAGCAGGATCCCCACCTTGAATGAACTAAAAAAATTATTGTCCTGAATATGTATTTCATTAAATGCATCTACAAGTAATAAAGATGACAACCTTTATTATTCATTTTGAGTTTCTCCTTTCTGGATGTCTTTTAAAAAATATGATATCCGTTATTTTTCTGTTGACTGCTCTTTTGGCTATGTCGAAGATCACATTAACACATACCCAGTGATTTGTGGTTCAAAAATTAGCCTAAATTAATTTTTTTTTGCACGACGGTCACTAGTTGCCTCGAATCTCCTCAGCAAATTAGTAACTTAACGGACAAAATACATTTATTTTATATATATATGAATTCCTATCTTTATATGACTTCCTTTAAAATATAATAAACAAAATATATTTTTCCTTTCATTACAGGCAATCTTTGCATGATCACCGGAGGTCGTAACTTGGGGCGTGTCGGTTACATTGTTAACCGTGAAAGGCATCCTGGATCATTTGATATAGTCCACATTAAGGATACCCAAGGACACGTGTTCGCCACCAGATTATCAAACGTGTTCGTCATTGGCAAAGGCGCCCGACCATACATCTCATTGCCTAAGGGCAAGGGTGTGAAATTAAGTATCGCCGAAGAGCGCGACAAGCGATTGGCTGCTAAGGCTGGTCACTAATTTTATATACATTATAAGAAAATGTAAAAAATGATTAAAAAATTTTGAAAAAAATAACTAAAGTGATCTTCCTCTCTATCTGATCCACACATCATCAATCAAATGATTTCGGTTTATTTAGTGACAACATACTCGTAATCAGGCAAGAGCTAGCACTGAGTCTGTCAGTCACTTCGTCTTCTTTTGGACATCTTTACAGAAACTGACTCTGGGATTAGACTTGTTGCGTTCTCTTGTCTGTTCGGTTGCGCAAGTGACGGTGAAGTTGGGCTGATTTAAATTTACAATTGCGACCAATGGTCTTTGGTTGTTTGTGGGTTGACAGAAGACGCGTGTTTATAGCAGACGGAGCCTCACTTCCCGGTTGGCCTTAGTGGCCTGGCGGTTGGCAGTATCAAGCATTTAATCAATTTCAATTATTTTATAGCCCAGAGCAATAAATTGATCGCTAGTTTTTGCTGCGGGCGATTTTTTCGCGATCGCATTACGTCGTCGCACTGTTTCACTTTTATCTAGTGCAACATGGTTGTAAACATGTCCATTGGGCGCATTGATTTCGTGCTGGTGATATGCCTGCAATGGCCAATTGATGGACACAACCGGCTTGGACGCATTGCCAATATTTTGACCTAATGGCTTGCCTTGCTCTTGCTTCCTATAGGACAAATTGATGCTTGGGTTCGGATAAGAAATGGTTTTATGAATCAAACGCTTTTCGAATTAGCATAATTAGCTTAGAAGCACTCGGTCGCCTTTTTCAGTTGCTCATTCATTATAATTAGTGTCATCGTCGAGTATTGGATTGTCGACGTTTATTGCTTCTACTGTATTGCAATTTGCGTGAAAAATGGAAATTATTGCTGCATGATTATTGTAGACACTTTTGATGATTTCTGTTCGTCATAAAATTAATTGGTACATTGCACAAGTTGAATTAAATTCAAAATCTGTTATAGTTTTGTTGCAGAGTGGAACAGGATTTAGAGTGAACTAGTTGGGCCAGTATGTCGCAACGCTGAGCATTTAAAAAGTGTCTGAGTAATGGCAATATGCAGATTGCTAAGTCAGCTATAAAACCGGCCATTTGATTCCTTCAACATTGCATACGCATTGCGTTGCGATTGTGCGTGAAAAAATTATTTCTTTCTCCTGCGTTCAATTCTTGCAGAAAGTGACCGTAAAAAGACTTTTGACTAAAGATGTGGCCAATTGATGGAACACTATCTAATTAGCTCGTTACATTGAATCTTTCTTTTTTTATCTATCGATCTCTTGCTAGAAACATGTTGAATTCTGCCTTCATATGTGGGATGAAAAATTCCTCACCCTGCCATCATTTGGTGTAAAACTTTCCCACGGAACTTGTTTGCGGCGATTGTATGCGAAGGAAGGAAGGCGGTATATGATTTGCATTATGCAATAGATTTGCGATCAGATAAGCCTTAAATGCTTAAGTTAACTCCTACATGCTTGCAGCCAATTCTTGTAAAGTAATAGTTGTTAAAGATGGAAGATTATACGTTTGTACAAAGTTGATCAGTCATACCCAAAGGTTAACTTGTTGCTTATAATTGCACGAAATATGTAAATGTGGGTCTATCACTTTAAGATGTAAGGAAATTGAATCAGTCTTCATTAATAAGATTACTCGTTGCATGAAAAAATATTAAATGGTTATAGTGCTGAACCTAGTAGTATGGATTATTTATTGGAAATAAAGTCGTTTTTCACATTAGTCGCCGAAAAGCAATGGATAGAAGTATGAGGTGGCGTTATTATTAAACTAAATTGATACACACCACTGGAAATCACCAGGATCTAAAATCCCAAACAATATACAGAGTAGAGACGAAATTTTATTCCTAAATTAATTTAATGGCAATTTCAATATTTAAAACGAGTCCTCTGTAATTAACGACAATCAGTTGACTATCCATATCAATTAACTTCCTCGAGCCTGGTGGGGAATTCTACGTCTCCCGTTCGTTGCATACAGAAGTGTTTTTAAATAGCTCCTGTTACTAATTTCAAAATTAAATTAATTTTCCAAACGTCAATTGACAAATAATTTTTTGCTGGAAAGATTTTGTCCGTCAATTGACAAATAATATTTTGCTTAAACAATTTTGTCGCATTATACAAACAATTGATCCTTCGCTTGATATTATTACTGGATTCGATACATGCGGTATCAAAAAAGCGAAGGATTTGAAGGAATTAAGGACCAGCAGTAAGGAGAGCCCGATGGCTTTTCATCGTTGGGGAATCGGAGACCTGGAACATCCAATGTCATCAACGAGAAATTACTTAAAAGGAAAATTGAATATGAAAATTTCGATGAAGGAAAACGAGAACCCCAAATCGTAACAAATGATGAATTCGAAGAAGTTAAGAAGGAAAATGAAAAATTAAAACTTCAAATAATGTCTTTGGAGAAACTGGTTCAAACCTCCATGTTAAGAGCCAACAAACCCAAAACCGTGAAGGAACAGAACACGAACAAAAAAAAAAGAAACTCGAAAAGTCCCAAGAAACGAGGAAATCAGCAGTACAAGATGCTAACCATGTACTCAGCGCCGGAGGAGACAATGAGAGCGCAAATTATTATGTGGTACTTGCGATGGAAACAACAGAAATCAACTGTGAAGACAATATAGGTAAGAATTCTAATTGCGACTCTAGTGAACATTTTATAGAATATTTAAAAATGAAAAATAAAAAGAAGAAGCTAACCAGTGTGTATGTTGGTTCAACTGTAAAAATACGGAAGAAGTTCAGTGAATTAACGTCTTCGAGCAGCGCGGAGAGGACATAATACGGCCATTGCCGCCCGCACATAAGATAAATAACTTTGAAGTGACAAGTGTAAATGCAGACAAAATCACAATTAAAACGAAATCACTGGTTGACTTCACCCAAAGAAGCTCTGAGTTGTGCGAGCTTCTGTACTTCACCAAAAAACCAAAAAGGGGGAAAATCCAACCTTTCTTTTTAAGCGTCTGGACTGCGGAGAGGATACGGCCGATTTCCTTAAAACGCTCACAGAAGCTGCATCAAAACGAATTTATTTCAGCAAAGAATTTCCAACAAAGAGATCGACCGTTGGAAAGGAAAATCTACCGTTTTATTTAGTACAAATTTCTAATAAAAGTAGTTCAAGTGCTCATCAAAAGATAAGGTACTTGAATTTCAGAGTACTGAGGTGAGAACGCCTCCAGAAAAAAGATGTCAACCAGTGTTACCGGTGTCAACAATTTGGCCATTCGGCTGCCAACTTTACCATACGAGGTGTGACAATTAAATAATGAGACTGTTTGCATGAAAATCGTAGATTTAAATATTATTCTAAAACTCTGCCATTCTCTTCAAAGAAGTCCCTTTGGCCAGCTGTACAACGATTCCAGCGCGTTTTCCATGCTTCGTAACATTTGTGGAACGCTTCGACTGGGATGTCCGCGAGTACCCTCGTCACGGTCGCCTGGATGTCCGTACTCGACTCAAAATGGGTTTCTTTGACCACCGATTTTGTTCTAGAGAACAAACAGGGTGACATATCGGGCGAATAAGGCGACAGTCCCTTTAGAGGCCAAATACTGGGATGCTGCTTTTGCTCCTCAGAAAGGTTCTTTGGAACTATCTTCGCGCACAACTTTTTCATCCCAAAATAATCGGTTAAAATTTGTCTGACTGTTTCACGCTTCATACCCAGTTCCGAGGCCAACATTCGAACTGTTAAACGCCGATCTTCATGGATTAGGGTGCGCATTCGCGTCAGTCTGCATCTCGACTGGTCTCCCGCTCCGCGCCTCGCCTCCCACGCTTTCACGCCCCTACTTAAACTCTTTATGCCATCGAAACACCTAGGCATGACTAAGAGCACTATGACCATGCACTTTTACAATTTTAGCGCACATTTGCGAAGCTGTTTCGCCCGATCTGGCGCAAAATTTTATTTCGACACGTTGCTCTTGATTTCGTTTCTCCATTTTCGTGACGAGCACCATAAACACACGTCTACTCAACACGACGAACTAAACAAGCTAGAGCGATGGTAAATATATCAATGGAGAGGGGAAGGATACCGGGGAAGGGGAAGGGAATTCCAAGGCCGCAGGTTTACCACAAGTGCGGCAATAAAACTAGTCTCATTACTTGTCACACCTCGTACACTACCGGTGTGTTAAATGCAAAAAAAAATTATGTCCCGCCCGGTGAGTGTAAATTGGCTCAGACGGAGCCTAAAGAAAAATTGTACCGCGTCATCTGCGGTGTATTCGGTCAAAAGTTAAATTTATCTCCAAACAAACGCAAATACACCACAGTGTGATACATTCTAGCTCCGTCAAGCCCGGGGTATCATTTACACTCGCTGCTAGAGGACTAGCTGAAAATATTGTAAATAATTTAAATAGCAACAACGAGCTGCTTCTTAAAATCTACCAACAACTTAATTTTTTATCGGAAAGAATCAACAAACGAAATTCAAAAATTAAGTTTATTTTCAAAGCTTAGATATTTCAAATATCTCAAAATAACTTGCCATTCAGCCACATTCCCATGGATGTGCTTTGTATCATCTCGATCAAAGTCAACTCCATTGTTAGTCTACCTCGACGTGACTATCTCCTTGAATTCATTGTTAAGTAAAAGCCTGACATCATGTCGCTCACTCAAAGTCAAAAGCGCTTTATACAATACTAATCGTTATAAATTTTAAAAGAATATAAAGCAAATTCCAAACAACAACAATGCAAAAACTTAATGGCCCAACTGGCTCTCTAAATTTATACGTTATCAGTTAAACACATTTTATCAAAAAAAAAAACTATAGCAAATTCAAATTAATTAAGATTATTACATATTTTATGATTTGATTGGAATAATGAGAAAAAACCAACCTACACTATTCAAAATTATTTATAATTTTTACAAAACAGTGAACTTTGATCCTACACCTAATATGTTATAACCTAGTTCTAATAAAATTCAATCAAAAAACTTTATCCTACACTAAAAAATTCTATCACAATATTTCTAACCTACGCGTTTGACCTTATCTCTAAACTTAATATAATAAACATAACATATACCTAACCTATCCCTAATTTTTAACACAAATAAACAAAAACAATGAATGTAGCAATAATGAGCTGAAACTCAAAAACTAAATAACGAAAAACACAAAAACTGAAAATAAACACGAATAATTTAGACATTGTCATTCAGCCACCAATACCTAGATTGCCCCATCTCAGCTCGATCAGCTTCAACGAATCTAGCAAATGAGTATTGTTGGTCTCATGAACTCGAATTCGGAGGATATTTTATCTTCTTATCGGTGGGACGCCGTCAGAATCAAAAACATATCTATTCATGTCCAAATTCACAAGTGCTTCTGGAGGAAAGAGGCCAGTAGCGAGGCAAGTCGCAATATACCCGTGTGTAAGGTGGAACGGCTGTGAAATCCAAGGGTTTTCACTCACAGTCACAGATCTTGCGATATGATTCCGAAGGGTTTCAATATGAAGATATCGACTCTTGTCACTTGAGCAGTTTGATAAATTCTTCTATTCGATATATAATGTTTCCAATCCGGCCAGGCTTTCTGTAAAAAACCAGTACATGCACGAAGACATTTCCTTTCGAAAACTCTTAATTTTTCTAAAGTACTAGCACTCTGGTTGTACCAGATCTGACATCCATATGTCAAAACTGGTCTAACCAGGGTCTTGTAACAGATAATTTCGACCTTTTGATCAATGTATTTGGAACGAAGGAGTCTTCGTAGGGCCATGACTACTTTTAGTGCTTTACTGAGCATAATTTTGACATGTTCAGTATAGTACAGATACTGATCGAGATGAACTTCGAGGTATAGAACACAGGATTTATGTGGAACTCGTTCTGAACTACCCTCGCCAGCCATGATGTGGAAATCCTTCCAATAATGTTTCAGGTCTTGACTGATCCCCTGCAGCGTTGTCGGAAACAGAACTGTTTCACATTTCTGCGCATTGATTCGCCAATTATGGTACAGCTGCACATCATTGAACATTTTTTGGAGATTGCTCTGAACTATTGTAGCTTTTCGGTCTGCCGTATAGATGATCAGATCATCAGCAAACGCTACCAATGATCGCGTTGGCGAGACATTAAAATCAAAGCCGTTCAATAGCTTGCGAATGAAGATTGAAAAGAGCAGAGGCGCAGTAACTGTTCCCTGCTGTAGACCATTCAAGACCTTGAACTCGCGCATTGTTGTCAGATTTCCATCAGTTAGAACAAACGATTTCCCGTATAACATATTACACATCATGGCGACAAGGTGTCCGGGGAACTTGTCCTGAAGGAGTTTAAAAACTAGTCCATCTAACCATACCGTATCAAAGGCTTTCTCCATATCAATGAGACATGCTCCAACACATTGTCTATCATTTAGCTTCCAACAGATGTCTGAGGTTACTTTCGTTATTGCATGTGTGGTCGAATGCCTGGCACGAAAACTAAATTGGCAATTCGGCATCAACTCATTTTCCTCAATGTGGGCGTTTAATGCTCTGTTGAGAATCACTTCAAACACCTTGCTGATGTTAGGCAGCAAGCTGATTGGGCGATAGCTTTTGGGGCATGAAGATTCTTTTCCTTTCTTCAAGATCGGAAATACCTTAGCTTTTTTCCACTCATTTTGGAAATATGAATTGCTCAACATGTTGTTGAACAATATGCAATAGTTCCTAATAGCAACCTCAGGCAAATGTCGGAGAACTACATTTGGAATACCATCAGTACCACATGATTTCTTGTTGTTTATTTTGCGAAATATGAAACATAAGTCTTCATAGCTGACAAAATAATCAATAAGATTCAAGCTCGGTATGAGGTCAGATGTTAATGTTTCATTGAAATGAAGAATTGATTGGCCGTTCAGGCTTGATTTGAAGTCGGAAACTTTTGCTTCAACGACCTCTGAAAAAATTGCGTTCCCTCTCTCAGGGTTTGGTTTATCCAATCCTTCACAAATAATCCTGTTTCCATTTCTATCCGGAGTCGTACTATCAATTTCGATACCAGCCCTATCGAGAAGATTTATCTCATCACTAGTGACTTCAAGATTCGATACCTTCACTCAAGACTTCTTGCGGAATATGCTATTCACTTTCGCGAACACGCCGTCTGGGTCCTGTGGGCTAATACCCCTCAATTTTTCCGCCCATTGATTGCTGACCTCACTCCTGAAGTATGACCGGATTAAGTTCCGGACATTCTTCAGATGTAATTTCAACAAAGACAACGAGGGATGGTTGTAGTCCAAAAACCGTCGATAAATATTGTTGACGCGTGTGAGAAGGAGGCTTTTCAATCTTTTCAACCTTGCAATGGTTGGTGTTCCATATCCTTCCATATTGTTTCGATGTTTAATCTTTGGAACTACTTTCTCAATCGTTTCCAACGTCAGCTTCTCTAACTTCGACAAATAGACATCTATTTCATCGTTAGTTAGATTCCTGTCATTAGGAATCATTGAACAAGAGTTGCCACCATCAGAAGGGGGACATTGCTTCTGGTACTCGCGATTAAACTTCTTTTGAAACTTTCCCCAGTCTGTTTTTTTGAAATTCAACCGATGATTTTCATGTTGAACTGGAATGAGGAAGAAATCATCCCTGTGATGATTGATTTCCATTACGATTGCGTTATGGTCGCTATCATAAGGAAGCACCTGCAGTTTCCGTTGAGGACTATTAAAGCTGAATTCAAGTCTTGCGTCAGCAATGCAAAGGTCCAAATATGAATTTGTCCTAGGGTATGTTGGGAACTCTGACCCATATAGATTACACATGTATTCAATTTGGTTCTCTGTTATCCACGATTTCAGGAATACACCTCTTGGATTATTGGTGGCGTTCAGCCATGATGTATGCTTGGCGTTCAGGTCACCAGCAAGAATATAGTAGTTATGCAGCCTGTTCAATTCGAGTATTTCGAACAAGGAATTGAGCTCCTCCCTGAGCTTGAGAACAGTTCCACCAGTTGCATAGGCAGAGATAACGAAGAGGTTATCCCCACCTGGCAGTGAGATTTTGATAACGGACACTTCAAGAGATTCAAAGCTTTTGAATTCGACTTTTTCAATATTTTTTTGGAAACGATAGGGTCTTCGAACCAATATCCCGGTGCCACCTCCCCCATCACCTGTTACCCTATCGTTTCTTACGAACTCAAAATCCTTGAATCTCATGGAGTGCCATGAACTGAGGTGGGTTTCGGTGAGAAGCACGATGTCAGGCTTTTGTCTGGCAATGAATTCAAGGAGATAATCACGCCGATGTAAAGTAACAATGGAGTTGACGTTGATCGAGATGAGATAAATCATATCCGTGGGAATGTGGCTGGATGACAACTTATTTTGAGGCATTTGAAAGCCCTAAACGCTGAAAAACAATGTTAATTTTCGAATCTTGTTTTTCGATTCGCTCCGGTTAGGAATTTAATTGTTGATAAATTTTAAAGAGCAGCTCATTATTGCCACTTACGTTATTTATTTTATTTACATTGTCTGCTGGTCCTCTCGCAGCAAGTGCAAATGACACCCCGGGCTTGACGAAGTTGGTAGGTATCACACTGCGGTGTGCTTGACTTTGTTTTGGAGTTACTTTAACCTTTGCATCTTGATACCGGCATCCTCGATATGATGCTGGATGACCAAAGGCACCGCAGTTCACACAATATAGTTTTTCTTTTGGCTCCGCCTGAGCCAATTTGCACTCGCCGGGAGCATGAATGTCTTTGCATTTGACACACCTATATTTTATGGCGCAATTGGCAGCCGAATGCCCGAATCTTTGACACCTGTAGCACTGGTTGACCTCACTTTTCTGGAGGCGTTCCCACCTCACCACGCGGAAGTTCAAGTACCGTATTTTCTGTAGGGCACTCGAACTACTTTGCTGGAAATCTGGACTAAGTAGTGAGGCAAGTATTTGCGCTCTTCAATCGATCTCCTCGTTGCAAAATTTTTAACTGAAATAAACTGTATTTCTGGTGCAGCTTCTTGGAGCACTTGAAGGAGATCAACTGTGTCCTCACCACAGTCCAGACCCTTCAATAAAAAGGTTTGGTTCTTTTCGCTTTTCGGGGTGTATGTGAAATGCGGAACATCTCCAGAACTTAAGGCACTTTTTGTTGCCTGGAAATCAACCAGCGACTTAGTCGTTATTGTCAACTTATCGGCATTGACTCTTTTTATCTGAAAATCTTTTAGTTTATTTTCGGCTGCCAAATGCCGAACCATATCTTTGCCCGTTTGCCCAAACACATTGATTGGTGGGACTTTTTCTTTTTTTTCATCAATCTTAACGGACGGACCAACAGACGGACCAGCAGACAAACCTTTTGGTTTTTTCTCCCGATTTTTAACTCTAAGATATTCAATGAAGTCATTATCTAATTTTGACGTTTTACCTGTATCCTCTTCAACGTTCATCGTTTCTCCAAGACCAGCTAGCGCTGCATAATAATTTCTGCTGTCGTTTGCGCCTCCTGCGCTGAGGACATCCTCTTGATTAGCTTCTTCCTGTGCCTTTTTAGTTTTCTTGTCTTCAGATTTTGAGTGTGGTTGTCGGCCTTTCTTGATATCTTTATCCTTGTTGAACGTTAACGTTCCAACAAGTGCTTCTAACGATTTAACTCGAAGCTTGAGTTCTTCATTTTCCTTTTCGAATTTTTCAGCTTTCTCTTTTTCTCGGATCAGCTGTTCGATCTCGATAACCGATAGGATTGTCGGGTTTTGTTCTTGATTCTCGTATTTTCTTTTAAGTTTTTTTTCGCCCATCATCATTGGCGATGGGCATGGTCCTTCCGATTTATGGCTGAAGCCATCGGGCTCCTCCATCTCGTTGCTTTCGCAGCGAGACTAGAGGGAATGTTCTCAGACCGGGACTTCCCTTGAACGTATTTCCACTTTTGATATTTCTTCAGGAAATGAATTTCAGGTATTCGATAAATGCTCGAATAATTCGACGGTGATGGTTTTCCCAATAAAATCAAAATTTGCTTTTGACTGGCTCGTAAAAAAATATTGCAATTGTTTGAAACTGACTTTTGCAAAAAATTAATTAATTTTTAAAATTAGTGACAGGAGCGATTAAAAACACGTCTACACGCAACGAGTGCTAGACTTCAATACTAAAGCGATCAAATGGGGCATGCTTCAAACTGATCCACCAAAACCGAATCCAAGACGGCGTTCAGGCTAGGGCTCATCATGTCGAACACTGGCGATATGCCAACTTTCCGCCATGTAGGCTGTGAAGGACATTCGGCTCGGAGTCCCTAGTACGAAGAGTATACAGTCAGAGAGTATTAGAAGACTGATCGGCCAGTGCTCATCAGTACATACTGCTTGAGATCCGTGATGCTATGTGTGATTGGGTGGGACATTGGGAGGATGGACAACAAGAGGTTGTCGAGGTGCTCTCGGCAGGTGCGCCATTGCTGAAAGATTCATAGGGGACTGAAGAGCTAGCAGCTCAAGATGTGGTGAACTCAACTATGAGCATCATCACGACCGCTTGCGGTGCTTCTATGCACCGTTGGAGACCCCAGCACGGCATGTCTCCAGTGTACTGTTAGTCAACTCAAATGCGAATACGGAACTCTGGAGAGGCATGTAGCCAGTAAACTGCATATAAGTTGGACAGGAAACGACTTCGCAAAACGATTAACAGCAGTGAGGCTCGTTGCTGGTAAGATCTAGTGGACAGTGTGATCCCTGAGGCCTTAGCTAAAAACTAGTTATAAGGATGCTTGCATATATGAAACCAAAAAAGATAGACGAGATAATTCAGGTATTTTACCCCACCCGTCCCGTCCATATTTACGGTGCCGAAGGTCAAATAGCAGTTGAATGTCCATTCTTCACGCGGCTGGAACTGGAAGAGGCAGTCCTATCATTGAAACCAACGAAGGCTCAAGGTCCAGATTTCGTCCCAGCTGAGATGATGCAGCTTGCTTTTCACAGCATTCAACGTTTGCCTGCGGGAAAGAGTCAGAAGATACCCAAGCTTGTACAGATCAACAAGGGGAAGAGAAGTCCTGTGTCAGCGTCTAAATTGTACCAAAAACTCTTGGTACAGGTACAGAGAAGAGGAGCACTGAGGATTGCACCTTCATATCCGACAGTCTCTGATACGGTGGTGGTAGTTATTGCAGGCGCTATACCTATCAAGCTCCTTGCTGGAGGGTGCCGTTCTATCTACCTGCGTCGAAAAAAAGAAATAAGGGAGACAGCTGCCCGCGAGGAGAAACAACGCTCTCTCAATGATTAGCAGCAGTCCTGGGTGAATAGTACAAGGAGAAGATGGACTGCGTACCACATCCCTGGTTTGAGAGAATGGCTTAATCATATGCATGATCAGGCTGACCTCTACTTGACCCAGCTCTTAAGTGGGCATAGGTGTTTACTTGTACAAGATTGCTAAGTCACTTGATTATATGTTTTGCGCAGGAGAAGAAGACGATGCTTGCCACACATTTTTGGCATGTAAAATATGGGACAAGTTGTGCCGGGATCTCTACAAGGAATCTGGAGGGCTCTCCTTGGTTAGTCTAATCGGGAAGATGCTTGCAACAGTTGACAAATGGAACCATGTGGCACATTATGCCCGGACAGTCTTAAAAGATAAAAGGACTAATGTGGGGACTGCGGTAGTGGGGGATAACTTTTCTAGCCATCCCTCTTCCTAACTTTTTGCCCACAAAAGAATGGATCCCCCAACTTGAAGGTGCCTCACGGCGTAGCAGAACGAAGCTTAGTCCGAAGTAATATGTCAAATGGTTTGGGGCTTGGTTCTCAGGTTGACAGGGGAGTTGTTTAGTGGGTAATCCAAAGTGAGTGAGTGCATTGGGTCTGGGTGGGTCCTTGACCAACTAATGCCCAACACTATGCAATGTTAAATCTTAACTTTTGGAATATCAATATAGGCTCCAAACTCAATGATCAAATTTATATCATTCTTTGTTACAATTACGATGAAATTGGTTGAAAAAGCCAAACTCGTATCTATTTATTTTATATATGTTGCATCAAAGGAACTTATGTTCAAGATAGTCCACTTCTTTAGAATGCCTGCACATTTCTGAATATTCAAATTTCGTTTTGAATAGTCTTAAGTTATTGTAACCTTTGTTGATGAGAATTCTGTTGATGCGCTTGATTGCAAGACTGCTAATTGTCAGCATGTGGAATAATTATTTGTTGCCTCTCAAATAGTGGGTTCTTTTTCAGATACAATCCGTGAGCCATTGATCTTTTTCTTTGCAACAATTACGCCCGTCACGTTTTACGCTTGAAGCGATCATATTCATAATGTCATCTTGCACCAAGTAACTATGTTCCAAAATTACTCTCTCAACCCCTTCTTTAGCATAACGATTGACTTCTGCAGCCACCTCTATCCCTTTATGCAAAGAAATTTGTTCAAAAATTTAAAAGTAGTTTGAGAGTAATATAGAGTAAGTCAGGTGACGTCCTTCTTAAAATAAGTGAGTTTTTACTACAATACTGTATTGTACCATATTCTAGGACCACAAGGAGTCCATGTGAATTGGTGTTTGGGCGTAATATCTATAGTTGCCTCGAAATGATATGTAATAAACTCCAAAATGAAATGATCAGGGTGAACGACATTCCGATCCTGTAGGAGCAACAATTTTTCAGTGCAGCTCAACTGGGTCAAATATGTTCTTGCAATGGTCACAAATAGTGGACGTTTGGCATTGTCCAGAAACATTTGAGCTCGCTATAGTACGTTTTTGTAATTCATGGTTAAGAGCGCATTTGAAACGGATCACAAATCTGGTCAACGCTCTACAAAGCTGCCAATAAATCCTTCGCTTGTGGACATCGAACTTTCCATAAAGCAACCAGCAATTAAAAAACTTAACCCTTTGCATCGATGGCGTTCAATGAACTGTAAATGGCCTATATTCCAAGAAATCTTATGAAAACCCACAAATAGCCGAATCACAACAGGAAATTCCTCCAGCAACACAACAACCAGCAGTTCACCTACACTGGAATAACCATGATGCACCGGAGTGAGTGAGCCTCTTATTCGGCTACAGTACTAGACAAAAGTTGGAGATTGCTGTGATTTGACACATGTTCCACTTTTCATATCAAAGCAAGTCATATATGGAAGCATTTTGTATAAAGGCCAATTGAAATAAGATTTTGCCTCTTCAATCTTTTTGCCATGAATGGAACTACACTCAATTATCTCAATTGATTCAAAGTGTTTTTCAATTCGAGTTTTTGTGTATTATCTAAATAAAAATGACGTCAACCGCCTTCCAAGTCCACATCAATAACCAACTCATCGACACATTTGACACATGTATTGGACTAAAGCAGGAAGATGGGCTGGCTCCATTGCTATTCAATTTGGCTCTGAAACGCGTGACTAGAAAGCTACATGTAGATACAAGATGTACGTTACTATACTAGTCAAGCCAAGTGGTAGCCTATGCGGACAACATCAAAATTTTGTAACGGTCGTTAACAACCGCCAAAGCGCTTTTCCTGAAACTCGACAGCGAAGCAAAACTAGTAGGGCTACAAATCAATGAAAATAAAACAAAGCTCATGACGCAGTCGAGGAAAAATACCCCAAATACACAAAATATCACACTTGGCGAATATAGTATCGGAAATGTTAGTGAATTTGTGTATTTAGGCGCCAAAATAACGAAAACGGGCAATGAAAGAGACGAAATACGCCGAAGAATACAGCTCGCAAATAAAATATTTTATTTAGTGTTGACAATCTTGAAGACCAGCTGCATACACAGGAAAACAAGGCTCCAAGTATACAAATCTGTGATAAGACCTGTGTTATGCTATGGGTGTGAAACATGGACCCTAACCCAAGCATCCGCAAATATATTGAACGCCTTTGAGCGACGGTTCCTGAGGCGAATAATTGGAGCGAAGCTAGATGGGGACCAATGGCGAATTCGATACAACCATGAGCTGTATGAAATTTTTGACGAACCGAAGATCTCAAGGATTGTGAGACTGCAGAAGCTGCAATGGGCCGGCCACAGGAATCGTATGGATGAACAACGGATACCCAAGAAGGTATTCGTTGGGAGAACTGAAGGCCAGCGGCCAGTGGGGAAACCGAGGAAACACTGGTCTGACTCGTTCGACGAAGACAGTTCATCGCTGCTTGGATATCAAGAATGCGCTCGGTCGAAACTATAAAATACACATTATTATAAAATAGTTCATCCGTTTTGTTAAATGTTTTTACTTTTTGCCATATCAATCGAGGTTTCATTGAAGCGAATATCGCTAAGTTTAATAAGTGTTCTGTATGTAAGGAGACAATTCGTGCCACTATTCTCCGTCGTTGACTGCATACTTTGTAGCGTTACAAAGTAAACGCTCATTAAATGTTCTAAATTTCTGTTTAAATCTATTTCATTTAGAAATGGCCAAAATATACGTAAATGCTTCAACGAATTTTCAAGCTGTCATACAAAATTACGATTATTTGGTGTGAACACTTTGAGATGATTTGCAAATGACTATGACAATATTACGTGATTTGTTCTGGTGTGAACGTAGTGTAAAAGAACTTCTCGATATTTCCATCTTTCAGAAAAATTGTTTTGAGCCCTAGGATGGTTTCAAACTGATTTTGGTATGAGCACTCTTCTGCCTGCTCAACTTGTTTTATTTAGCATTTTTCTAAGTCCCTCTAAATGGGGTGGAGTTGCACTGTTTGTGGCTTTGACTTATGATATTAATTACCACTCAAAGAAATGTCCAAACTCAACAGGAAATTAAAGTTAATCTTGATTCTTTCTAGAAAGAAAAAGTAAAACATACCATACGTGGCAGCTCAATGAAATGGAAAATGTATTTTTGATGATGTACGAGTATAAGTACATAATCAAAACCACAAATCCAATTAACACACGCTTTATTCCCATTTCATGGCTGGTAGAGAATCTTTTGATGCTTTATGCGATTGCCATCCGAAACCAGTTCAATTGTTTCCTTGGATCATCTTGCACTGAATGTGAAGGACCGTTAAGAAAAGTATAGCAAACTCTGACATTGGACCAGTTTGTTCACCCGCAAAAGTAACCTTCAATATATTGGAATTGGCATTCAATCATGGAGAGACATAATGAAGGTATTTGAGACTTATTTAGATTGTTTTATTGTCTTTCAGATACTTTTGAAAAGAATCTTAAGAATGTCGAATTTTATTTAGTCATAACGTATATGGGTGATTTATGAGTGCATAATCTCAATGAATTTTCTAAATTAAATGTTCAAATACTATACAAGTAATATTTAATTATAAATATATATTTATAAAGTAAAGGCATAATAATTGCAGTGCCATACAAAGTTCACTGTACATTGGCTTTCCAGGTTTTATGAGGTACTCACTGGAGGCATAACTCTTAAAAATGATAATAACTCTAAACTAACCCTACAAATGAAATCAACAAGCAGACTCCATTAGATTGGTCAAATTAATTTTTTGAAACAAAGCTGACATGACACTCGGCTTAACACTTCGGAAAGTGAATTGTATTTTAACAGAGATTTTTAACTCAATGAAATAGGATTGGAGTTGAAATCGTTGATGAAACAATGGAAAGTTGCTCCGACAAGCACAACATTTTTTTTGTTGCTTCTAAGCTCTAACTACATTTATCTCTGGTTGCTCCAAGGTCTCTAATTATTCCTCTTAATTTCTTCATTTGTCACCTGTCTTCGGCGTTGTTTCTTTTTAGTTGAAGTTATCTGAGTATCTCTTCTTATCTCGCTTCTGTACTGAAATAGGTAGCCTCGCCTTGAATGGGTGGGGGCGGTCTGTTCCAAAGACTACCAGTTTCTGAGGATTTCTCTCCGGATTACTTTATCCATTTTTTAATAATTTTATCACTGAACTGAGAAAAACCGTCGCGGGCTGCAATTATCGAGCCTTTTTTGTAGCAGTGTTGTTTGCCTGCAATAAAACACTCAAAAGGCAAATACTCAAAAACAGCACTACCAGCTTTGTCTTCTTCATAGCTCCAGGGCCATCGTTTTACTGGGATTCTACGTTTAGCATTCGTTGCATATAGACGTGTTTTTTAATCACTCCTGTCAAAGATTTCCAAAAATTAAATTAATTTTTTAAAACGTCAGCCAAAAGTAAATTTTTATTTCAAAAGGCTTATATCGTTGAAGCTATCGACCCAAGGAATTCATATCGGATATTATTTTGCTTTGATACATCAAGAAAAGCGAACAATCCAGAGATAACTTGGGGACTGCTGATATGGAGGACCCTGACGGCTTTTCCCCGCTGAGGGAGTCCCGGGAGATATCAGGTACGAAATTGGGGGCAATCGTCAACAAGGAAGACATAGTCAGGAAAATTCAGCAGATGGCGGATGTAAAATGCAAATAATTGGAGACGAAAAAGAAGTGATCAGACTTCGAAAAGAAAACCATGAACTAATCCAGGAGAAGCCTAATGAAAAATTATACTGCGTTAACCGCAGTGTAATTGGTCATGCAGCATCATATCAAGGAAGCTCCCGATATCAAGATGCAAAAGTTAAATTTATTTGAAAACAAACGCAAGTACACCGCAGTGTAATATCTTTCGACTTCGTCAAGCCCGGAGTATCATTTTCACTTGCCGCTAGAGGACCAGCAGATAATGCTGTAAATAATGTACAATAAGTAATGTAAGTAGCAACGATGACCTGCTTCTTAAAATTAACTAGCAACTTAATTCTTTGTCGGAGAAAATCCACAAATTAACTTTGCTCTTCAGCGTTTAGGTCTTTCAAATGTCTCGAAATAACTTATCATCCAGTCACATTCCCATGGATAGTCTTTGTCTCATCTCAATTAACGTCAATTCCATTATTACTCTACATCCACGTGACTATATCCAGGAATTCATTGTTAAACAACAGCTTGACATTATGTTTTATACTGAAACCCACCTCAATTCATGGCGCTCCACGACATTCAAGGATTTTGCACTCGTAGGAAACGATAGGGTAAACGGTTATTTCCAAAATAATGATAAAGTTGAATTGGATTTCAAGAAGTGTCCATTATTGAAATTTCACTGCCAGGTGGGAATAATCTCTTCGTTATCTCTGTCTATGTGACTGCTCAAAATGTTGTAACAACCGCGGAAGTCACCGCGATTGTAGACATTAAGTTATAGTAGAAGGGTGCCTAACCCGGGGTGGCATACTGAGGCCGGCGAGCGCTCAGTCGTGTCGCGGGTTTTCCGGGACACCCTCTGCTCGTGCTGAGCCACTATATACAAAAAACTTGTCACAAAGAGGAAAGAAGGGAGAGGAGGGGGTCATTTACAGATATGAAAAATATGGTTTTTTCAATACTTCATGACCGATTTATTTATGTAAATAAGGAAAATAACAATTCAATGGAGGATTTAGATAAAATAAACTAACCCGCTTCTTAAAATGGATTAATTCAAAAACAATGTTAATACAATAGTTACATGAAATTTGTTATTAAAACAGCTACAGTATAGCAAAGAAAACAAGTTGAAGTAGCAGGAGAGTGCTAATACCAGAAGGGTTTTGTGAAACAATTAGTAAATCAAACAATATATTCTGCATATAAAAACTTGACTTTATATAAACTCTATAAATTGAGTTCGAACAATTATATCCTGGTTATTATGCATTTAAGTTCGCCGACATTTTGTTTCAAGTGTTTTGACCCCATCGCATAGTTAGTCATGATATCGCATCAATATTACAAACGATTTCTAAATTTTTTATAAAAATATATTTACATATTTGTAGTGTCAAGGTCCGTTGCAAACGTGTATCTCTCTACTTTCACGTGTTATTGTTGTTGTGGTTGTTAAATATTCAATCGGCTGTAACTTAGTTGTTTATTGTTCAATTATTGTGGCAATTTCAGAACACATACAATTGTTTTAAAAAAACTGAAATCATACCTTTTGGGAAATTTAAAGGTACCATCTTGATTTTATAGGCATAAATGTAAAATTTATAAAATGTGCTATTATTAGCAAAGTTGATCGAATTTCGACTTCTGGGGTGTTTGCTGCTTTTGTACTCTTAAAGTCTCACCTCCGTGATTTTTCCAGATTTCAAAGGTTTCCAATCGCGAGGGGGGGACACAAAATTTTCGTACATTTCCCCTTCCCTGCACCCCTCGGAGAAAAACATGTCATTTTAACACCTCTTCACATTAAGACCTTTCATTTGATATCCATATTGCTTACATGCGATGAAAATCTTTTTCGGGGGCCTCTTCCCTATATGGGGAGACCCCCCTTAAACACCTTATAAATTTCTTTTTGTGGTGAAACTTTGAAGAAGGCATCACTTTGCACCTACTTACAAAATCATATGTTTCTGGCTTGCGTAGTTTACGAGGAAAAGTAGTGTGACACACGGACGGACAGACAAAACGCGATTTTAGTAGAGCATTGTAATATGATTTTGCAAAACCCTAAAAACATAGATTCAAAATATGATACTTTAAAACAGAACTACCATATGGCAAAGCAAAAACAATATAGATTCGGAATATGATGTAAAAAAATAAAAGAACGGACAGAAAAAGAGAAATTACTCACCCATGTTGATGCTGCTGAGCGCTCGGCAACTGGAGGGGGGTAACGTAATCGAAGTTTAATATACTTCAATTCCGTTTCCCACACATCTTTTCCATACCGACGAACGCAACAATTTTCACTTTGCATATATGGCGATTTGCATAGCCATGATAGCGTTTGGTTATATGCAAATCGTAATATACACGGAAATAATTGCTTTTGGCGATACCCCAAAAAGAGTGTTTTCCTGTGCTCGAGAGAATTTGAACCCAGGGTCCCAGTGGACCCCACGCTCGAGAAACTACGACGCTACCACTGGAGCCACGTTCTGCTGATCTACCATTCATCCAATTAGCAACTTCAATTGTGAATCTTTCTTAATGGGCATTGAAATGAAATTTGTTAGTAGGGAAGTGTGAATGAATTTTTGTTAGTATAACAAATAAAATTTGTTAGTGGGAGAAAATGAATAAGATTAGCTAGTATGAAGGAAGGAATTAGGTTTTGTTAGTGAAAAGGTCTCGAATGAAATTTTGTTAATGGGAAGTAATGAATGGAATGTTGTTAGTGGGAAAAAGTAAGAAGGTAGAATTAATAGGATGGGGAAATAAAAATTTAAGGTAAATGGAATAACTATAAAAAAAATTAAATTTACAAAGAAAAGGTTAGAAGTGCCCAAAAGAAGGCGGAGATGTTACGGAGGCAATTTGAAGTTGCGAATGGGAGATTGCCAGTATGCCCGAATTCACAACAATGTTCTCAACTTCAAGTAGGGGCTTAATTCCTTGTGTAAAATACTCGAATTGAACAGGCTGCATAGTTATTATATTCTTGTCAGTGACCTGAATGCCTGGCATACATCATGGCTGAACGCCAACAATAGCCTAAGAGATGTAAACCTGAAATCGTGGATAACAGGGAATCAAATTGAATAAAGCTGCAATCATTGTGTTTCTATACATAGTGGTGTCACGGTGCACACCAAATTAACTCCACATTGGGAGAACCCATGCTTTTGGCGGCGCAGCTGTCGCTGGTTAGTGTCTTAGATAGGAAAATTTCATCCTCGACAAACTTTTCAAGCTGATTAGAAAAGCAACTGAACGTATACAATATGTAAATTGAGATGTGTGGTGGATATATTGATCAACATCTCTGTATAAATGCGATCGAAAGAATAATGTATGGAACGGTGTGTGATCGCTTTGTGGCTGGCGCTAGCGGCACGGCCACGATGTGCAGTGTGTGAAGATTGTTTCACTCTTTGCAATTGGAAATGAATGAATATTTATTTGCCTATCGATTGCGTAGCAGAAAAATTGAAATGCTTTCGATTGGGGCGCCCGTTCATTTATGTGGGTCATGTTTAATGAATAAATGAATTGATCGCACATAATTTTCTTGTGTAAAATATTTAAAGGATTATTTTGATTTGTTTGAAAGACTATAAGAAGTATTTAAATATAATTGTCTAAAACGATTAGGTAATTAGTTTTTTAAGAACAGTAAATACTTAAATAGTTTGTCGAGTGTTTATAAATTTCATTGAAGCAATTACCGTGGAATTGTAAATGGAGAAATTATTCGTTCATTTTTTCGTAGTATCCCTAGTGTCGATTTTTAACTAATTTTTTAATTCACATAAGTTTTAGTAAAGATAATGAGAAAGAATTAAATTCGATAATATTGTAAATATTATAAGCTTCTTTGATTTATTTCTGACTTAAAAATCACTCTTCCATGTTTTAATTTTTATTAATTGATTTTCAGTATGTATGTACGTGTGTCGATGGTAACATACCGCCTCTTCAATTAAATTAAATGTGGTGTTTTCAATTTATTAACATTCAGTACTGAAGGTATGTACTTCAACATTGCCTTCAAAATACATACGTACTGACAATTAATTATGATCAAAAAGAAGATTGTTTTTTAATCCAAAAATTAAATCATTATGAATTTACAAAAGGTTCCATGAATGGAAAAATATTTTTTCAGTATTTATTCTACTGTATAAACATTAGTAGATATAACAACTCAGATTAATTCAATCCAACCAGTACTTAGAATGCAGAAAATAATTTGTGGGCTTTTTGTAATTCAATGTTGCCGCAGCCGCTGAAGTTCTGGAGGATAGAGTTGGATTGAAAAAATATACAATAACATATACTTGATTGGGATTTTTTGTGTGTGGAATATTTAAAGAAATATTTGGATCCGTTTGAAAGATAATAAACATGTAAAAACTGTTAAATGTAAATGCAATTGGGTTATTAGGGCTTTGTAATTTTTATTGATTTTTGAATAAAAACAAATACAAAGATTGTTTGTGGAGTGTATATTCTAAATTTCACTGTGGAGCATTCATTGAAGCAATTCATTATTTTGCGTTCATTTTTACGTAAAATTACTAGCCTGGATTTTTAAATGAAATTCATAATTTACATGATTTATGGTATGAATAATGAAAAGTAAGATTTGGCTTCAATAATATTGAAAGAGTATTAAAATCGAATTTAGTATGCTTCTTTAGTTTCACTTTTGAAGTAAAAATCAAGCTTCCTTAGTTTGATTTGATTTGATTTATTTTTTAAAATATGTACGTATTTCGAAGAAAAAAACCGTCATTTCAATAAACATATAAACATATATATATATATATATATATATATATATATATATATATATATATATATAAATGTATATATATATATAAATATATATATATATATATATATATATATATATATATATATATATATACATATTTATATTTACATATCCTTGCATGCATATAAGTTTATATATATATATATATATATATATATATATATATATATATACAGCGTCCATTGAAGGGCTTTATACTAAGATTCATGTCAGCACTTTTTCCACACCACCTAGAGGTAAAGTGCAAGGCGCGTTTTTTTTATGTGGTTTCCCCAGTAGGCCTAATCCACCTCACACAACAGGTATTTAAAGTTTGCGATGTGTGCAATTTCTCAGATGAGCTGATCCAATTAAACGTTTTGAATTGAACAGATTCTTGTAAAGCAGTAAAGCAAACAACATTAATCACAAAAGACTTAGCTAAAGAAAGAGACGTAGAGAAACTAACTCCCCAAAGCAAGCAGAACATTTGAAAGAATTGCAAAGGTCCTAGTGGAATAAGAAAATAATAACCATTATATGTGAGCGCTTAGATGTAATGATTTACCACTGAAAATCAGACGAACAGACAGGTAATGATTTCAATAAGATCTAGTAAGAAGCACAAAACCCTAAAAAGGCTTTACGTGAAGAAAACTGTAAATAATCTTATGAAAAGCTTATGAACGAAAAATACAGTTAATTAAAACATTCCTAAAAATATGAGAAAACCAACTTCATAATACCTTGTAAACATAATGACTCGATTTCAAAACCGCATAAACTTATGAAGGCGGTCATAACTCCGTTCAGGAAAAAATACACCCTCTATAATATTAAAATTAAAACTGGCCTAATACAGAATGTGATTTCAATAGGGAAGACTTAGTTTAGATGGGTATTTTGGATATCGTGACAGTCAATAGATTAAACTATTTCCAAACAGCTATTCAAGTCCTCTCAAAAACTTTACCCTATGGCTTTTATCACCCTTATGCAGAATTTTATTTACATGATGAACATGCAGGCGGATGAATTGCAATAAAATAAAATGCAGCCCTATATATTTATGATCACACTGCCACTGCCAATTGACTATTGTTGAAATTTCCCCGCAGAGTTTGCCCAGGACGTTATACTCGGACATGATTTGGCTGAATTTTTTTTCAAATTCTTCACGTACTGAGTCAAGGAATACTTCAAAGGAAGGAGTAACTACAGTCAACCCTCCAAACAAACTATTAGTGCTGCTTGCGAACTTCTTAAATTTTGTGATCATATACCTGGGGTCATTGGGGGGCGTTTCATCAATCATAAATGTACTACAAGTATCGCATTTTAATTTTTTTTGTAGCTTACTAGCTAAGAACCCATAATAATGCAGTTTGGAACTTTCTTTTAATTTGAAAGTAGAATCTGATAATCTTTCAAAGTTATCAGGAGCATCTTCAATGAAGTGGACAACAACATATTCTTCATCAGCAGTCAGGCTACCTATTGAATCTGCGTTCGAAGCAGATTGGTCATCGACATAAGTCTCAGAAGTTGGAAAAAAATCGAGCAAATTCTGTGATTGACAATCAGAATAGTTGCTAAAGTCCGAAAGGGAAACGTTTTGAAACATTATTTGTTTTAGGTTGCGGTAAAGTCTATAGGCTGAAGGGTTTCTTTCATATGACCCTTTAAATGTGCGCAGCATTGAAATCATATTTTCTATAGGGTCTTGGTTAATGTGGGATGTGATCAAGTACTGTTGACTACCCATTAAATCGTTCCACAGCATACCAATAGCGTTGATATTACGGATCAGCCCATCGAAGCAGTAAGGTCGGCTGAGTCGTCCCAAAGAAGTCCACTGTGATATCCAATGCTTGCTTTCTTTCAAATTGTCTAGCACATGTGGAGCCTCTCTAGAAATGGAACATCTATTAGGATTTTTTGAAAATTTTGACACGCTGTTTAAATTATCAAAAAGCTTATTTACCCTCAATAAAAATTCGGCAGTGCTGGATGCAGATTTCTCTTCTTCCTTATCAGCTTTAAAACATCCTAATTCGACGGCAGCTGAAATTGCTGCAGATACAGAATTGCTGAGAACTTCCGTTGCAAGTTTTACTGACATTTTGTCAAAGCTACTTGGGTGTATATGCACGTCCGTGAGTTTATGAAGCGTGGTGATAACATTATTATCAAATTCGCGCACTTTTTTCATAACTCTCCATGTCACGATGTTATTATCGTAACGGATATCATTTTTCAATAGGATATTTCTTACGCATTTGAAAAGATGAGGCGTGTCAAAAAACGTGTATATCCGTTTACCTTCTACCTCAAAGTAATGATTTTCAGTGGACGCCCCAAGTAAATTCAGGCAACGTCGATTTGTTGCGCTCTGATCGCAAACTGTTCCTAAAACCTCAAAGCCAACACTAAGAACCTACAATGTACCCAATTCCTTGCTTCCAGTTTTTATTTAAGCCACGCAACATCAGAAGCAGAGAGCTTGATGCTACTTTGTTGACTCGCCCCTTGTTTCCAAAATCACAAAAACCATAAATAATGTCTTCCGTGGAACTATATTCCAATTCGGTTTTTATTGACATTTCGTCAAAAACTAAAACACACCGTCGATCTAAATAAGACATTTCTTCGACTTTTTTCTCAAGGAGGTCTTTTACAGAATCAGCAAACCCCGTTTGAAAGTGAAGATTCGAGTGCCAGCGAAGAATAGTTCTGACTGACGGAACACTGAAGCCGACATTTAAACATTCTCTATAAAGGGAAGGTGACTTGTAGTACATTTTTAAATAAAAAATTTGTTCGCTTTTCTTCCAAGGGGCACTAGGTTTGTGGAAAAGTTGAGAATGCATTAAAAGCTGAACCTCTTGGCTTTTGTCCTTCAACAATTTTTTTACTTTTTTTTCAATGTCCAGTTTTTTCTTTCGTCTCTGGGAATGCTTCAAGGAAGCAAAACAAACTTTCGTGATTGGTCGTTTTTTCTCTGTGTTTTTTATAGGGAGGCGGTTTGGAGATGGAAACTGAGATGGGTATATATTGGGAGTACTTGGCCTTGAAGGGAGTCTATAGTTCCGAAGATAAGTTCTATCGTTTGGATCTTTTCGCACTTCAAGCGGGGGAGACAGCCGAGATGGCAAACTATTCAAATCTAAATCAGCCAAGATTGGACCAAAAGGTTTAGCAATAATTTTTTTCCTTGGGCGGAGTGGATTAGCATTCTCAGAATCATTTTTCTTTGCAGTTTCCAACTCCAAACTACACAGAGGATCTACAGTATACTCAGTGCATGAGCAAATACTACTAATGGCAGGCTTTGGCAACGAGTATTGCTTCAAGGTCTTTCTATGGCCATACTCTCTTATACTGGAGCTGTAAAAATGGTCCTCACAAAAGAATTGAAATTTCAGAACGTTTGGACGTGAAATGCCTGCATGTTTCAACCAGACGTTAGTTCTATAGTCCTGAGGTACTCGAAAATAACTCAAGGAAGAACCATATGTATAGCCGTGAAGGCAGTTTTTATACGAGCAGTTCATACTCGAAATATGATTGTATATGTATATAAATATTAAAATAATATTAAAAAATTTAAAATACTTAATTTAATTTAGATCACGGAAATTTCTTTTCACTGCACAACACTTTCACACTAAATTCAAGGAACTAATGGCCCATTGCAATATATCGCCTTCGTTAGCAAGTTTCTAACGGCGGAACCTGTGAAACCTTGAACCCCATGAGTTTCCCCAATCTCGACGCTTTTCATTTAGCTGACGATTTCGAAAAGCTTGCGAAAAATGTTCAGGCACTAGAATTTTTTGATTTTGGGTTGTTTAAAATTTTCTATAAATAAATATTCATGGTAATTATTATGGAAGATGTTTAGAAACGATAAATCTGTTTAAATTTATGGAATTACCGTACAACGTGTAGCTTCGTGGAAGTACATAGTCTTCACAAGCGCAGATCTCAAGTTCGATACCTGATCTTGACAAGCATTTTTTTTTCTTTTTTTTCGTGTTACTTATTGATTTTGTATCTATTCACCCTACATTTTTATGTTTTTGTAATTAACATAATCGAATGTCATCAAGATAATAAAATGTAATAAACAATTAATGCAATCAAATGTATAAAAATACCTGATAAGGGTAAACATTTTTTGGAAGCGTCAATTTACTAACCATTTATTAGAGTTTCATGATTGCATTAAGCAGCTTTTGTTGAAAATCATTTTGCATTCTATTGCGTGAAAGTGAAGAATTAAAGTCTTAATTAGAATTTAGAATTAGATTGCATTACTTACTACAGACATATTCATGCGTTCTTGCCTTTGCGAAAATTTCGTTAAATACTGACCATTGTTCATCGACACCAATTGCTAAAACGCATCATATCATTGTACAAATGTGAATAAAGTTTGAAAAGAATTATAAACAATAAGAAAACCCTTCAAAAGTTTAACGGCATCTGGCCAAATCAATTTGCATTCAAGCCGTTAACATTATTTTGTGACTCTGACTATCTCCTTTCATACCAATGCTCTCACTTATTATTTCGCTCTTAAGCATAATTTGAAATTAATTTGATTTTTCGTATGCTTCGTTCTTATGTGCACAAAGACTCATCGACTTAATACCGAATGCTTTGAATTCCAGAAGTTGCTCAAGAATCTAGATATGTGGTAAATAAAGCATTCATTCGTCATTTGCTTCAATTGTAAACAACCGATAGACACCAAGCTATGTTTAAAACCATGCTTGACTCAATCTCGCAATTCTTTTCTTCTTGTTGTTAATTTCATGACATAAAGCAATAAAACATGTTACCAATTTTACTTCGATTGGATCTTGATCTTATAAATAATTTACCTTAAGGAATTACCGTACCTTTCCTCCAAAAATTCTACAAAAATACAATTAAGATAAATTCACTAAGCATCTCGAGGCAGGGCTTCCTTCTCTTAAGCAATGTAAATTAAAATTTTCTCACTAATTCATATGAAGTTTACAAAACTTTCAGTCGTTGATATTACATTTCAGTCATTGATATTACAAGAACAATTTCTCATAACACCATTACTCGGATATAAAAAACTAATGCAAAGTGAAATATACTTCAATAATCATGCGCTTGTTTTTCAGAATTTACTAAGTAGCCAATGCTTGCAACCCATTTGAGATATAATCGCTTGTAAGTTATGGTTGAAATTTAATAGAAGGTACATAAATAAAGCAACAATCGTAAACTATTACAAGAGTCCAAAAATCAATTGCATCTTTGAACAAGATATATAAGAGCTTTCTTTAAAAAAATTAGTAACTACTAACGGCTAATCTGTACATCAAATTTCATAAAAAACATATTTTCTTCACATACGTTTAGTAGAAGCAATATATAACATCACTGTGTATAGATACACAGTGATCAACATTCATTCATGTTAACATATTACCCTTTGAATAAAATCACAACATCCTAACCATCTCACTTTTCGCTTTTAATTTCCAACGTTGCAATAAGCAAAGATAAAATGCATCTCTATCAAGCGAAATCATAGTCTAATAGCCAACAATGTATCGAAGCACGTCTCAGCGACGTGCATTCATCCGAGACACATTGGCTTAGAAAAACTTTCGATTGAAATCTCAAAATCGACATCTTAGCGCCATCTATCCTGCCAATTGGCGTGCACCGTGACACCACTATGTATAGAAACACAATGCTGCAATCTATATGGGTCGGAGTTCTCAATACAACCTAAGACAAATTTTTATTTTGACCTCTTGCATTGCTGACACAAGACTTGAATTCACTTTAACAGTCCTCAAGGGAAACTGGAGGTGCTTCTTTATGGTAGTAACCATAACGCAATCGTCTTCCTCATTCCAGTTCAACATAAAAATCATCGGGTGAATTTCAAAAAAATGTATTTGGGAAAGTTTCAAAAGAAGTTTAATCGGGATTGCCAGAAGCAATGCCCTCCTTCAGATGGTGGCAATGCTTTCTCAATGGTTCCTAATATCAGGAAGCGAAATGACGATGAAATATAACTCTATTTGTAGAATTTAGAGTAGATGACGATGGAAACGATTAGGAAAATAGTTAAAAGAAATAGTTAATAGTAACCAACTATTGCAAAGTTAGATATTTATCGGCAATTTTTGGACTACAACGATCTCTCGTTGGCTTTGTAGAAATTACACTTAAAAAATGCCCTGAACTTAATCCGTTCATATTTCAGGAATGAGGTCAGCAATCAATGGGTGGAAAAACTGAGCAGGATTAGCTCACAAGACTCAGATGGCATTTGCACGAAAGTAAACAGCCTATTTCATGAGAAGTTTCGAGTGAAGTTATCGAATCTTGGAGTCGCTAGTGATGAGGTAAATCTTCTAGATAGGGCTCGTATCGAAGTTCATAGTACGACTCTGGATAGAAATGGAAACAGGATTATACGAGTATGTGATTGATTGCAGAAGCTTGCCCTAATTGGAAATTTTTCCCAAATGAGCGGAAAAATGCAAAGGCATTTCCGATTTTGGCCTAAAAGCCATCGTACAATCAGCTTGCTGCAGCAAGGAGTTTGAAGTGATACTAAGCAAAGCATTGAAGGGATATGAGTTGATGCTGAATTGCCAATTAGGTTTTTGTGCTAAGCATTTGACCAAACATGCGATGACAAAAGTAACCTCAAACATTTGTTGGAAACTAACTGATAGGGAATGTATTGGAGCGTCTCTCCTTCAGGACCGGTTTCACAGACACTTCATCGCCATGATGTGCAATATTCTATACGAGAAATCATTTGTTGTAACTGATGCAAATCCGACGAAAATGTGCAACTTCAGGGTCCTGAATGGTCTACAGTAGGGAACAGTTACTGCGCCTCGCAAGTGACTGAATGGCTTTGATTTCAACGTCTCGTCAACGCGATCATTGATAGCGTTTGCTAATGATTTATCTCATCATTTATATGGCAGACCAAAAAACTACAATAGTTCAGAGCAATCTTCAAAAAATGTTTAATGATGTGCAAATTAATGCTCAGAAGTGCTAAAAAATTTTGTTTCAGACAACGCTGCAGGGGGGCAGTCTAGACCTGAAACGTAATTGAAAGGTTTTCCACATTATGGCTAATGAGGGTACTTCAGAACGTGTTCCACACAAATCTTGTGTTCATATTTTAGCGTTCATCTCGACCAGTATTTGTACTATACTAAACATTTTAATGTCGAGAAAAGCTAATAACTGTAAATACACCTACAGCTCTGCTAGTAAATCCTACCTACACCTCCTATATGGGGACGTAAGATGGTGAAAGTGAGTCTTTCGCACTTGATAATCGAATTGAAGCAATAATCATGCCGCCGGAATGGCGGTTGGGTGACGGGCTAACTCCCCGTCCCTGTATAACCCTACAATGCTTCGAAACTTGTAGAACAAGCTTGGAATGGATTGGAATCACGGCAATGACCCCGCAAACGGGAAAAGGACTATGATATTTGATTCTGGAATGTCACGTCAATATTCTGGCGCTGTTAAAGACCTTTTACAACAGGCCAGTCAAAACAAATTAAAAACATTGCCGATCCAGGACACGACCTGGACTGGAAATGATATTTAAGACATAAGATCGCACTCAACATTCAACAGTGGGAAGGCTACTGAAAAATGAGAGTTCGGAGTGGCCTTCATTGTGGGTAGGGAGTTCAATTGCATTGTTAAAGACCTTTTACAACAGGCCAGTCAAAACAAATTAAAAACACTGCCGATCCAGGACACGACCTGGACTGGAAATGATATTTAAGACATAAGATCGCACTCAACATTCAACAGTGGGAAGGCTACTGAAAAATGAGAGTTCGGAGTGGCCTTCATTGTGGGTAGGGAGTCCAAATTGCACGTAGGTAGGGAGTTCAATCGCATGCCATTGATTAAGGCAATAAACGAACGGATGTATGCGGTCCATATAAAAGAGAAATTCTTCAAAAGCTAGCTGATCAATGTTTACACTCTGACCGAAGAAAAGGACGAAGAAATGAAGGAAACGTTCCACAATCACCTGAAAAGACTATTTGACTCATTACCTACAAACGGCGCAAAAATAATTCTGGGTGATTTCAACGCTAAAGTTGGCAATGAGCTATCTCATCGGGGAACGACTGGAAGATATAGCCTCCACGATGAAACAAATGACAACGGCAAGTGCCTGAACAACACAAGGCAAGCATACAAAGTAGTGAAAAGCCAGAAACGTAGTTATTAGTCCAAAACGAACGACTAGAAGATATAGCTTCTACGATGAAACAAATGACAATGGCAAGTGCCTAAACAACACACGACAAGCATACAAAGTAGTGAAAATCCTGAAACGTAGTTATTAGCCCACAACCATGCTCTGTCGTGATGACATCGGCAATATCATCGCTGATGAAACCAAGATTGAGGAAACATGGGTATCATCTTTCAAAAACCTTCTTAATCTTCCGCACAGCTCCAGAGCATTGGAGCCTATAGATGTCTGCGGAGAGCTTCTATTGGTCCCACCAACTCTAAATGATGTTTGCTCCACCATCAAAGCGCAAAAGAATAATAAAGCGTCGGGCATTGATGAGATTCTAGTGGAGCTCATGAAATATGGTGGCAGCAGTGCGAAAATTATAGAAGCATATCACTTCTTTGTAAGGCGTACAAAATGTTTTCAAAGATCTTAGAAAATAAAAGCGGATCATACGTTACCAGTATTATTGGAGAGTATCAAGGTGGTGTAATGATTTTCGTTTACGTCCGGTCGAACGAAGTCGGAACAGACCTCTCATCGGTTCTAGACGCGAAGTCTGAGTCGTGCAAACGAATGGTACCAACCGGTTAACTAGTCCGTGCACCCGTAATCCATTAAGCGGTGGTTGTTTGTCGGCCAGCTAGTTCGGAGAAGATTTCGGTCGCAGGTCTTCAAAATGGATAACGATCGATTTCGTGGTTTCAGCCACCATCAAGTGCCCTTTTCAAACGCGTCAAAAATTCCAACATACGGAAACGAAACTATCTCTACGTTATTCCGTATTTCCTTCATTCTTCCAGTCAACAACAAAAACACCAGATTCAATTTCGCGTTCCCGAATTACACCGACGCCGTACTGATAAATATTCTATGTTAAGCTAAACCCGAAAAACCCTACTCTAAGAAAAATGCAAAACAACCGATGGTACCGCGTACCACACGCAACGCGAAACTGGCCCTCCGCGGATTTATACAACTCTACCTCGTCACGGCATACTTACCGTCAATCTCACTCCCGCTGAAAGCGAAGGGCAGGCTGGAAAGGTAAATCGTGGGTTATCTAGCAATTCATGGGCTTATTCATTTTCGACATTACATATTTTGTATCTATTTTTGTACTATTTCTTGGCCTGTTATTTTCAACAAAAGTTTATTAATTTTCGGGCGATTTGACCAAATTAAAAAATATACAATTTTTGTTCAAAAGACTTTTATTTGACGTTTCGATCACTTGCGTGGTCATCTTCAGAACTAATGCATCGCAGAGCCATTGCAATTTATATTTATACAGATAACTTTATCCTTACCTACCTTATTATATAATTCTCCACTTAAGTGTTTCTTAATAACCCGCAATAAACTTCATTAATCCCTTCGGTGTCCGTTTTCCTGTTCATCGTGTTTTCCGTTGTCATTAATTTTAGAGCCTCCAGGATCATCCTCTTTTTGTAGTTGCGCTCCTCCCCTATCATTTTTGTGTGCTGGAAGTCGGGGATGTGTCCTGTTTGTGCAAAATGCGTCGTTAGTGCCGTTCGGTTGCTGTTGCCGCTCTTCAGATCTGATTTGTGCGCCGATATCCTACTCTTGAGCCATTGCTTCGTTGTAGCGATGTATGACATATTGCAGTCGCCACAGGGGATACTGTATATAATGTTTGATTTGCAACCCTGGGGTATTTCATCCTTCTTTGTGGTGTGTAGTGTGCCAAGCGTGTTCTTCACTTTGTATCCAATCCTGAAAGCTCCACATTCCTTGATAATTCCGTTGAATTTCTCCGATACGCCCTGGATATACGAGTATTCCATACTTACAAAGACCGGTTGGTTTTCTATGCGTTCTACTCGTGCCTGTTCGTTGTTATTCCTGTCGTACTTTTCGATGAGCCCTTTGATCACATTTCTCGGGAAACCATTTTTTGTGAGCATATACAGTATGGCTTGTTCATTTTTCTCCCTGAAGCGGTCGTCGCATATGCTAAGAATTCGCTGTGTTGTGTTCGATGCCGTGTTTACGATTTGTTGCTTTGGATGGGCTGACTTGAAATGCAGAATTTTCCCGGACGATGTTTTTTTCCGGTACCAGTCCAATTGGAGCTTGCCTTTTTCCCTGATTACCAGCGCATCCAAATAGGGCAGTTTTCCTGCCGTAAAGCGCAATCTGTCATGGTAATTGTTGAGGATCTTTAGAAAATTATCAAAGACGAAAAAGGAAAACGCGGCATTGAAACTAGGATATACAAGCTTCGATCAAAAGTACTAAGCTCAATCATCAACGAAAAAATGAGGATAGCATTTTATAACAATAATTGGGTATTTTCTTGTTGTATTTTATGTTTCTTAGAAATAATTCCACCACCAAAGACGAGAGTTAATAGTTGAAATAGTAAAATGACTAAATAATAAATTCGTAATTTAATTGCTCGTCAAATCAGCCAGTATTTCCTTTTCAAATGTACGATTGCATAATTTTTATGAGTTGCTACTCCAATGTGTAGTATCTTTAAATTTCCAAGAATTTAGTCGATATATTATAGAAACGATTGTTTTTACTACTGAATCAAAAAAAATTTCAACCACTATTTCCTAAATTCTCCTTTTTTTATAATTATACAAATTTTCTTTATTATATATTGATTCGCTAAACGGCTTATTAGAAACACGTTTACAGATCGCTTCGATGTTATCCTTTAATGTACTCTATATTTACTTTTTATTATTTGAAACTATCATAAGTTATATTCACTTACTTCACTCTATCATTGCAGATAGACTGTATAAAAAAATCGATTTTTTTCACATTCATATTATAAGTATATAGATCAATTATATTTATTCTTAATTATTTACTAATGCCTCTGCTTTTTATCATAATATTCTCCTTTACAGTTTTTTGTTTTGCTTTCAGTAGAATATCATTTAATTATTTATCTGTATGGCATGTTACAAACAACGAGTAAATTTAAGCTTAATGTCTATCGTTCAAATTCACTTCGCCTGGTCTAGTGATCAAACAAAAGAAAAACTTTGCTCTAATAAAAACGAAACCGTCAAGATGTTAATTTCTAGTTTTCTATACAGTTTTCAGCCTTAGCTAACACAAAAACTATACAAAGACATTGTAAACCATGAAATGTAAATGTATGTCCGATGAAAAAATCTACTCATTCAGTTCAACAAAACAACTGTTTTTCGACGAGTAAGTGTATGCAAATTGGTGAATTGTTAACTCAATAGACCGCTTAATAGGATTAAATTTATCATAAAAATTATGCATATGAAAGGGTGATCAACAGCTTGATGAAAATATCCTATAACATCAAAGTTGGTGATGCCCTTTTCATCTACGCCTTAAGAGAGGACTAGGGGGAGAAGCAAGTCAGGATAAATACCAAGCCTTGGGGATATAAACTATATAACTTGCTGAGTTGATGATCCGAAATCATCCTTCTTTGCTTTCGAAGATGTTGAACGGCGAAAGCGAGCGTTCAAATACCTAATTTTCAATTCGTTTTCCGCTTATCTTCAGCATCCTCCTTGACCCGCTTGAATGCTACAGTTTTTTTTTTGGGAAATTTATACACTTCCTAACGATTGGTGGAATATAGTTCAAGCAAGGATTATTTTCGATTATGAACTTTAAGGATACACCGAATTGCTTTGTGCACGGCAAATTACTCTCTTCCACTTCCAGATGTGCCAATCTACGTTCTATATTCCTAGATTCATCTACATTTCTTATAACATCCGGTAGTTTTCACAAAGATAGCCCAAGAACTTGACGCAGTTCACTTATGCTTAACAAACAGTCCAATTTCTTTTTGAATTTTTCACTAGTGAAAGGACGAGCGCAATCTCCAAACCATTTTAATAAAAAGCGTGGGATGCACTATATATGAATTTTGAAGATTTTTTTTCTCTAAAACTTCCGTCCAATTCCTTCTATGAATTCTAAGGGAATTGAATGGACAGCCGATGGCTTTCTTTGAGACCTTGATGGAAATACTATAAACTCTGTGGTAATCGTTTTGGACATATGGTTCCATAAGTCATTTGCTCAATTCCACAAATAGTTTTAGATTGGCTGGTAGGTAGCAAGCATATAGTGCGAATGGGATAATTCCTTGTCGATCAGTTCCCAAGAATTCTATAAACGTAGTCTTTATTGATGTGAATTCACCAGGCTGCTCTCACAGTTCCTCAAAGCTATCATCGCCATTAGTGTCTTCACCTACAACACTTTCTTCGAAATCAAAGGCTGACACCTCGAATTCTTCTTCCACGTCAAGATGTTCCACTGTATCGGTCACAACTTTTGTTACTATTTCCGAATTATCAAATTCCAATTTTGGTTCATGATCTATTGGATCCGATAAACTCGCCAAACAATCATCAGACAATTTCACTAAAGAATTAATGGGCGGTCCGGGCCACTTCGGTGGCAACTGCTCCCGATCCACCGTATGATAAAACTCATCATACAACATCGTTTAGGGTCATTTTAAGGTATATTCCTAACTACTGGAATTTAATAACCTCACTTAGTCAATCGTGTATGGTCTTTTTCACAATTAATTCTTCTCGAATAAATCCGCACATATCCATGAACCACTTCCTATTGTGTGAGGGCAGTTTGCCATGATGGCCAATTAAATAATAAAAGTATATTACATGCCTTTCTTAATGGACCATAATTGCTGAACGCCAATATCCTACTTCGGCACAGATGACCCCAATTTTCCACCGCAGACCTTGCCTTGAAGATCCCATCCACGAATAGCGAGACAGTTTTCGTTTATCTATTTCCTACAAAATTAATTATAATTAAACACTTTCCATCACTGTTTGTGCACTCTAACATCGGGCGTACCAACCTGAAACTTACAGCGTGCCCGCACTCTTCCAACTTTTCAGGGCAAAAACCTTTTACGGCAACCTAGCCGCGAATACCATCATGTGGCCGAGTCAGACTGCCAATTTTGACGTCTCCTGACAATACTAACTTGGGATAGGAAGTCCTCAAAACTGACGTGAAATGGGAAGCCACATGGTAGCAATGTGCATATGGGTTGGTCGCCAGTGGCGTTGGGCCGATTCATTACAGTGGTCTTAGAGCAGGTAGATCGACGATAGACCAATTGTTCACAGTTAAGCAGGTACTTGAAAAATGCTGGGAGTTCAACATAGATGTTCACTAAATTTCTTTTAACCTTAAGCAAGTATACGACAGTATTGATCGTAACATACTGTAACAAATAAGGTTTTGCTTTGGTATCCCAGCCAAAATAGTTCGTCTTACCAAAATGACAATAGCGTTGACAACCTCCCAAGTCCGCATCAATAACCAACTCACCGATGCCTTTGACATGAATATGGGACTAAAGCAGGGAGGTGGACTGGCCCCATTGCTATTTAATTTTGCTCTGGAATACGTCATAAGGAAGTTACCTGTCGATACACGAGGTGCATTACAATACAAGTCGAGCCAAGTAGTATCCTATGCCGTCGACATCAATATTTTGTCACGGTCATTAATAACTTTCAAAGAACTCCTCCTGAAACTCGGCAGTGAACCTACAAATCAATAAAAATAAAACAAAGCTCATTATGCAGTCGAGGAAAAATACCTCAAGTCCACAAAATATCACACTTGGCGAATACAATATCGAAAATGTTAGCGAATTGGTTTATTTAGGTGCCAAAATAACGAAAACCAATAACAAAAGAGACGAAATACGCCGAAGAATACAGTTTATTTAGTTTTGTTGACTTTGAAGACCAGCTACATACACAGAAAGCAAAGCTCCAAGTATACAAATCAGCAATAAGACCTTTGAGCGACGGGTCCTGAGGCGAATAATTGGAGTGAAACTAGAAGGGAACCAATGGCGAATTCGATACAACCATGAGCAGTATGAAATTGTTTTGAGCAGGAGGTCTCAACGATTGTAAGACTGCGAAAGCTGCAATGAGCTGGCCACATCAATCGTATAGACGAACAACGGATACCCAAGAAAGTATTCGTTGGGAGAACTGAAGGCCGGAGACCAGTGGGGAAACTGAGAAAATACTGGTCTGATTCGGTCGATGAAGACAGCTCATTGCTGCTCGGATTTTAAAATTGAAGGACGCAGAAAATGGGCCAAGACAGTAGGAGATGCTGTTTGCTGGAAGCGAAGGCTTTAGAGGGGCTGTAGTGCTATGAAGAAGAAGAACATTTCAAAATCATGCTCAGTAAAGCACAAAAAATAATTCTGGCCCTTTGGCGACTCTTTCATTCCAGATACTGTAGTGAAATAGGTATAGATTATGTCCGTACAGGACCGCAGCGATAGTCTGCTGGTTGGCTCCACTGTCATCACCTCGCGCACCCATTGAAGTTGGTGGAGGAAGTCCGCCTTTGGGCACTGCTCCACTAGCGATGGAGGACTGAGGTCGTTCTGTCGCTATAGATGTCGGCTCTAGAGGCTGAAGATAGAGCGGGCCCGTTGGAGATGTTTGCCGTAGCTGGCTTAAGCACAGCTGGTGTAAACGGTACCCGCACGGCAGAGTCTAGCTTGTCAACTCTTCTAAGTTCTCATGACAGATGGAACATAGGAGTGTTGGTCCAGCATCTGATCTCAACTTCCTCCTCTCTGATGTTCGTTTGGTGGGCACCTCTACGAACGCGAAAATAAACTTAATTCTGAAATATATAATTCAGGTTAGGGCTAAAATAAATAAATGTATATATACACAAAAAAACCTACGACTACAAATATATTCTAAGGTAAATCTAAGTGGAAGTCAAGGATAAATATTTGAGATTAATAAAGTAGCCAAAAGTGGCGAGCTATCAAATACTTCCATAAAAAAAAAGTATGCTAAAACGGTAGCTATCTATTTATCATGAAAATTCGGTCTTTCCTTTTCTCTCTACTGACGCCGCATCGCTAGACTGCCAGCGCATTCACCCGTCCCCAGACAAGGCTTGTCTCAGCGGATCCCAACATCCTCTTCCGCTGAGGCAGCAGACCATTGCTGCAGTCCTTTACGGACATCTTCATACCTGTTTCATTACAATACATTGATCAAAAGGTCAAGGTTATCAGTTACAAGACCCTGATTGAACCAGTTTTGCCATATGGATGTCAGATTGTGCTAGTACTATGGAAAGATTAAGAGTTTTCGGAAGGAAATGTCTTCGTGCATGTACTGGTTTGTACAAAAAGCCTGAGATGAATTGGAAACACTATATATCGAATAGAAAAATTTATCAAACTGCTAAAGTGACAAGAGTTGATATCTTCATATTGAAACTTCTTCGGAATCATATCACAAGATCTGTAGCAGTGAATGAAAATCCCTAGATTTCACAGCCGTTCCACCCTACAGATGGGTATATTGTGTGTCTCGCTACAGGCTTCCTTCCTCCAGAAGCATTCGTGTATTTGGACATGAGCCAATATGTTTTTGATTCTGACGGTGTTTCAATTATATATCACATGTATAGAGTGAAGGTATTGAATCTTGAAGTCACTAGTGATGAGGTAAATCTTCCCGATAGGGCTGGTATCGCAATTGATAGTACGACTCCGGATAGAAATGGAAACAGGATTATATGTAAGGGATTGCATAAACTTGCCCTGATTGGAACACATTTTGAATGAGTTCATCTACCAAACCCTGAGAGAGGGAATGAAATTTTTTCAGAGGTTGCTGAAGCAAAAGTTTCCAACTTCAAATCAAGCCTGAACGGCCAATCAATTATGCATTTCAATGAAACATTAACATTTGACCTCATACCGAGCTTGAATCTTATTGATTATTTTGTCAGCTATGAAGACTTGTGTTTCATATTTCGCAGGATAAATAACAAGAAATCATGTGGTACTGATGATATTCCAAATGCAGTTCTCCGACATTTGCCAGAGGTTGCTATTAGAAATTATTGCATAGTGTTCAACATTCTGTTGAGCAATTTATATTTCCCAAATGAGTGGAAAAAGGCTAAGGTATTTCCGATCTTGAAGAAAGGAAAAGAATCTTCATGCCCTAAAAGCTATCGCCCAATCAGCTTGCTGCCTAACATCAGCAAGGAGTTTGAAGTGATACTCAACAAAGCCTTAATCACCCAGATTGAGGAATATGAGTTGATGCCAAATTGCCAATGTGGTTTTTGTGCCAGGTATTTGACCACACATGCAATAACGAAAGTAACCACAGACATCTGTTGGAAACTAAATTATGGACAATGTGTTGGAGCATGTATCATTGATATGGAGAAAGCCTTCGATACGGTGTAGTTAGATGGACTAGTTTTTAAATTCCTTCAGTACAAGTTCCCCAGACACCTTGTCGCCATCATGTGTAATATGTTGTATGGGAAATCGTTTGTTGTAACTGATGGAAATCTGACCACAATGCGCGAATTCAAGGTCTTGAATGGTCTACAGCAGGGAACAGTTACTCTGCTCTTCTCAATCTTCATTCGCAAGCTATTGAACGACATTGATTTTTACGTCTCGCCAACGCGATCATTGGTAGCGTTTGCTGATGGTCTGATTATCTATACGGCAGACCGAAAAGCTACAATAGTTCAGAGAAATCTCCAAAAAATGTTCAATGATGTGCAGCTGTACACTAACACTTGGCGAATGAAAATCAATACGCAGAAGTGTGAAATGATCTTGTTCCGGACAACGCTGCAGGGGGTCAGTCAAGACCTGAAACGTAATTGGAAAGATTTCTACATCATAGCTGGCGAGGGTAGTTCAGAACGAGTTCCACATAAATCCTGTGTTTGATACCTCGGTGTTCATCTCGATCAGTATTTGTACTATACTCAACATGTCAAAACCATGCTCAATAAGGCACAAAAAGTAGTCATGGCCCTATGAAGACTCTTTCATTCCAAATACATTGATCAAAAGGTCAACATTATCTCTTACAAGACCTTGGTTCGACCAGTTTTGACTTATGGATGTCAGATCTGGTACAACCAGAGTGCTAGTACTATGAAAAAATTAAGAGTTTTCGAAAGGAAATGTATTTGTGCATGTAGGTATTGGTTTGTACAGAAAGCCTGAGATGGATTGGAAGCATTATATAGTATATCGAATAGAAGAAGCTTTCAAACTGCTGAAGTAATTAGAGTCGATATCTTCATATTGAAACTTCTTCGGAATCATATCGCAAGATCTGCGACTGTGAGTGAAAATCCTTGGATTTTGCAGCCGTTTTACCCTACAGACGGGTATATTGCGACTTGCCTGGCTACTGGCTTCATTCCTCCAGAAGCATTCGTGTATTTGGACATGAATCGATATGTTTTTGATTCTGACGGCGTCCCAGTCATATATCACATATATCGACGGGCCACGGATAAGAAGATAAAATATCCTCCTAATTTGAGTTCACGAGACCAACAATTCCAATGGAGATACTCATTTGCTAGGTTCGTTGAAGCTGATCGAGCTGAGACGGGGTAATCTAGGTATTGGTGGCTGAATGACAATGTCTAAATTATTCGTGTTTATTTTCAGTTTTTGTGTTTTTCGTTACGTAGTTTTTGAGTTTCAGCTCATTATTGCTGCATTTAGTATTGTTGCTTATTCACTACAAACCCAAACGTTATAAATTAAAACGCTTTTGGTGATTTAATTCCCGTCCCAATTTTAAAACACTTTTCAGGCGTTTTAATAATTAAAACACCTAAAACGTTTTAAATTAAAACGCCTAGACGTTTTCATTTAAAACACTAGGCGTTTTAATTAAAACGCCTAATGTTTTGATTAAAACGTCTACTGTTTTGATTAAAACACTAGGCGTTTTAATTAAAATGCCTTGTGTTTTAATTTAAACATTTAATTAAAACGTCTAGGCGTTTTAATTTGAAACGTTTTAGGTGTTTTAATTATTCATGCGCATTAAAAGTGTTTTAAAATTGGGAGGAGAATTAAAACACTATTAGCGTTGTTTATAATATGTATTTGATCATACTGCAAGAGGTTTTACCTTACTCAACAATGAGGTGGACGAGGAAAAAGGCAAATGTGTATTCGGTCAAGTCGTCGAGAAGTAAATCATTGTGCTTACATTGTGCCTTTCATGAAAAACCTACAAAATTTACACTTTTATACATTCATAACACCTTTGCTCGTACTTCACTGCTTTGAACAGGAAGTGTCAAGATTTAAATACCACATCTGCTACTTTAAACAGAACTTCATTATTTGTTTCACTATTTGCACAAAGAATTACTGTAGAACACATATTGACAGACAGAAGTAAGTATGTGAACGAGAACTCGAAACCAAACTTTCTATCACTCTTAATATCTTTTCTCGGACTTTACTGCTATAAACAAACAGTGTTGAAGCTTAACTACCACTTCTTCTACTTTAAACGAAACTTCATTATTTTTTGCACAATTTTCACAAAAATTACTGAAGAACACATTTTAATATGTGTCTGTCAATTGACAGACGTGTTTTGACGTGAGCTTGAAAGCATTTTCAATAAAACACCGAGGCGTTTTAATTAAAGCACTTGATGTTTTAATTAAAACGCTTGGTGTTTTAATTAACACGCCTGTTGTTTTAATTAAAACGCCTGGTGTTTTAACTAAAACGCCTGGTGTTTTAATTAAAACGTTTTCCTTGATGTTATGTCAATTAATACACTTAATGTGTTTTTTTTCTCGAGAAAACGTTTGAGGCGTTTTAATTTAAAATGCTTACCGTTTCATTTAAAACACTAAGTGTTTTAATTTAAACACATCAAACGTTTTATTGAAAGAAAAAACATGAAAAGCGTTTTAATTAAAACACTTAGGTGTTTTAATTAAAACGCTTTAAGTGTTTTTTCAATAAAACAATTGAGGCGTTTTAAATTAAAACGCTTAGTGTTTTAAATAAAACGGTAAGTGTTTAAAAATAAAACGCCCGAAGTGTTTTATTGAATTAAAACACTAAAAGTGTTTTAATTAAAACACTTGGGCGTTTTAATTTAAAACGTTGCGGTTTGCAGTGTTTTTGTTAAAAATTAGGTATAGGTTAGGTTGGGAATATTGTGATAGAATTTTTTAGTATAAGATAACGTTTTTGATTTAATTTTATTAGAATTAAGGTAAAACATTTTAGGTGTAGGATCAAAGTTCGCTGTTGTCGTTAAATTATAAATCATTTTAGGATAGTGTAAGTTGGTTTTTTCTCCGTTTTCCAATTGAATTTCAAAATATGTAATAATCTTAATTAATTGAATTTGCTTTAATTTTTTTTCTGATGACATGTGTTTAATGATAACGTATAATTTTAGAGAGCCATTTGGGCCATTAAGTTTTTGTATTGTTATTGTTTGGAATTTGCTTTATATTCTTTGAAAATTTATACCGATTAGTGCTGAATAAAGCGCTTTTGACTTTGACTTTGACGGGCCATCGATAAGAAGATAAAATACCTTCCGGATTTGAGTTCTTAAGACTAACAATCCAAATGGAGATAATTGTTTGCTAGATTTGTTGAGGCTGGTTGAGCTGGGATGAAGCAATTTAGGTATTGGTGGTTGAATGGCAATGTCTAAATTATTCGTGTTTATTTTCAATTTTAGTGTTTTTCGTTACTTAGTTTTGAGTTTCAGCTTGTTACTGCTACATTTAGTGTTATTGTTGTTTTATCCTACCATTTACTAAAATCGCGTCATGTGGTCCGTCTGTCCGTCCATATGTCACAGCAATTCTTTTCGCAAACAACGTGGTGCTCTCTTCAAAGTTTAACAATATAAATTTTTTTATAAAGTATTTAAGGGGGTCTTCCCATAGAGGGAAGTGGGCCCGTAAAAAAATTTCATCAAAGGTAGCCAATATGTGTATCAAATGAAAGGCCTTGATAAGGATTTATTTATTTATTTAAATCCATTTAACAGATAAAAGTCCAATAACAAAATAGACTTAGACAATTAAATATAGTTTAAAGTAAGACACATTTATACAACAAAAGCAAGCAGAAAACAGTTAATTGAAACATGTAAGAAAAGAAATTAGAGTCTAGATGAAAGTTTGGAAAAATTGAGTGATAAGGAAACATTAATCACAATTCACATAAAGTAACGTCTTTCGTTTATTTTTAAAAGCAAAGTAGGACGTGGATAGAGAATCAAGCTGGTTGTTATGCTTTCTGATGATTGAAAATATAAATCTGTCCGGGGGTACGGAACCTCGAGAATGTTGTTAGGCCGACTAGTACGCGCATACAGGCTGTAGTGTAAGTCTTCGCTTAGAGTGGAAGCAATTTGCTGGTGGTACAACTTATAAAAGAAACATTGATCTAAGAAGGTTCTAGGGGACGGCAGGGAAGGGAGACGAAATATGGATAGATGACTCATAAGACTCATAGGTTAAGTTGAATTTGAAGAACAAAATACGGGTAAACTTACGCTGAACAGCTTCTAGTGAGCTCACAAGATATAAATGTCTAGGAGACCACACTACTGAGCAGTACTCAAGAAGTAGGTGGATAAGACATATGAACAAGCGAACAGCGGTAGCAATATTTGCAAACTTGTGTAAATACCGCATAATAAAACCCGAAACTTTTGATGCTTTGGTAATCATGCTAAAAATTTGGGCATCGAACTTAAGCTTGGGATCAAATATTACACCAAGATCTTTACATGAGCCTGCAGAGGAGAGAAAAGCATCATATAGAGTATAATTGTAAGTTAAAGGAACAATTTTCTTAGTAAAAGTCGTTTTAAAACATTTGGCAACATTGATGCAAAGGGAGTTTGCATTACACCAGATCAATTTGGAGTTGCTGACCATCTTCAAGGGATCTTTTTATCCGGAATACCTTGAAATCATCAGCCTAAAGGAGACAAGAAGAGGAAACTACAGAGGGAAGATCGTTGATAAACAACACGGAAAGAAGAGGTCCAAGGATTGACCCTTGAGGGACGCCAGAAGTAGGATTGAATGGAAAGGACATTGTGCCATAGAGATTAACATGGCATAAACGAGAGGATACATATGATGAAATCCAAGAATGTAGGGAACCAGGTATGCCATGCAAAGCTAACTTTTGACAGAGGAGAACATGGTTCACGAAGTCAAAAGCTTTGGAGGAGTCCGTGAATATTGCATCAACTTGAAGCTGTTTATCTAAGGCTCTTGCAATATAATCTTCGAACTCAGCCAAGTTCGAAGAAGTTCAACGACCTTTCAAGAGTCCATGTTGCTGTGGTGTGACAAATGAACTCAATGACTCAAGAAGCCTGTTGTGTACAAGTCGTTTCAGCAGCTTAGAGAAACAGGAGAGGAGTAGTATGGGATGATAGTTTAAGGCAGATGATGGGTCGCCGTTTTTAATGATAGGAACAACATTTGTATCTTTCCAGTACGTAGGAAAGGTGCCAGTACCAAGACTGCGATTGATTATAAGGAATAGGGGAAAACACAAAGAGGAACCAAGTGACTTTACAAATATATTAGGCAATACATCGGGACCAGGACTAATATTTGGTTTCGACTTTTCGAAACAGGTATTAAACTGACATTTTTTGCTACGTGGGGTGCATAAGGAGGAGAAATACACGAAAAATGTGTGGCTTGCCCTCGCGATTGGACACCTGTGATCTGAAAAATCTGAAAAATTATGGAGGTGGATGTTTATGACCACAATAGCAACAAACACCTTAGAAGTCGAAATTTCCTCAACTTTGCTAATAATAGTATGATCTTCGAATTTCACATTTGCCCCAATAAAATCGTATGGTTACCCTTGAACTCGACGAAATTCGATACTTGAGTAGCCTTACTTAGTGATGAGTGGAATTCAATAAAATTGCATTGATGAAAATCAAATGATACACACTGAAGTTATAGCCATTTGAAAATTCTCCAATTACAACGACAATAACACATGATTTTAGTATTTTATGGACTTTCCATCGAATCAGACACTGCAGTTTTGATTTGATCTTCTTGAAATTTTCAGATAGATCAAAAACATAAATATTATTAGGGATTCATGATTTGAGTGATTTTTATTATTTTGTAACAAATTGGCGACCGTTGAAACTAGAGAAAAAATGAATTTTCTTTTAAACGTGCACATCTCTTTGGCACGTTTCTTGACTTTATTCGGTGCTGGTGACTGCATTTCAGAGAAGTTGGGTACAAAACCCTACTGACATGAGCGTAGATATATCCACCCAACCTGGTTATGTTAAAAATTAGGGATAAGTTTCAATATTTAGGAAAGGTATATGTTATTTTTACTATATTAGGTTTAGGGATAAAGTACAAAGTTCAGGTTAAGAATATTGCGGTAGCATTGTTTAAGTATAAGATACCATTTTTAATTGAATTTCATTAGAATTAGGTTACAAAGTCAAAAGTCAAAAGCGCTTTATTCAATACTAAACGGTATAAATTTTCAAAGAATATAAAGCAAATTCTAAACAATAAACATAAAAAACTTAATGGCCCAAATGGCTTTCTAAATTTATACGTTATCATTAAACGTATTTTAGAAAAAAAGTATAGCAAATTCAATCAATTAATATTTTTACATATTATATACTTCAATTGGAAAAAGGTTTAGAATAAGGTTATAACATCTTAGATGTAGGATAAAAGTTCACTGTTCTGTTGTGTTTGCATTATAATTAATTTTTGAATAGTATTGGTTGGTTTTTTCTCCTTTTTCTAATTAAATCATAAAAGATGTAATAATTTTAATTAATTGAATTTTCCAAGTATACAAATCTGTGAAAAGACCTGTGTTATGCTATTGGTGTGAAACATCTACTCTAACTCAAGCATCTGCAAATATATTAAACTCCTTTGAGTGACGGGTCCCGAGGCGAATAATCGGAGCGAAGCTAGACGGGGACCAATGGTGAATTTGATACAACCATGAACTGTATGAAATTTTTGACGAGCTGGAGTTCTCAACGATTTTAAGACTACGAAAGCTGCAATGGGCTGGACACATGAATCGTATGGGCGAGCAACGAATGCTCAACATCAACATTTCAAACGCCATCCAACAAAATTAGCCAGCTTTGTGCGACAAAGTAGTCAAAAATTGGGTCTCCCGAATACACGCTACCAAGCAAAGCCGCGGTGCACACTTGACCGACATAATATTTCATATTTAATGCCACACAATATTATACCTGTATTCTTTGAAATAAAAAAATTAGTGGATATCTCGCACAAAACTTGCTTTATTTACGTTCAAAGTTTTAGCGTCCTTATTGAAAGACCATAAAACATATATACGTTTAAAGTTTCATTTGAAAAAAAAAACGTCTAAAAAGCATTAGGCAATAGAAACAACGGTTATTAATGCATTTTAAATTCAAATTCGCCTACTATGAATCGATCTATCCGATCAAGGTTTCAACTTTATGAAAATGCAAATGTATCGCGGACAACGAATTGCACTTACGAGGACATAGTTTAGAACTAAATACATTTCATCAAATTTACTGCATTGGTGACATGCACATGGAAACTGGGTTTAATCAAGATCGAAGCGCCAAATGCAACGAATGTACTTGCATTTTATCATTGCGTAACATATCGATTGGAATTCGCTCTTAATTTTTTATTGATCAAGTTGCCATATGTGATTGCCCGCAGTGCAAAAAATATACCATAAACAACCTTAAGCGTAAACTCCCAATTTTCTTCAGGCGACTTTATAGTAGCCATTCAGTGGCGTAGAGCAAGAAAGTCACTCAACGATGTGTATTCAGCTCGAGAATGAAAATCTTCGAGGTCATGAGCAAGACTGCAAGCAGAAATTCATCATAATAAACTCGAGCGCAATTAATTTACAATGTGCCCACGTTCTAGTTTTTACTTTATACTTTGCAGAATTGGTTTTTGTACTTCCCGCAACTGTTCCGAGCGACAGAAATGATTATTGCGGCGATAATTTCTAGATTGAGAGCCGCGTAATCATGGCTTGTTGCTTTAATTATCCAGTTCTTAGGTAAACTTTCAATTACGTCACACTGACATGCGTCGTCCTTGGGTTTGTGGGCGCAATTAAGAACGATAAATTTAATAAATCCAGACAAATTGGGCACGCACACAAAATCTACTTTCAATCGACCAATAAAACGTATCAGATTCGATTCAATTTCACTGCAATTGCGAAACATGCAAGTGGTCTTGGCGAAAATGGAGAAAAAACATAAAGGAATGTAAATTGGAACTGGATACCTTTTCGGAATGGTTTACTTTGCACCGTGATGTATAATTAATTGCTGCTGGTGGTCTAGAGAGCAAGAAATGGCGATGGATGTTAGCATGTTTGTAATATTTTGCAATGAGTGGATTTAATAATAAGATATTGACGGCGAGATGTTGTGCCTAGTACTGGGGTGTACAAAGATACGAGTACTTTCTTGTATGCCTTCATGTCCTTCTTCGAAGACGATGCGGAAGTTATGGAACGATAAGGAATTTGATAACAAGAGATAATTTCTGTTAAGTTGATTTTTACGAACATGGTCGACGTAAAATTCCAGTTCACCTAGTTTTCAATAACTTGAGGAACTAGGAAATGTGATTACTCGCTGTGGTGGAAAGTCTTGACAATGTTTCCTCGTGTTTTCGATGATTACCATGCAGTGTTTGAATAGTCTTCGATGTACAAGTGTTCGATTACAAAGAAAATGTTGTCATATATAGCTAATAGTCATCGGTGGTAAAAATTGAATATATTTTGCAGGGTTCCAGTGATCTTATAGGATTTTAACTTACTCCTCTTTGGCTTATAATTTGTGCTATAGCTTCGCGATTTCACCAAAAATCATTGAACTATTCAATTTAACTTTAAAGAATTACTTCCTTGATTGCTTTCCCTTTTGAAATAAAATTTAATAACACATTTTATTATACAAAAAATATAAAAATTTATTATATCATTTAGAAGTACATTTCCATACGTATGACAATTTTATCACAAAAATATAAAATACGAAATACATATGCTGAATAGAGCTTAGAAATTGTTTATACCAATAATACAATAATTGAGGGTTGAATCAATGTATGCTTTTTCATTCATATTACAATAGAAACATCATCACCAAAAGGGAATAAATTAATTTTTTCGTCAAACAATTGATCCTTAAGGTAAAATGCACAGTTACCAATTAACCGAAAATGCATAAAAATTTTCATACTTTCACAATTAAAAATTCTTTATCAAAAAGAAATGAAATAGACCTTTAGTAAACCATGATAAGAGTCAAGTAGTGATAATGTCTAGTTTATGTATTTTTAATAAATATTTACATAACGAAAAACAAAGTTACGTGAGAATAAAAAAAACAAAATTTACAAAAAGAAATTGAAAATTTAAAGTCATAGCAAATGCAATTATAGACCTTCGAATAAGATAACAAGCTCCGAAGTTAAAAAATTGTGTACGATGAAGTGGAAAATGATGTAATGCAATGATGATCAGAGAATTAAAGAGAATAATCTATGTACGTGTATGAATATGAGATTAAAAAGATAGAGAAAAATTATAATATTTATTTTATTATAAAAAATGGCAAGAAACTCAACGATCGAAAATTAAATTACACAAAAACAAAGTCAATGGAGAGAAACATTCTTATCTCGCATCTTAACGTTCATCATTATTACAAAATATTTAATATTTTACATCAGAGAATTAGCTCGTTCTCTTCCTTATTGTGAAGTGTTACTGCTTACGCCTTGGCCGAATCTCTTTTGGCGATGACTTTTGTGACATGATCTCTACTGTTTGTGACGGTAGCATGGAATCCTGTTTCCCAGTCGGCATAGTAGTTAACAGTACGGACATTACCATCGGGTTCAACAAGGGAGTATTCTCCTTTTACTACATCTCCATCACGTTCTTCCTTTTGATGCTTGATATCACCAGTGTAGGAGTCGTGGACACCATATTCGAATGCATAACGTGGATGATCATCCTGTGGAGGTAAGGGAGAAATTATATTTTTTAAAGGAATTGAAAAATTCAGTGCATCAAATAATATGTAGTTATTGCTTGATTATGGTAGCTCAAATTAAAATTAAAATTTGGTAGATTATATGAGAAAGAACAAAAAAGGGTAACAGAAGAAAAATTGGTGAAATTTTCATAAAAGCTTAAAAAAATCAGATCAAAATATGGCTTTCAATAATTTATTTAATACTGCAAAAGATGATAACTACCCAAAATAAAACTAAGAATTTGAATTCTACCTTTATTCGTTTACAGGTATACCCTGCCTTGGTTAAAAAAAGAGTTTCCCTGCAATTATTATACATAGTGTATTTTTGAATTTATTGTTCAGTTTTCTTGGAATTTGTAGCATAAATAATCTGAAGTTGAACAAACTTATGGTCAAATGAAATAAAACGCTTTTTTGATCAGCCGTAGCAAAAAACATAAAGTGACTTGATTCACCACTTCTTCGTAACACTACAACCCCTCTCGGGCCTTCGCTTCCTGCAAATAGCGCCTCCAACTGTCTCGGTCCATTGACCGCGTCCTCCAATTTCGAAATCCGAGCAGCGATGAACTGTCTTCATCGAGCGAGTCAGAATAGCGTTTCCTAGGTTTCCCTACTGGTCTCTTTAGCCTTCAGTTCTCCCAACGAATACCTTGTTGGGTATCCTTTGTTCGTCCATACAATTCAGTCCAGCCCATTGCAGCTTCCACAGTCTGACAATCGTTGAGACCTCCGGTTCGTCAAAAATTCCATACAGCTCATGGTTGTATCGAATTCGTCATTGGTCCCCGTCTAGCTTCGCTCCGATTATTCGTCTCAGGACCCGGTGCTCAAAGGTGTTCAATATATTGACGGATGCTTGGGTTAAGGTACATGTTTCACACCCATAGCATAACACAGGTTTTATCACAGATTTGTATACTTGGAGCTTTGCTTTCCTGTGTATGCGGCTGGTTTTCAATATCGTCCAAACTGAATAAAATATTTTATTTGAGAACTGTATTTTTCGGCGTATTTCGTCTCACTCATTGCTGGTTTTCATTATTTTGGCGCCTAGTACACTAATTTGCTCACAGTTTCTATACTGTATTTGTCAAGTGTATTTGAGGTATTTTTCCTCGACTGCATCATGAGCTTTATTTTATTTTCATTGATTTCTAGCCCTACTAGTTTTGCTTTACTGTCGAGTTTCAGGAAGAGTTCTTCAGCGGTTGTTAATGACCGTGACAAAATGTTGATGTGGTACGCATAGGCTGCTACTTGTTTCGACTTGTGTAGTACTGTACCTCGTGTATCGACAGGTAGCTTCCTTATGACGTACTTGAGAGCCAAATTAAATAGCAATGGGGCCAGCCCATCTCCCTGTATTAGTCCGATATTTGTGTTAAAGGCATCGGTGAGTTGGTTATTGATGCGGACTTGGGAGGTCGTCGACGTCATTTCCATTTTGGTAAGATGGAATAATTTGGCAGGGATGCCAAAGCAAAGCATTATTTGGTACAGTACGTTACAATCAATTCTGTCGTATGTCTGTTTAAAGTCAACGAAAATTTAGTATACATCTTAAAAAAATTGGTGTACATCTCTGTTGAATTCCCAGTATTTTTCAAGTACCTGCTTGACAGTGAATAATTGGTCTATTGTCGATCTACTTGCTCTAAAACCACCTTGATACTCCCCAATAATACTGTTGGCGTATGATCCGATTTTATTTTCCAAGATCTTTGAAAATATTTTGTACGCCGTACAAAGTAGTGATATGCCTCTATAGTTTTCGTACTGTAAATAAATATAATTGATTGGCTCCCCTCTTTCGGCATATGTTCTTGTTGCCAAATGTGCTGGTTGACTTTGTGAATAGCTTTATGAATCATTGTTGCCACCATATTTGATGAGCTCTGCTGGAATCTGATCGATGCCCGCCGCTTTATTATTTTTTTGGGCTTTGACGATGGATCACACTTCATACAGAGTTGGTGGGGTCAATGGAAGTTCTCCGCCGACATCTATGGGTTCCGATGTTGTGGAGCGGTGCGGAGGATTAAGGAGGTTCTTGAAATATGATGCCCATCCTTTCTTAATCTTGTTTTCATCAGCGATGATATTGCCGATGTCATCACGACAGAGCGTGGTTTTGGGCTGATAACCAGATTTCAGACTTTTCACTACTTTGTCTGCTTGTCTTGTGTTGTTGTTCGCTAAACTTACATCACCACTTAGGGAACAATTTTGAAAACCACTAGCAGAATAGATGGGAAGTTCCTAAAATCTTTGCACAATTGGGATTTTAATGATTGTCTCACTCTTTGTATGTTCAGGCGTCAATATAGAAATGCTGCCTTTAAATAGCAAGATATACATGATGGCGAGGGCATAGCACACTACGCCAACTCTTACTTACTGCAAATCGAAACATTTTACTTTAAAATACCTAACCATTTAATTTGAAAAAAACTAAAACGTTTCGTTGTAGTCAATTCAGAGGTTTGAGCAGTCCTTAATTTGTATTTTCTCCATTAAAATCGTATTTGTTTTTATTTGACAGATGTGTTTGTATATTTTGGGAGCAAATTGCACCTATCTGCAGGGTCAAGATGTTGATAATTGACACTGAAGAAGGGAGCAATTTACTTCCGAAATATTGTATATATCTGTCGAATAAGAACAAAAAGCGTTTTAATGGAGAGCATATAAATTAAAGATGGTCCCACTATCTACAGTTATGGTCTATACAGATTTCTTCTTCTTCTTTGTCGCACTACAGCCCCTCTTGGGCCTTCGCTTAGAGAGTTAGAGTATCTCATTTTTCATGACCGTATTGATTTTTTCGGAAGTTGGTTTGGTCAGTACCATGCTCCAGTGTGCTTGCTCAGCTATGATATGATCTGATTAAATCAGTACATATCACCACTGAGTGAGCACTCGTAGTTTGTCCATAAAATTCCCTGAACTAGATCACGTTGCTCCCAACGAGATTTGAACCTGGCACCTTCGGCTTATGCGTTCATGCTCTAACCATTAGACCACACAGACTACCTATAAAGATTTAGGCATTATATTATAAAATTTCTGGCTCACATCTGCACATCATGCCACGTAGATCTCACTTTTCTGAATTATGTTGCAGCACTTTCATATCTTCGACAATATATTAATGAACGTCTTGTCTCTATATAGAACTACAGTGTGACCCTTCCTAAAATTTTGCCTCCAGGTTTGTTCACAATATTATTATTTTTTTTGGTTTAGTACTACAGCCCCCCTTGGCCCTTTGCTTAGAGATAGTCAGAGTATCTAATTATCTTGATCAAATGTATTGCCGCTCGAGACGGTGGTATGGTCATTACCATGATTTGCTCGTTGATTTATCCACTCAGCTGTAATATTCTGAATTTAAACCAGTACGTATCATAAGTGAACTGAAGAATCATTCGAAGCAAATATTGTGATAAATGAGATTCCACCATAAGATTATCTTTTTAAATTTAAAATACCATATTAGTATGATATATAAACATATATAATATTTATCCATATTATAAATATGGAGACTTTTCGTAAATAAGTATCCCTTGAATAAGCTCCATAATTGTTTATTCGCTCGGAAACCCTTTTCAATTTCTGAAATATTTGATGCAAATACAGAAGGACGTTCTGAATGATCGGAGCCAGCTTAATGATACACAGAAAGGTCAGCAAAGGATGAAAGTCACATAAAGTGTCACTGAGGACTTCATTTTTGGCCCTGATTTGTGGAACATTTCGTATGGCAGGCTACAGAGACCGGAATTACCAGGGGAGTTATATATGATTGGCTATGCACATGATGTTGCAGCGCTGGTTGCTGAGTCCACATCTGAACATGCGTAACTTAGATTAGGTATGCTAATGTGCTGTGAGGAGCTGGATGACTGCTTACGGTTTTAGCCTTGCACTAGAGAAAACTAAAGTGGTCATACTGACTAAGAAGAGAATTCCTAGAGTAAGGATAATCAGCATAGGGGGAGTTCAAGTTGAGTTAAAACATGTTGTGAAGAACCTGGGTGTTCTGATCGACACAAAGATGAGATTCTCTAAACGAATTCGGACAATAGTGTATAAGGCTGCAGCGAGTGTGTCAGCACTCAATCAGCTGATCGCTAATGTAGGGGTACTTACCTCATCAAGAAATTGTCTTTTTATGAGTGCCGTACAGTCTGTGGTATAATATGGATTGGAAATATGGAGCAACACTTTCAGCAAAGAGCTATACAGAAAACGTCTGACAAAGTTGCAGCAACGATGAGTACAGAGGTTAGTATCTGCATATTGGACAACCTCTGAGTCAGTGGTGTTGGTGATTGCAAGCGTTATACAAGTCACTTTTCTTGCTAAAAAGCACCGTAAAACTTACTTCTACATATACGGAGATGATAGATAGGCATCTGCGCGTAAAGAGAGACAACTCTTACTCAGCGCTTGGCAACAATCTTGGGTGAATGACATGAAGGGGAGATGGACCATGTGCCTCATTTCTAACCTAAAGCTAATGGTTCCATTGTAGTCATGGTTTAAGTGAGTGGGCATGAATTCTATCAGTCTTACCTGGACAAGATTGGTAAGTCTCGGTCTTCCGGTTGCCAGATGATGCCTGTCGCCCATTTTTGCATGTAAAGAATGGGACAGACTGTACGGTGACCTTGTTATGGAATTAAGCAAATTTTCTTCAGATAATTTGATCGAAGAGATGCTCAGATCAGTTGATAAATGGAGCAAGGTGGCATATTACATTCGGGTTGTGCTAGCTGGTAAAAAGTAGAACCTGGATCTATTGAGAATGAAAAACTCTTGCCTAGCATTCTCTCTCTTTTTATCTTCTCCCACTAGGAGAGGGATCCCTGCAATCCAATGGTACCTTGAGGTATGATAAAACTATATCTAGTCCGAAATAATGTGGCTAATGGTTCCAGGCTAGGATTTCAGATTGACAGAGGATGTATTGAGTGAGTACCTCAGAGGCAATGTGGGAGCCCCATTCTCTGTGCGTAAATGATCTTAATCTCACAACCACAAAAAAAATCATTATTTATTACATTTGTAGATGCCACATCTTTTTGCACATACCTACAATTGTGCGGTATAAAATTATTATATTGTAAATTCAAGGTATGAATGCCCACTTCTCAAAAGTTAGTGTTTGTCTAAATATGCCTTTCTAAGTGCTTCAATCCAAAAGTCTTACAAATACCAAAATAAAATGCTTCAACATCTTGTAAATTAAAGCCAAAAATATAAATATTAAGAATAAAATCCACATACACCTAACATAAAAACAGAAATTCTACAAGAGTTACAACAGACTACCCTAATATAAAGTGTCTCAAAAGAAATTTTATATATATTTAGCTTACTGCGTGAACGCAACGTATCCGAGGGGCAAGGGGGTTATGTCAATCGGTAGCCTGGCTCTTGGGGATTCGGTCGCTATGGAGCGTTTCTCGGGAGCAGATCTCACGTTGTGCGTGCGAGAGTTTTACAAAAACGGGGATTCGGCAACTGTAGCGCATAGAACATTCTGGAGTATTCGAGGTTTTCGCCACTTAAATTATGCACCAAGCATTCCTCTCATTTGACATTGGGTTAAAAAGTTTGAAGAGACTGGTACATAGAACGCTGGATAAATCAAAGTCCGGGCTACCTAGGTAATCAAGAACGGTAGAAAACGTGAAGAATGTTAATCAGTCTGTTTGTGACGACCCGAACCTTTCAATTCGGAAGCGTGCAAGTGCTTTAAATGTGCATAGATCATCATTACATCACATTATGCACAAAGACCTAAAGCTGCACCCCTACAAAATTCAATTGGTGCAAGAATTAAAGCCCCAAGATGCCAGCCAGAGGCTTAATTTCGTAAATCAGGTGGTTGAGCGATTTTCAACGTTTACCAACATTTTGTTTTCAGATGAAGCTCATTCTCATCTTTATGGCCACGTAGATAAGCAGAACTGCCGCTACTGGAGTGCAACGAATCCGAAACGCAAACATCAGAAACCCCTACATTCGTCTAAAGTGACCGTATGGGCTGCGATATCGGCACGAGGAATTATCGGCCCTTACTTTTTTGAAGACGAAAGGGGGCGTGCAGTTACAGTGAATTCAGAGTGTTGTGTGGAGATGTTAGACAACTTCTTGGTATCTGACCTGCAAAACTTTCCTGGCTGTAACCAAAGAACATGGTTCCAACAGGAGGAGCAACTTTACCCACGTCCAATATGTCGTATTCGTGAAATTTTCTCAGGCAAATTAATCTCCCCGAGAGGTGACATACATTGGCCTACACGCAGTCCAGATGTAGCCCCTATGGACTTTTTCCTATGGAGTTATTTTAAATCTAAAGTTTACGCCAATAAACCGACTTCACTGGTGCATTTGAAAGAAAATATCCGTCACAAAATGGCAGCCATCCCTGAGTACACCTGCCGAGACGTCATAAGTAATTTTACTGTTCGATTTAATGAGTGCCGAGAACGCGAGGGTCTACATTTAGACGATATTATTTTTAAGAAATAAATCCGCAAAAAGTGCATTTTGATAATTTATAAACAATTTTTCTACATACGGCTTACTTTTTTATAATGGATCCACTAAATATAAAATTTCTTTCGGGACAGCTTGTATCATTAAATAAAATTCAAACATTTTAGGGCAATACACTTTACGTATTTTAATTATATAGAGGCTTGAAAACAGTTTCGAAAATTAAAGCAGTTCATTTTAAAACAAAGTCTTCAAATTTAAGGTATTTTCTATACCTAATTACCTTTTTCTTTCAATGCAATAAAATCATGATTGCATGGGAAATAACAGTGTTAGTTATTTTCTAAAATAAATTACTTATTAGATGGAAATACAAGTTAGATTAGCTTTTTTTACGAGATAGAGAAGTAGGAACTATTTACGGCTTAAGCATTGGAATGCTAGTTATGCAAGGCTTTTGCACTAACCAAACGCTTTCTCTGTCAATATAAGAACCTATCTTGGAATCGTTTGTCATATGACTTCAATATAGGAGTCGTATTCTTATGCTTTATGGTATCACAGAGTTGCAAGAGTCTCTGGGCTAGTGGAAGGAAGAAAAAGAGAGAAAGAAATATTGCTAGATAAATGACATCTTTGCTCTCGATTCCTTCAGTTACACGACTCTGCCTTTTTCTACCGTAAGACTGCTCGAGCGTTATGAGCCACATGGTGGCATCTCTCCGATTTCATGTTTCATTAAGGATGCGTCTCCCATTTTTTACATGAAACAAGTTAGGTAGACAGAGCTACTCTCATGTCAGAAGAGTGTCTTGCTCAATTTTTTCGAAATGCAGTCACCAAGAACGAATGAAGTCAAGAAACATGTCAAAGAGATGTGCGCGTTTAAAAGAAAATCTATTGTTTCTCCATTTTCAACGGTCGCCATTTTGTTACAATGTAACAAAAATCACTTAAATCATGAATTCCCAAAAATACTTATGTTATTGATCTTATTTGAAAATTTTAAGAAGATCACATTAAAGCTGCAGAGTCTGATTCGATGAAGAGTCCATAAAATACAAAAATCATGTGTTATTGTCATTGTAATTGGAGAAATTTCGAATCGCTACAATTTTCGTGTATATTATTCGATTTTCATCAAACTTAGAAAATATAAGAAACTTTTATAAGGCTATTTAAATATTGAATTTCGTAGAGTTTCAGGGTTCCTACACGATTTTATTGGAGAAAATGTAAAATTCGAAGATCATACTAGGTATTATTAACAAAGTTGAGCGAATTTTGACATCAAAGATATTTTTTGTTGTTGTACTCATAAACACCTACCTCCATAGTTTTAAAAAAAAAATTTTGGATTGCAGGTGTCCAATCGCGAGGGGGGACACAAATTTTTCGTGTATTTCCCCTTCCTGTGCGCCCTCTGAAGCAAAAAATACCAGTTTAAGACCAGTTTTGAAAAGTTCTCATTAAGACCTTACATTTGGTTGCCATATCGGCTACCTTCAATGAATTTTTTTCGTGGCCATTCCCCAATATGGGGAGAACCCCTTAAGCAACTTGTAAACATTTTTTGTAGTGAAACTTTGAAGAGGTTCTCCCTTTACACCTGCATATAAAATTTGATGTTTCTAGCTTATATGGTTTGCGAGTAAAACTGCTGTGACACACGGACGGATGGACGAACAGACGCATAGACAGGTATTTTACAAAACCCAAAAATCGGTAGGAACTTTCATTCTTATCTTTTGAAAAAAATAAGCACGCATGAGGTCGTTACTCAACAATCTTGTGCATATAAGACTGAAAATAGACATGCCCGCTCAAGAGCTGGTGGCGGTAGAGGTCAGTTTCACCATGCGTTCGAATTAGCCAGGCCTCAGAACGTTTCAGATTTATAGAGTCCATATCTCCTTGCTTTAATTCATGCAGGATTATTACCAATCACTAGGTTAGCATTGTCTCTCCTCATGAGGAATAGCGTTTCTAACGCCTTCTCTCTGTGCAAGTGGATTTTGCAGTTCCAGATAAACATTTGATATTGTTTTTCTTTGACAAATTTTTTGATTGAATATTGTTTAAATTTTCCATGTGGGCCATTAAATTTAATGTTTTATGTAATGCTATAAAATTTCCTTTATGTTTTAATGAAATTTATAACGATTGAATCAATAAAGCGCATTTGAATTTGAACCAATTCTCTGTCCGAACTTAAGTAATATTGAAGGAAAACAAAGATTTTGGCTGGGAGATACAAAGTTATTTCTTAAAGGCTCATCTTAAATCTTCTAATACCACTAATATGCCTACACTTAAATATGTACTCGAGAATGTTATGTTGAGTTGAATCAAGACTTTTAAGGTTCGTAGTTATTGTCTCTCTCTTTATTGTATAACGAATAGAATAGCAGAGAAATATTGGTCGGTGAAAAAAAATACTCTGGAAATACAAGAAGACTTATTGCTACTTCGACTAAAATTTGACGATATAATCGATGCACTACGACAGGGAGTTACTTTTTGTGAAAAGCAATGTTCCAAATGGGCTTGTAGTGCTACATTGTTGACGAAGATTTATCAGTGGACAAAAGAGGCAGCCTCCTAAACTCTAAATCGCCTGTTGTTGTTATGCTAATTTCATTGTTTTTCGATACGAGTATTAGTGGCTGATTTGTGGTGTAAAGTCTAAGTCTCCACCATAGACAGTCCAAACTCCAGTTGAGAAAGGGGGAGGGATCCCCTTGTTTCCTAGCCCACAACTTCCATGATTCCTCATCCTAAATCCCATGGTCAAATTGTAGTAAATGGTCTCGTTGTCGCACATTGGGCTTACTGGTTCCCCAAAGATGCGTCATTAAATAGCGAGAAGTGCCAATAACTGCAAATACATTTGCAGCTCTAAATCCTACTTACACCCCCTTGTTGTGATGTAAGAGGGTGAAAGCGAGTCTTCCGTGCCTGATAACGGAATTGAAAGCACTTACCATGGCGCCGCAATGAAGGTTGGACAACAAGCCACCTCCCTATTCCGGGAAAACTCTACATTATTGCAAAACCTGCAACAGAGCTTCGGAATCGATTGGAGTTACGGCAATGACCTCGCAACCGACCAGAAAGGACTATGGCATTGGATGCTGGAATACCAGATCACTGAACTATCTTGGTGCTATTAAGGACCTTTTGTAATAGGCCGGAAAATATAAATTAAACATAATGGCAATCCAGGAAATAAACCGGACTAGAAGTGATATCTAAGAGATGAGATCGCATACGATAGTGAAGGGTGGGAAGCCTGCTTGAAACGAGAATTTAAAGTTGCATTTTTTGTGGGTAGAGAGTTCAAATTGCACGTTATTAATTTTGAGGCAGTCAACGAACGATTGGGTGCGATCCATATAATTCTTCAAAATTTGGCTGATTAGCGTACACGCCCAACCGAAGAAAAACATGAAGGAAACGTTCTACAATCATCAGGAAAAACTAGTTGACTCATTGCCTGCAAACCACACAAAAATAATTCTGGGTGATTTCAACGCTAAAGTTATCAATGAGATATCTCATCGGGGAACGACTGGAGGATATAGCCTCCATGACGAACAAATGACAACAGCCCGCGCCTGATTGACTTTGCATGTAATAGAATTTTAGTCATACGTTCGACTTACTTCCCATATCGACGCATACACAAAATGACCTGGGTATCACCAGATGGCAACACACAAAACCAGATTGTTCATACTCTGACTAAACAACGTCGGGCCTCTAGCAAACTTGACGTTCGTACATACCGAGGAGCCAATTGTAACTCAGATAATGACTTGATTAAAATAGCCTATCGATATCGTATGTCAAAGACGTATTCGGCACAGACCAGCCCTTTACAAAAAATCAACATCGAGAGGCTCCAAATTTGATCAAATTAACCTATCAATGTGATCTGTCAAATAGGTATTCGGCAAAGATCAGTCATCTACAAAAATTCAACATCGATAGGCTTTAAACGGAATCTGTGGCAAAAATTTCACGGAGACCCTCGGCAACTAGCTTACTTCCATCCTATCAAATTCGTCATTGAAAACACAACGAGCTGTGAGTGGAAGTGAAAACGGCAATCGAGACCATACCAGAACACACGGTCGAACATCAAGCTAGGTGTGAAAGAAAATGTTGATTCAACGATGAGTGCCAGAATGCGTTGGAAGAAAAAAACCCAGAGGTATTGTACAAAAATATTTCTGTAGAAAAACCAGGGCGAAGAGAGCATATTGAAAATCTCAGAAAAGTAGCAAATAAGATCATTAGAATTAAGAAAAGAAAAAAATTTGACGACTAATTGAGAAAAATCGATGTAAATCAAGTGAGTAATAACACAAAGCTGAAAGCTTTTTCACTGAAAAGGCTGAAACGAGGTTGTTGGGACCCAAGACTACACTCCGCCGTGATGATATCGGCAACATCATCGCTGTTGATAACAAGATTAAGGAAAGATGGGCATCATATTTCAAGAACTTCCTTGATCCTCCGCACTGCTCCAAAACCATTGGAGCCTATAGATATTCTCGGAGAACTTCCATTGGCCCACTGGCTCAGGATGAAGTTTGTTCCACCATCAAGAACCAAAAGAATAATAAAGCGCCGGGCAAAGCCATGCATAAAGTCATGCAGCACATTTGGCAACAAAAACATGCCGAATGAGTAGAGCCAATCAGTTATATTCCCTATCCACAAAACGCTATCAAAACTATAGAGGCATATCAATACTTTGTACGGTGTAAAAAATATTTTCAAGGATCATATGAAATAAAATCGGATCATACGCCGACAGTTTTATTGGAGATTATCAAGGTGGCTTTAGAGCAGGTAGATCAATGATAGACCAATTCTATACAGTAAAGCAGGTACTTGAGCAATGCTGGGAGTTCAACATAGACGCGCACGAAACTCTCTTTGACTTCAAGTAACCATACGACCGTACTGATCGCAACGTACTGTACCAAGTAATGCTTTGCTTTGTTATCCCAGGTTTCTTAATCTATGATGAAGAAAACTTAAGAGACTTTCAATTTGGGCCAGAGCTTTGGAGTTAATATCTGCTCCCCGATTATATATACCTACACAAACATTTTTTGACTTTAAAGTAAGTATATATTCTATAAATTGAATTAGGAAAACTGATATATGGTTATTATGTACAATATTTCAATTCGCCGCCTTTTCTTTTCTGGGTCTTGATCTCATTGCTTGAGTGGTCATGATAACATAACAACGTTATAAAACATTTCTAGGATTTTCATCAAAATTCTTGTAGATCTGTATTTTCTAAGTCCTTCTCAAACTTGTATCTCCACAGTATCACGTGCTGTTGTTGTTATACTCGTAATTGGTAAATTTTCAATCGGCTTTTTTGTTTAATTTTCTTGAAATTTTCAGGATACATGCAATTAGTATCTAGAAATTTAGATACAAGTTTTTGATAAATTTAAAGATCCCTTTTTATTTTATAGGCAAGAAAGTACCATACATAATATTTACTATTATCAATAAAGCTGATCGAATTTTGCTTTTGAGGTATTTGTTGGCCTTGCACATACTTATAAAGACCTGCTTCGATGATTTTTTTCAGAATATTCTGTCTAAAGATCGCAAGGGGGGTACATACATTTTTCGCATATTTTCCTTCGCCCTGCAACCCTGGATGCAAATACTGTTAGTGTAAGACCTGTTTTGCAAAGCTATTATCTTGACTTCCCATTTGGTACCCATATTGGCTACCTTTGGCATAAACATTTTTTTAAAGGCCATCCTCCTTTCTGGGAAAGCCCCCCCTTAAAAACATTACAATATTTTTTATCTTGAAACATTTCAGAGGACACCACTTTTGACCTCACACAAAATTTCATTATTCTAGCTAATACGATTCGCTGTGACACATGGACGGACAAACAGATGGACAGACAGGTTGCAATTTTCGTAGCGTTTTGTAAAATTAATTTACAAAATACGCAAAAGGCTGATGGCTTTTATACAAAAATAGTTGCCCAGGCTACATTTGTAAGCTTCATTTTCTGACAGCCGTAACACTGTTTTCTCTTAATTATTAGATTACTTTTTAATCAGAACAATTAAAAAATCCTACCGCATGATAAAATTAAAAAATTAATGTACTGACTCATATCCATGCCATAGCATATGAAACTTAAATCTTTAAATCAAAACTTGTACTTACATAATATTCCAATTGTTTGGTAATGACTGGTTTGATCACTGCAGGAGCAGCAGCTTTAATGTATGTGGCAGGAGCGGCAGCATAAGTAGCTACAGCGGGTGCAGCAGCAGCATATCGAATTCCACTGCCATAATAACCTCCATGTCCTACTCCTCCGGCGTAACCATAACCAAGTCCAGATGACACATATCCTGTTCCTAGACCAGATGATACATATCCTGCTCCTAGACCAGATGATACATATCCTGCTCCTAGACCAGATGCAACATATCCAGCTCCATGTCCCGATGCAACATATCCGGCTCCATGTCCCGATGCAACATATCCAGCTCCATGTCCAGCAATGAGGCTGCCTCCGTGACCCGCGTAGCTAACAACAGCTGGAGCTGCAGCAACCTTAACGGCACCGGCACCAACTAGTGCAGCTCCATGATAGGCGGCAGAAGAATAGCCAGCGTGTCCAGCTGTATAGGTAACAGCTGGAGCAGCGGCTACGGCAACTTTAGCGGGAGCAGATACATAGGATACAGCTGGGGCGGCAATTGCTACTTTAGCTGGGGCAGAAATGTATGATGTTGAAACTGCAGGAGCAGCTGAATAAGCAATTTTAGCTGGAGCAGACACGTAGGCAGGGGCAGCAGCGTAAGCAACCTTTGCTGGTGCGGAAATATACGATGTGGAAACTGCAGGAGCAGCTGAATAAGCAATTTTGGCTGGAGCAGAGACGTAAGTTGAAACAGCTGGTGCAGCTGCATAAGCAACCTTAGCTGGAGCAGACACATAAGCCGTGGATACTGCTGGTGCCGCTGAGTATGCAACCTTAGCAGGAGCTGAAACGTAGGCAGTTGAAACGGCTGGGGCAGCCGCGTATGCTACTTTAGCTGGGGCAGAAACGTAAGCAGGAGCAGTAGCATAGGCTACTTTAGCTGGAGCTGAAATATATGATGTTGAAACTGCTGGAGCAGAAGAATAAGCTACTTTAGCTGGAGCGGAATAGTAAGAAGAAACTACTGGGGCTGAGTATGCGACTTTAGATACAGCTGGAGCGGCATATGCTACTTTGGCAACAGCTGGTGCTGCATAAGAAACTGCAGGAGCAGCATAAGAAACTGCTGGAGCGGCATAGGAAACAGCAGGAGCTGCATATGCTACTTTAGCTGGAGCGGCATAAGACACAGCATTTGCAGAATAAGCGAGTTTCGAAACTGCAGGAGCAGCGTATGCTACTTTTGCAACAGCTGGGGCTGCATAGGACACAGCTGGAGCGGCATAAGATACAGCAGGTGCAGCGTATGCAACCTTAGCAACAGCTGGAGCAGCTGAATAAGAATAGGAAGGCGCGGAGTATGTAGCAACTTTAGCAACGGCTGGGGCGGCGTATGAGTATGAAGCAACCTTGGCAACAGCTGGAGCTGATGCATAGCTAGTGAAAGTGGGTGCAGCATAAGAAGCAAACTTGGAAACACCGTATCCTGTGGAGTAAGAGGATAACGCTGGAGCTGAGTATGCAACCTTTGAGAAAGAAGGTGCGGCATAGCTAACAGCGGGGGCTGCATAGGCAACTTTAGCTACAGCGGGAGCGGCGGAGACAGCAACTGCTGGAGCAGCGGCGTAAGCAACCTTAGCAGCACCGGTTGTGTAGTATGAGTGTGATACATCAGCAGCTTGTGAGTACGCTACTTTCGCGACGGCTGGTGCAGCATATGCAACGGCTGGTGCAGCGTATGCAACAGCTGGAGCGGAAACAGCGACTTTAGCAACAGCTGGTGCGGCAGCAGGCAAGTAGGCTTTTGATACAAATGGTGTTGATACGTAGCTAGAACCACTTGACGTAACGTATCCTGATTTAGCGAATGATACACCGGGCGCTGAAATAAAGAAAAAGTTAAAAGGAAGAATTGCTTGTGTAATATTTTGCATATATTACCTGCAGCAACTGATACAGTTGGTGCAGCTAATGAAACGGCAGGTGCTGGGTATGAGTATCCATGAACACAGTCTGGCACGCCAGCATCTATTGAAAGCGCTAAGCTAGCCACAAATAAAAATGTGAAGAGTATCTGAAAAGAGAGAAAATAAATTTAATTAAATTTTTTTCATATAAAATTATTCGAAAATGTGTTTGGGTTATTCGATTTTCTCCCTCCATTAATATCAATTATGTATATGTAGCGTTGATCTTGGTAAATACTCCTATCCGGGTCAAACAAACATTTTTTTTTGGTTGGACATGAGACGCTTCAGAGTTCGTGAAATGTTGATTGAGATATTTGATTTATTATTCAATATTTCTTGTGTAATACTTCACTAATTAATTGAATTTTATTTACGAGACAGGCAGTGTGTGTTAGGCGCGCAATCCTTCTTAAGATTGAACATATAATACTTTAAGTGCAAATCTATTTTTTCGACCTTAGTCAAGTGAGAATATATTAATTTCTGATTTAGATGAGCTGACAAAAGTATTTCATTAAGCTTTCATCGCAGAATCTGACTTAAGTCTTTGGATATAACAATATACTTTGCACTCGTATATTTGAATAAAACAACGTGATGCCCAGTTCGCATTTGTTTTTTTAAATAATTTTAAAGACATTCTTTTAATGTTTTTATGTAGAGCTTTTGTTGGGATGGTTTGTTTCAACTTTGCGGTTATAATCCTTAGACGCGACCAGTAAATTTAACATGATCAAATTCATGACTAACCAGCAAAATCCGATTATAAGTGATGAAATGTTGTGACTTTTCGTCATGCTTATCATATTTAAATCGTGTGGGCAGTTTGAATGATTGTTTCTTGTTTTGTTTTGAATGAATCTATTTCTTTCAATATCCTTTTAAAATTGATATCAGTTTCTTCGTCCGTCTGTTAGAGCAGCTTTCTCATGGAAATATGGAAGCTAAAATGACCAAAAATAGAGAAAAATTCAGAAATAGCGCTCTATTGAAAGATTTGCAGCCGAAAAAAAAATTCGAAAATCTTGAAGGGGGTGTCCCCATATAGTGATGTAGCTTCTTCCAGAATATTTGTCACCAAAAATAGTCGATTTGAATATCAAATGAAAGGCCTTTATGAGATATTTTAATATCAAAGTTGCATTATTGATCATGAATTGAAAAGTGGAAGTAAAGTATATCAAAAACTGTGCATCCCTTCTCCACATTGGGATAACTGTCAATCGAAAAATCTAAAAATGATTCATGCGATATGTATTTATGTGTATAAGGGCAACAAATACTTTAGGTAAAGTTTACTTATCTTTGATAATAATAGTATAATTTGTCCATGTTACGTTCTCTTGAATAAAATTATACAGAAAAACGGATAGAATGTTGTCATATCATGCATGCTTCCAAAGAATTCAATAATATTTAACAAGATTACTGTCATTTGAATTTGTTTGTATTACGACAATGATGTGCGTCTCTGATTAACTCAAACCTTATGGTCTTGTTGGGATTTTCATGAAATTTTAGAGGCAATGTAACATACATTGTGACAGAAAAGTACCCGGAAATTGCAAACAAAACGCAAAATATTTAGTTATTCATCAATATTTATTTTGTCCCTGTCAAACTAATCCCCATCAGATGCACTACACTTACGCCAACGATTTTCCCAGTCCTCGAAACACTTTTCATAAGCATTTTTTGGGATGGCCTTCAGCGAGAGTGACAAAAAGTACCCGTAAATTGCAAATAACACGTAAAATATTTAATTATTCATCAAAATCACACTGAGCCAAATCGGGTGAATACGGTGGTTGATCGATGGTATTTATTGCGTTTTTGGCTTTAAACTCGGTCACAATAAAAACAAAATCACAAAAATCGGAATGCATTACTGAGGTGTACCGACTTACGCAGCTACTGTAAACAAACTGGTTGACAGATCAAGCTCATATTTAGCATAGTAATTCAAGACAGTCCTACTAACTTAAAAAAATACATTTTTTTGAAATATCATTTATCCAGGGAATTAAAAATACAATTTCCGGGTACTTCGATGTCACAATGTATATTATGACACTTTTAAACATAATAAACAGGTCTGAGTAATGTGGAAACAAATTGGTGGCCGCGCGGTTGGAATGTAAGTAAATTTGTGTTCTATTTCCTCAGTTCTAGCATTACGTGTGGATGCTGTTAGACTGTTGCCCCGAGGATCTGATAATCGTTTATGTTGATTGCGACAAAACCAAACAAATTTACATGTGAGCCTCCTTTTTGTCCTTAGTGACACCGGAATCCGTAAAAAAGTTGTAAGGTGCCGCTGAAGGGACCCACAATGCTTACAAAACTATGAATAAATGATGACTTATCTCAGGCTAATTTTTTAACTAAGTAATTCTCCTTCATATATGCATATAATATGCTCTGAAATTTTTTTTGCTTTAGCACCACAGTCCCTTTCGGGCCTTTACTTAGAGATAGTCAGAGCATCTCATTATCTTGATCATATGTAGCGGCACTTGAGAAGGTGATACCATACTTTGCTCGTATGTCCATCCACCCAGCTGCAATACGTTCTGGTTTTAAGCCACTACGTATCATAACGGAATGGGCTTATACTCCATGCAAAGAATCACTCGAAATAAATCTCGTTGTCTCCAACGGGACTCTAACCAGGGACCTCCAACTTACGCAGCGAGTACTCTAACCACTATACTGCGCTCTGTCATCTAGTTTCGGCTAAACTGGAATGCCGGTTATCAGAATGACAGAAGCACCAAATTAGAAGTATTTGCCTCGAGCGTACAGCGCTCGTACTCTGTTTTGTGTTGAACAAATGAGCCTAGGGTCAAACAAGAGTCACGGTACGGTAAAGTGGGCACAAATAAGATAAGCCGAAATGAGACACAGAGACAAAAAAAATATATATATAATATTTTCAACCTTTAAGTCATTTTCGTTATTCTTGATTGAATTAAAATTCAGAAAACCACGTCAATTGGAATTTAAAAGCTACTTAAATGATTTTCGTATCTCTTTGTCTCAGCAATGTGAATTTTCAATCCCCCAAAGAAGAGTAGAGTCATAAAACTACGGTTTTTCATTGCTTTTTTTCTATATACCCGGGTACAACTTTAGAATGTTGGTGGAAAGAAGAGTTCTGTTTTTCCTAGTACACTTAAAGCCTGGTCTGAAAACTGAACTTTAAATGGAAAAATTTGTCAAAAATGCAAAGAAAGTTTGGTGTCTGTAGCTCTTTTAGTTATGGAGAAATGCTGCTGTGATACACAGAAGAACGGATGAATGGGCAAACGGACTAAAAAACTAATTTTTAATACTACATGTAAAACCCTGAAAAAGAAAACCAACTTCAAAGGATGAAACGAACTTCATGGAATCGGTACCATATCAGTTTTTCCAATTTTCATTAATGTTCGTCAAATTGTAACTTTAATATTAAAACAGGGAAATTGATTTGGCACCGATTCTATGAAGTTTATTTTATGCTTTATTGGGCTTTTTTTTTCTTTAAATTTTTTTCATAAGCTTTTCTCGTAATCAACATAAATCCAACATATTGGAGCTATGTATAGGGTAGATATATAATATATACAAAAAATAAGGCTGAGCTCCATAGTTAACTCTAGCTAACAAATGTTTTGGACCAAAGAACCGATTATACAGGAATACCTATTTGGGAAAGACACCAAGTAGTCATTTTATTATCATCGTATATATTGGTTGCTTTTGCCAACCGGATGGTCTTCTTATGTACATGTAACATTGATATGTACGAGTACACCGCAATACGATACTGCTCAGAAACTTCTAATATTTTACAAGATAACTTAATACATCTAGTTGTAATTTTACTCTACGCGACAAATGATATCTAGTGATTATTAGAGAGTATAAGAGAGTATCAGCGGGGTGAACTATCTAAAAAGACTTAATATTCTCAGTTAAGTAGGTGCTTAAAAAGTGCTGTAGACTTCAATCAAGCACATGACAGTGCAGAAAGAAATGCCCTGTTGAAAATAACACTTGACTTTGGCATCCCAACAAAACTAGTCTGCATGGTCTAAGTCACGATGCTAAGCACAGAGTCGCAGGAACTAACGAACAGCCTCATTATGGAATCAAGCTTAAAACAAGGGGACTTGCCCCAATGCTCTTTAATATTGCGCTGGAACACGTCATCAAGAACATATTAGTAGCAAATACTCATGACATCAATATTATATTGTAGCACGGCCGATCTCAGATGCCAAAAGTACATTCCTGAGCCTAGAATCTGAAGCAAACCAAATTGGCCCGGAGTTAATGAAACTAAAACTAAATTTATGACTCAAATCAGGAAGAAAACTCCAGTTGGATAAAACCTGACCGTAGTAAACTATAACCTTGAAAGTATGGATAGCTTTGTATACCTTGAGCTAACCTGAACAAAATAAGCATAAAAAAAGGGCGAAATTGGACGCCACATAAACGCCGAAAATAAAGCCTGTTACTCCGTACTTCCATTCGAAGGTGCAGAGTTGTGCACAGGCAAAATGAGCTCCGTATTTACCATAGATATAGAGAGTACTGGATCCGCAACCGGTCGTGAGAGCCGAAGCAATTGGCAACCTGCGCTAAAGTTGTGTGAAGTTGAGGTTTGAGGCGATATGCTTTTAATTTAGCACTCTATTCACGGCGAAACACGTTCACATTTAAAAAGTTTTTAATTTTAAAGATCGCGCGTACGTAATCGGAACTTCAATTCACTGTTTTAATTAAAAATTTACGAAATTTCCATCCGCTTTGACACATGAGTTTTCCCGCGTGGTTCGCGCTCTTTTCGATTTTCTTTTGCTTTGACGTTCGAGTTTTCCGTGAGAGTTGTTTGTTGTTTATACTCAAACTGAAATGAAATTTCGTTGGTGTGCGCGGGTGTCAGTGGGGGAAGCGATTCTTCTGAAGAGAGAAAAGAAAAACCTGACTGGAAAAAAGGGGAAGGAGAAGCAGAGGGAGTCATATAGTTTCGAGAGCGTAAGTTATTTATAACTTATTTATGTGGCAAATTTGCTTCTCACATGGACGAGTACACAGATTTTCGTTGCTCGTCCATTTGTTTATATGTCTTTGGTATTTACAAATCACTTGCTACATCTGAGCTATCTGATGGAAGAAAGATAGACCCTGACAATTGAATCCGTAATGGCAGTGGAAATATTTGAAAACAAAGTGCTCCAGAAAATCTACGGCTTAGTCAAACAAGGAACTGAGTGGAGACTACGTTACACCAATGAATTGTATGAACTGTTTGACGAACCACCAGTATCTAGTTGTGTGCAGTTACGCAAATTGCAATGGGCGGACCATGTAGAAAGAATGGAAGAAAATCGGCTGCCGAGTAGAACATCAAAGAGAGCACAAAGTAAATATCCTGCGGAAAGACGGAGGACTTGATGGGAAGACACGATAAAAATTGTTGCTGAGAGCGATCAATTAGCGAACGAGTTTGCAAATCCACGATGATTCGAGGAAATTAATCCTGGAGGGCAAGACCCGGCTTGGGCTGTTACGCTACATACTATGCAGTTATTTCACTTATTCATTATTTCAGGATAATTGTTGCGGATTATTTTTTTTATGTTTATAAATAAATACACACTGATGACAAATTTAGTAATGTTGGTGTGGATGTGATGTTTTTCAGTTGTCGGATGTATGTTGATAGGTCACCGTCGGAGCAATTGGTTTCTTGGAGCCAGTGCAGTTGAGTCTGTGAGCGTTTCTACGTGCACCGTAAAGTGCCCCCCTTCACTAGTGATTGTCTAGTCAGTAATTGATTTGATGGCTAGATATATTATTTTTGGTCTTATGTCTGGGACCTTGAGAAACTCTATGGTTTTATTAGGGTGTCTGTCTACTTAATTAAAGAGTTTAGAGCTCTATCGCACATGCATTTTTTTAATTTTGTCCAGTCTGAACTCCTTATGTATGTCCAGGCTTCTAGCATACCATGGAATTGAACCGGTTCATCGCAGAGCCCTATCCTATAATGTCTGGTGTGCTTTTTTGTTTTTCTTCGATATCAGGTAGAATGCAATACTGCCGTAGAGTAGCGTTGGTCGTATTATTTGTATGTATATCAGTCTTTGGTTGATCATATTAAAGCAGCCGGATTTTAGAATTGGTTTTGAAGATAATTTGGAAGCAGTGCTGTCGTTTTTGTCGTATGTGGTCATTCCATGTTAAGCATCGGTCGATTGTTAGTTCTAAGTATTTTGCTGTCTCGTTCCATTGTATTTGTTCATCGTCAACTTTTAGTAAAGAAGGACGTTGAAGTCTCCGTAAGGTGATAAACAGTGCCTAGGTTTTGTCCTATTTGAGTTTTATTTTCCATTTACGGAAATATTCTAGGAGAACATGGATAAAGCGATGTAGTTTTGACGTAATGACTTCTGCTTGTCGGGCTGTGTAGAATATATACGTATCATCAGCATATAAAGATAAATGAACGTTATTTGGCAGATTAGGCAAAATGGCAGTGAATAGACTATATAGAATTAGTGACATAGGTGATTCTTGCGGAACTGCGGCCTCGATTGATCACAAGCTTGAGTGGTGGTTTTTAATTCTGACACAAAAAGTTCTGCCTTTGAGAAATGAATGTGTAATTTGTATAATTAGAGGGAGGATATGAAGTTTATGCATTTTGAAAATAAGTGCTGTATGTCAAACTTTGTTTAAGGCTATTGCAATGTCAAAAATAACTAAGCCTATCGGTTTAGTGCAATTCATACTGTTGCATATATGTTCGACCACCCTAATGAGCTGGAGGTCTGTGGAATGCTCGATACAGAAACCAAATTGTCCATCGGAAATTGGATGTTTATCATCAACCGTCTCTTGTATTCTATATAGGATAGTTCTTCCAAAGAAGAAGACTTACAGGTTTCCAATTCTGCGCGAACGTGTGATCTTTGCTTGATTTAGGAATGATGATTATGGTGGCTAGTTTCTGCGTGTGCGAGTACTCCCGCAGTTGAAAAATTTTGTTTATTATGTTCATTATTGTCATTAGTATGTTGTTAGGAAACGTTTAAGCATCGTGTTAGTAATCATGTCCAGACCAGACGTCTTTCAATTGTTTAGTCCCTGTATAATGTTCCTTGTCTCGTGGTGGTGCATTGGACGTATTACGTATTCCTCTTGTTGCCGGGTGCATATTATTTTTTCAACCTTTGTCGGAATTGCTTTTTCCCCGTCAAGGTCCCCCTCCGGAAACGTATTTTTGCGAAATTATTGCTCTAAAGCAACTGCAAATGTCTTGTTTTTGATACGATGTATTTTGACATCCTCCAGAACGCATTTTTTTCAGCTTCAGGCTTCGTAGAAACCCTTCTCATTGCTCATTTTGAAACTCTAGAATGGATTTTCAGACAGTGTTAATCAACGGCTAGCTTTCGTTAGTAGTCTAGGATCACCCATGCTCCTAGCTCTTCTCCGGGCTTGATTCTTCCTCCTTATCAGATTTTTATTTTCTGAGGGAGTTCGTAGAGATTGTTCTCCCTGGCCGCAGTTGTGACTATGTAGCGAAACATTAATCACTTATTCAAAGATTTAAAAATGATTAATCAAAACAAACTGAAAAACTTTTTCTCATCTTGCCCAATGGTAGGGGCAAGACAGGTAACTTTCTGCAGCAAGACAAGGTATCTTATAACAAACCGGAATATCTTTCTATTCGTAGGATTGACAGTGGAGATATTCATGGATAAATTCATCATTCTAATCTTTTAGAATGGCGCACAAATAATGAGCTCACTTACTACATATACCACAACTTATCCATTCTTCTACTGAATCCACATACAGTTCATCACGATACAAACATGCTAGGGTCCAATTTTCTTTTTCTGGTGAAGACTATCTTTTCTGTTTTTCATTTCTTTTCTTCTATTTTTATTGTTAATTTTCTCTTTATTTTAGGCTGTGTACGTATGTTCGTCTCTTTTTTCTTCTCTTCTCCGAACCGTTTTAGTTTTTAAAAGGTATCTTCAAGACTTTTTTGTATGGTGAGGATATTATAATCGCAGTATTTCCATCTTGTCTTGATGCATGAGTCATTGCTTTGCGATTGGTAAAGGAATTAATTCTGATAAAAGAATCAATTCAATGAAAAAGAAGTATTAAGTTTTGGTCTTGAGGTCATATTTTAGTGGCTTACAATCAGCTTGAGTTTCCACATTTTGATCCGTGGCCTGTTTTTCAGTGACTGATTTGGTAAGGTTCCATTTCAATATTTTGAAGATTATATATATATATATATATATATATATATATATATATATATATATATATATATATATATATATATATATAACCATGCCTGTTCTTGCATTCGGGTGGGGTAGGGTGGAAAACACAACATACAGATAATACCACCATTTGCTCTGGATTCATCACTAACATATTTTAATGTTATAAATTTCTAGAAATATTGCAAAAAAGGTTCTGTTGTCATCCAGCTAGAGTCACACATCCCAAGCCATCAGAGAACATTAATTTTGTTTCATTCGCTTACATGAAAAAATCAGCATCGGAAGCCTAATTGTTTGACCACACTCAGGTGAAGCCAATGTACGAGTATGTGCTTGCTTCCGTATAATTTCGAATTTTGATTTCGTAAACACAACCGATACTTCGGTTTTGTCACAGTGAAATATACATAAGGAGTTAGTTTGTGCTTATCATAGATTTGGCCTTACTCATTGATTGAACGAATCTTCAAGATATTCATTACTTACATTCCTTTTAAGGTTTTTATAAAACTCCATAAAAGTTGCAGTGCCTTAGTTCATGGTAAGTGTATACCATTGCCTAGCTACATACGAGTATATTTGTTGTAATATGAGAGAATCAAAATGATCGAAATTAAGATAAATATTGCTTGGTTACTTCTGGGTATCGAGTTTAATTGAAATTTCTGGTACCCTTGCGATTTTATTCAGAAACAAGTTGAAGTAACAAAAGAGCGTTTCTGCCAGATGAGTTTTTTAAACCAATTAGTAATTCAAATAGCATCTTCTGAATAACAAAGCTTGACTCATATACAGATTCCATAAATTGATGTTGAAAAACTGAACCATGGTTATTTTGTATTTAAATTCACTGCTATTTTGTTTTCAGTTCATTGTCTGAGTAGTCATGATAACATATCAATGTTGCAAAGCATTTCCAAAATGTTTATAAAATTCCCTCCAGTTTTCAGGACACGTACAATGATTTAAACAAGCTGGGTAGACAGACCTACGCTCATGTCAGAAGGGTTTTGTACTCAACTTACAAAGTGCAGCCAGCGGCAACGAATGAAATGAAGAAACATGTCAAAGACGATTTTATTGGAGAAAATATGAAATTCGAAGATCATACTATTATTGACAAAGTTGAACGAATTTTGACTTCTCAGGTATTTGTTATTGTTATACTCATAAATATTTCCTTTGATGATGCTTTCAGATTTTTTAAATCATAGGTGTCCATTCGCGAGGGAGGAAATACATTTTTCGTGTATTTTCCCCTCCTGTGCCCCCACTGAAGCAAACATTGTCAGTTTAAGAACCGTTTTGAAAAGCGCCCATAGAGAACTTTCATTTGATACTCATATCGGCGACCTTTGATGAAATTTTTTTTCAGGGGCCACTCCCCTGTACTGAAATCATCGATTCATGGCCAATTTTTTCGAATCCCAGAATGGTCACAAAGCCCTTTTGGTAGGATATCTTTCCTGCCTCCTCAACTTGTTTCACGTATGAGTACTAATTGTAGGTACTCATCTTCAGGCATTCACTAAATTGAATCAAGTGTTCAAAGTATACAACTTAAACGTTGAAGTTGGGAAAAAATAACTCAAAATTATTCAATCTTCGCATTTAAAAAAAACTCAACCGGTTCTCAAAGATATTCATGATAACTATCATTCCTGAAAGTTTCATGCAAATCCTAGCAAAGCTGTAGTGTCTAAGTCGGTAAAAAGCGCATATGGTTCCATAGCCGTATGTTTCCATAGTAATACAGCCCCTATTATTCCATAGTAATACAGGAAAATTCAAATCGCTATAAATTCATTAAATACCATTCGATCTTTATGCAAATTTCAGAAAAGATTGATCTTATAAATAGTTATCTGTTTGCTTAATTTTATTGAATTTAAGAGTAAATCATACTATTACTAACAAAGTTGAGTGAATTTCGACTTCTCATGTATTTATTGTTGTTGTACTCATCAAGGCACAAATTCATGATTTATTTCAGATTTTTTGGATGAAAGGTGTCCAATAGCGGGGGGGGGGGGGGGGGGGTGTGCGCGAAAAGTTCATACATTTCCCCTTCCCGCCTCGGCACCGATAAGGCAATGTTAAGACTTGCTTTGAAAAGATCTTATTCAGACCTTTCCAATGACACCCTACTCGACTACTAATGGTGAAAATTTTTTTTGGGGTTCACCTCCCTATATGGGGAGACCCCCCTTAAACCCCTTTGAAAAAATTTTCCACCCTTGAATTTTCAAGAAGTCACCACTTCTGACCTTTCTACAAAGTGTCATGGCTGTAGCTTCTCTAGTTTCGGAGAAAAAGTGCTGTGACATACAGACGGGCCGGACGGACGAACGGACTGACGGACGCAGGTCATGATTGCAAAAAGGTAGGAACATTTTTCCAATTTGCCTGCTGAAATCGTGATTCATTCCCAATCAGGCACCTAATCGATTATATAGTATGAGGGATATAGTCCACTATACAAGTGTTATCCTGGAATGGTTTTCTTTTATAACTTTTAAATATTCCAGTGTGAATTTTCATACGCTGGGCTTTTACTATGTGAACCAGTTGCTACTATTTTTCAGATTTATTGACGTTGAAGAAATGCGGGCAATTTTTAACAGCAGTGAAAACAAGGTAAATCTAGTACTTCCTGAAACCGAGGACGACACTGATGAAGATGAAATTGGCTATGATGAACTGGAATTTTTTGAAGATGATATAAAACTGCTAGCAAAGAGAGTACTAGCACAACGAGCAAGTATTCAGATGATGAACTTTCAGTCAGAAAAAATCGATCTTTATCTTGATGGTACTGCAGTATCGGGCGATCATGCATCTGGAAAACGATCATCGCCAATTATTCCCTTGTAAGACGTGGCAAAAGAAAAAGGACTTTGGCTGACCTGCTTCATAAGGACGCATCTTCCACCAATTCTAATAAAAATAAAAGAGTAATTGCGTCTAGTTTTTGACCCTACTGCCTACAATGTGGGAGCAAGTAGTTTTGACAAAACGCAAGGGAAAACAAATCCAAAGAACAATATTATAACTCCAGATATAATGAATAAGATGGTTAACGAAAGCAAAGCATTCCTTGAATTTTTCGGCTTACTTTCGAAGATAAATTCCTAACAACCATTATCGATGAGTCAAAGAACTACGCTCTCCAAAAAGACTCGAATGAAAACTTTTACTTTGGTAAAGATGATGTGATGAAAGCATTTGCAGTTTTATTTCTATCAGGCTATGTGGAATTGCCGGATCGTCGTCTGTATTGGGAGACAAAAAGTGACGTTAACAATGCCACAATATCGAGGTCTATGTATTTCACATGATCACTTTCAGCAAATATTCAAGTATCTCCATATCAATGACGTGTACAACATTGATCCCGAAGATCGCTGTTATAAGATCAGTCCTCTGCTGGAAATTTTAAACAGCAATTTTTTAAATACATTTTCAGCCTCTACCTTCGGTTTGGTAATTTGATGAAAACTGTGGATCCTTACTACAGGAAGCATTATCTGAATCAATTTATACGTGGAAAGCCGATCAGATTTGGTTTTAAATTTTGGTGCCTTTGCACACTTGCAGGGACTGCGTAAAGTTTGATATGTATCCGGGCAGATTGCCAAAAATTACCAAAAAATAAAAATTGTTGTAGATGTAATTTCTTTGAGTGGTTAGCTCTAATTTTAATTCGTTGCCTTTATTAGAGCATTTGAAGAAAATGCAAATATTTTGCATTGGAACTATACAAAGTAATTTTACCGAGAAAGTGCCTTTAGAAGAGTTAAAGGAAAAACCAAGAGGTTTAATATACAGGTATGTCTTGGAAGACAAGGAACTCTATACAGGTGGCATAATAATAGGAAAGTAAGTATTACTTCAAACAGGATTGATGATATAGTTAAGGCAAATACAAAGTGAGCCAGACAAAATTAAAGTGAGCCAGCGTAAGAGCTAAAAACAAAGAAGAATTCCTACAACCAACAGTAATAAACAAAGAGCAGATTGATTTGATAATAGCCGAGGCAAATATCGTTTATCAATTTAAAGCAAAAAATGGTACTGGCCAATAGTACGGTACTGTTTGAACCGTCAATATGGTCAATACTTGGATGCTGTATCGAAAAATTAAGCCAAAAATTTCCTTTCTTGGATACACAAGGATATGCGTTTTACCGGTATTGGTAGCAATAGTGATAAGCCACACAAGATCGGTAGTCCTTCATTGCAGTAGCAATATTTTGAGCCAAATAAATACAATGGAATGCATCACTGGCCGAGGAAAAGTGTGACCTAAAGACGGTGTGGTGTTTGCAATAGATGCGCAGCCCATATTTGCACAAAATGTAACGTTGGCTTACATATTTAGTGTTTTGCTGTTTATCATAAAAGGTGAATATTTAAAAAATTTTTGGTGTTAAGATATGAAATTTACTATCCATACTTGAAACAGTAGTTTTTTTTTGTTCAAAAATATAAGTTTATGAATGAGTTTAAAATTTTTCTGAATCTTGCGTTGAAATGCTTCCTAGCCTAGGTTATGCAAAATCATAAATGAAAAAATATTCACAAGTGTTATTGAAAATTTTTTTTTATTTTATGTCTATTCAGATTAGTGTAATAATTTAAACTGCTTACGTTTATGCAGGGCACGAGTGCCGATGATCTGGCACAAGTGTCAGCAGCGAGCTTTGAAGAAGACCAAGCTCAGCTGATTGACTTTGCTTGACAACCACGTATGCGTGCTTATCGACTAGCTATTTGCGGGATCATATGAGGTGGATTCTTGTTGCGCCACGAAGCATCACTACAAAATATTTATCACGCGTACTCTACTTTACAAGACATACCGATCAATTTTTATGAACTTTCAATTGAGCTACTTACTCTACAGCAATTCAAAATTTTGGTCTCGTTAAAGTTAGTGGACACGAAGGCTTGAGACAAACGCAAACATTGTATAAAAAGAATCCATTACTTTCTCCGATGTATTATAAGGGGAATGTCAGACCTTAGGCTTTTAAACTGGCTGAAGTGAACCACTCACTGCCCTTCCTAAAGAAAACTTGACGGATGTAACTAACTTTAACCTTGTAAAACAACAAACTAAGCAGTTTCGATGGGGTGACCAGCTTCTCTCTTCAGGGCAGCCAATCCTGATCACCACGGGGCTACTTGACAGCGTAGGTTTATTGCACTAGTGAAAGGGTTAATTACTTTAAAAGAATAAATGGATAACTGTATAACTTTTAAGGGGTTAAACTAGCCTCTATATGGGGAGAGAACATAATTTTTTGTGCTGAAACTTTAAAGAGGGTATAAAATTTAACTTATAAAATTTTATTTTTCTCGCTTATGTGGGTTGCGAGAAAACTTTTTGTGACAAATACGCCGGCAATTAGATAGCCAGGTACCGACTTTCCTAGAGGTTTGAAAAATTATTTTAATAAAACCCTAAAGAGCTTATAGAATCGGAGCCAAATCTATTTCTCCGTTTTGAAAATATGAGCAACTATCACATGTTAACTAAAACAATCAGGGAAAAATGGTTTGGCCCCGGCTCCAGAAGCTTTTTTCCGCCGTTTTTATGGCATTTTGAAGTCGGTTTATTTAAAGTGTTCGCCATCACGTTTGAAATTCTCAGAAATGTTTTTGCTGTTGGAGCTCCCCACGATCCATTTATTTCGTTTCTTAAAGTAACAGGTATTTCAATTTGCTTCACAACTATGAATACGGGAAGCATTGGAAACTGCATGAACTTTCTTAAGGGGTATGCATTAGAAAATTAAGTCAAAGTTCATCTCAAAAGGCTTGTACATACTTCAAATTGCCAAGCCATTCTAAGTTCCGTAAAATTTTACTTAATTTAACAATGATTATCGAAGTATATATAAAAGATTCAAAACATTTTCTTTGGAAAATGTATGCGAATGTATCGTAAGATTTAACCATATTAGTGAGGAAATATGTATTACATGATCCATAGAATTTCATGCATTATTTTTTCAAAATGTTCCCCCCTAACATAAAAATATCTACGGCAGTAATACTTAGAATATGTTTAGAATATTTTTTTTGTACAACATATGTTGAAATTTCGAGCAATGTTAAGCAATCACGTGATACTTTTTGTGCAGATATTATGTACAACTATAAAGTGTCTCTGATCCTCTAGTTTAAATAAATTTGATGTGGGTAGCTTTTTATAACATGTATTAGATAATTATTTTTCTAAAATAATCGTCGGGCCTTGACTTTGACTCCTTTGAGTCATCTTCAATGTCTTCAGTGTATTAAATAACTCTGATAGTGGCAATTTACTTGAAAAATTTAAATATTTCTAGTTGTTAATTTGAACTCAATTATCTTTCTAGTACCATCCACTGATAAAAATTATAGCACACGTCAAAATTACTCTGGCCCATTTTTTCTTTAGTAATTTTCCAAATTCAGTTTAGTCAATATTAGCAACTACAATTTTTCAGCTTTTCAACTAGATGAAGACTCACAGAAACACTACCAACGATGGTGCATAGTCATTAATTAAATAATTATACCAAATGAAACCATAACTTTAAATATATCCCTACTTTGAAGGATTAAAAATGCTCAACCTATATTTGCACTCCAACTATGTAACTTTTAGAAAAGAAATCTATGAAGTAGACAGAAGGGTTAAGTTTGTTTCATGTGGAAACATATTTAAGAAGAATTCTACAAAGTACTGTTCAAATTTGTATTACCCTACTGGATAGCCGTATACTTTTTACATAATCACTAACAATATTTTTTTACAAAACCTTAAAAACGTTAGGCTTTGTAAAAAATTTACAATAACCTATTAAAACTAGTAGTTTTCTCAGGAATGTTGGCGCTAAAATCATCAAAGTGTGTGAAAAACTCAGAAGTAATGCAATTTTGTACCTTGAAAAAATAATCAAAGAATCTCAGATCCATTGTTACTAGGAAGGGCTTAAGACAAGTGCCTTTATTTCATACATTGGATACAAGGCTCTTCTGGTAGGAGCATACTCCTGCCTACTTAACTTATTGTTGCCTATCGCATGCATCCTCAATAAGTGTAACCCACATGTATATCGAATAATAACGACGATGAACTAATGCTAAAGGCGTGAAAATAAGCTTTTTTCAACAATCACTCTTGTTAAATCTAACAGTTTGGTGAACAAAGTATTCAATTTTCTGTCTACGTTCAAAAGTAACCGGTAGCTTCTTGCAAAATATCGTAAAATTAAAATTTCTGGCTTTTTTTTGTGTTGATGTAAGCAAACTCCATTATTTAATAATCTATAATGACCACAATTAAACAAATTATGCGATAGTATTTTATCGTTTGTACTGAACCTCAAAAACTGAACTGAACTGATCGCTCGTTATGTATGCTAGATACGGCTGAGAAAGTGCTAGGCAAAATTATCAAGGGAGGACTCACTGAGGTGATTTGGGTTACTGAGGACCTTTCTTCTCGGCAGTACGGTTGTCGAGCAGGACACTCTACCATAGAGGTGGTAAGCTTGGTTCAAAAGGTAGAGACACTTAGCCGTACCAAGTGACGGATGGTTCTATTGGAAACACTCGATGTTCGGAACGCGCTTAACCCTTCAAGATGGGTGGATATTCTGGATATGGTGAAAAACCCTTTCCAAGTTTCAGAATATCTTATGTGGCTTATGAAGGGCTACCTAAAGGATCAAAGCCTACTTTATGATTCGATGAAGGGCTGGCAAAGGATGAAGTTACATCGGGCTTTGCTCAACGATCTATCGTATGATGAGTTACTGAGATAGGAGCTGCTAGATAGTTTGCGTCTGATCGGCTTTGCGGATGATGTTGTGGCACTAGCTGCTGGATGCACTGTAGAATAGACGAAACTTAGACTAAGTATGCCAATGAATCAAGCAAGAGACTGGATAACTGCTCGTGGGTCCAGGCTTGCACAGGAAAAAACCGAAGTCATTATCCTGAAAAAGAAGAGCAGTAAGGGCGCTCAGTATTGGAGAAATACTAGTTGATTCGAACCCATCAATAAAATACTTGGTGTAACTGTTTGACTCAAGATGAGTTTCTCAGAAGTAATCAAGGTAACGGCTAATAAGGCTGCTTCAAGTGAATTGGCGCTGAATTGACTTATGGCCAACGTAAAGGGACCCGATGTATCAAGAAAGTAACTTTTAATGAAGTCCATAGAGCTAGTGCAACTCTATGGAGCAGAAATATGTGACTAAGATCTCAGCAAGGAGCTGTACCGAAAATGCTTGGCACAAGAAGGAGAAGCACTGGGCCTTGCATCTTCATATCCGACACTTTTGGATTTAGTGGTGCTAGTCATCATAGGCGTGATATATATTGCCCTCCTTATAAGAGAGCGCTGTACTATCTATCTGTACTAAAACGAAGATACAGTGGAGACAGTTGCCCGCGAAGAGAGACAATGTTCACTCAACGATTGGAAGCAGCCTTGAGTGAACAGTACAAAGGGAAGAAAGACTGCGCACCCCATTGCTGACTGGAGACAGTGGCTCAATCAAACGTGCAGTAAGACTGACTTATACCTGACCCAGATCTTGAGTGGGCATGGCTGTTTTCAGTCTTACTTGCAGAAGATTGGTAAGTCAAGGTCCCTCAACTATAGGTTTTGCACAAAAGAAGAATATAATGCCTACAACACATTTTTTGTATGCAAAAGATAGGACAAGCTGCACCAAGATCTCTACGAGAACTCTCTCCGTATCGTGTTATTGGAGAGATTGTGAGATTAGTTGAAAAATGGAACCATATGGCATATTATGCTTGGGCAGCCCAAACAGATAAAAAGGACTCACAGCAGCCAAAACATCAGAGCTGGGGTATCACTTTTCTAGCAGTTCCTTCCTCCTTTTCTACCAGAAGCGGGACTCCCCAACTTGAAGGCACCCCACGGTACAGCAAAACAAGACTTAGCCCAAAAAGGGTAGTCCAAACTTCTTGCAAATCTGAGAGCTTCACACTTAGGGGGTAAATAGCTTTGACCCGCAACTAAAAAAAAAAACTTAGATTGATTCTAAGTAAAGCAAAGCCATAAAATTAAAGTTTAACCTATGAGACACGTACTTTACAGTTCTTCTTCCGTTGAGATCTAATAGAAAAAGGTCAAAATGCTTCTATGAGGGGTCTTTTACCATTCATCGTTATGCATGAATATACACAAAAATGATAAAAAAATTCGTATTAAAACCATAATTTTGTTTCTCATGGAAATTGATCGAAAGTATTCTAAATAGGATCATGAATATAAACATTGAAGAACTCAGTTTTGTGTTAATTATCATTCAATGCTAGTTAACTTTAATTATATGCAAAGCAATTTTGATTTTCAAATTCGGTCCCACCTACGAGACATTTCCGGCTGGTGATGTTTTTTCAACAGAAGAATTTTTTAAAATAAGCATCACGTCATATTTATAAAATGCTTAAATTTGGTTTTTGTTTTATTTTAAGTAATTGAATCAATTTATCGATAAAATGAAAGTTAGATACTGCGAAGATTAAAACAGAATACTAGGTATTTTAAAATAAAACACTAAAACAGTTTGATGAATAAAGTATTCAAACGACCTACTATAACTCCTAAAGTATTCAAACGACCTACTATAACTCTTAAAGTCCAAAAACCCTTCAAAATTAAACATTTTATAGGTTTAACTTTGAAGGACTTAAGGGTTTTTGGATTTTAGGAGTTATAGTAGGTCATTTAAATACTTTATTCATCAAAGAGGTTTAGTGTTTTATTTTAAAATACTTAGTGTTCGGTTTTAATTCTCGCAGTATCTAACTTTAATCAACGTTTTATATCTTGCTTTAAAGCATTCAAGCATTTCAGTTTAGACCTCAGTGCTTTAATCTAAACTTCTTTATTATCTGCTCCTTAAACTCAACCTTTATGCATATGGCATGCATATTTACCTGAATAAAGGTTGTTCTTTCAAATTATTTTAAGCAAACTATAAGTTCCTCATAAAACTGCCTCATTCTCTGTTTGTTCATTTACCCTAAATTTATCTTCGCTATGTCACATCAAGTAGTCTAATAAACAACAACATATAAATTAAATGTATAAAAGTTTGATCATAGTCAAAATTAAAAGAAATTCACCTTAAAAGAACTGAAGATTACTTTCAATGAGAGGATAAAAAGTAATTTAAATATTCCAGAGAACACCAGTAAAACTTCAGAATTTTCTTCATTATATTATGGACTTAGCTTCGGTAACAAAATATCCTTAGAGATCAATCAGACTAAATCCTTTGCAAATACCTACTGGAGGATATTCTAATGGTTGTTTGAGTTCATCAAACATAGCCATAGATTTAATACTCAATGTCATTTTCATTTCATATTTCATGTCCTTCACTTCAATAAAATACAATGTTTAATGGAGCATAAAATTAACATGATCTTGAAAATTGTAGCAATAGTAGAGCCTTGCATTAAACGCTGTATATTATAACAACCAGAAATATTTGTTTACAAGTCATTAATATGTCGTGAATGCTAGAAGGCTGACAAGTATCACTCGAATCAGAAGCTGATATTTGAGCTCCTTCAAATAAGCGTTGGAATATCTTGAAGAAGAAATTAAATTCTTAATGATAGATATCTCAGAGGAAGTATGATTACAATTTAGCCCAAAAATAATTAGAATATTGCTTGGTTGCGTTCTTCCACTATTCAGAACAATTATTCAAACATCTCTAAGCATGTAACAGCGTTCGATCCTTTTACAATATCCAACCTTATTCAGCCTTAAATAAAGCTCATTTGTGTTAAGGATCATATTTTGTTTCAATTAAATTGTTTTTCATTTCTAAATATGAAACAACATCACGCACCAACAAAGGATAAAAATGAAGTAAAGCTTAAAGGAAGATAACGCCACATCATTAAACCACTTTTTGTTCACTCTCAAAACTTCCAATACTGAAAATTCCTTAATCCTTGATAGTCCTTTATATTCCTTTCACATATGTCACCACTCACCTTCATTTCAACCGTTTTACGTTCACAAGTTAGTCAAATAAACTAATAAACTTTCAGCACAACAATCACAATAGGTCCTTTTTCGTGAATTATGTTCTCAATCAATTCTTAGGATACAACTGTGTCGAAATATCACGTAACTGAAAGTGATATCGCTCTACTTTGTAGAGCACCACGAGATACTGATGGCCGGCCTAGCCCTATAGTGACTTATATACGGTCAACCAAAAGTGATATAAAAGTAAATGTAAAATGTACAATTTTGCCCCATTTGTCCAATCCAAGCCGCCCGATGCCAGCCCCAACAGCTGTAGTGTCTGCTGTCTTTCGTTGTCGCAGCCCCACCTTAATTACTTTTCTGAAACGGTCTCAAACAGCTCGAATGTTCCGTTTAAAAGGCGTTTTACTCTCGTTTTTATTTATAACTTCTTGCAATCTCTACTATGGCACTTTGACACAGACTGCACCATGGTGCATTGTAGGTCGTGTGAATTTTTCCTTGAGCCCACGAGCGGTACGCTAAGAACTTGGTCCAGATTGGAGGATTATGCGTGAATTTCAGTGGACTATTATATCATGAAATATGCATGCATGTCCGCCGTTTTGTCCCTTTCATTTAACATAGACATTGTTTGATGTGCATTCAATAAAAATTAAATGGATCCAGCGCATAGAACACCAAATAGTTGGAATTCCTTAAAAAATGGCGTTCGAGGACATCGGCGGAATACCTAAAGCATGTTTCACATGATGCCCAACACTAGCATTATTGGTTTTTCTGCAATTTTTTCCCCAGCCACAAGTCACTTTGACCACAATAATGTTTTGCAAGCGAAAAAGTTGACATACGTATGTGCGTTTCCAGATCAGCAGCGCCGCAGCAGTAGTTCCTCCCGAGCTGCTCTGAGAACTCACGCAATCCACTTGCACTATCGTTTGAACGGATTACGTCAGATCAAGTACGGCATATTTATCTGGCTACGCTGCATCTGCACACTATATCTATATCGAATGTTAACCTAAAGTAACTGCGATTGACTCGCGTCCGAGAGGGTTGCCGTGTCATTGCTAGGTGAAACAATGGTCAATAAACAGAGACGACACGCAGGAAAACGCACGACTTTGTAGTTTTGCGTATCAATCATCGTGTTACGCATTGTTCGAGGAAACATTTCCTATTGTTTGGACAAGTACGTTCATTATGTCACAACTAAGAGCGATGCCAATTCATTTCCTTTCAAAGAAGTGCCATCGCTTGAATGACAACACCCAACAGACGGTGCAAAAAATTTATCTAATGTGATCTTGTTGATCGATCGATCGATCATTAGTGACCATTTCGTGAGCGTACGTGCTCCAGATTTACAAGTCGTAATGTAAATTTTCCGAAATGGAAAAGTCAGGTTACATGCATGACTCTAGCATAACGTATGGATAAATTATGGGCAAAACGAAAGACTTAAGCGAGTAACTCGTTTTTAGCAGATTGATGTTTCGGATCAAGGAATGTGCTGATATTTTCTTCTAATGTACGGGAATCGATTCAAATCTAGACGAAGAAAACTCAGTGCACTTCCTGTCTTCAGTGGGCCACGGGCTGGCTGAGAAGCCATGGAATCTCGCTCGGGGAACTTGACTGCAACTGGCTTTGTTAGATTGTAAGAAGGTTGAAATGACCATTTATTTCCATTGAGAAACTAGAAGTTTTTCTTTCAGTGCTTAGTTAATGGTCAAAGAATTTGTGGCACTGCGAAGAGTAAAGGCGCGAATTAACATTTTTCTTAATCAGACAGGAGTGAAGATAATTATCAGGGTTTGACGTGTAGTCAATGAAACATCCGGATTAAAAGAAAAATAGTCAACGCCGACGCTTCCCTTCTTTGGTAGGATAATCATGTTCTTGTTTGCATTGAAAAACATGGTAATCTTTGACCAACAACCAGTTGAACTTCTTTCCATGATATGTCTCACCTCAGCTTGCAGGAATTGTATCATTTCCATTCTATATTGCAATGTTGAATCATTCAGACCATGTTAGCTAACGCCTTTACTCTTGGCTAGAAGATTTTCACACTCTCATTCATCACTTGCAAGCAATACTAAGTGGTGACTTTCTTGTACTCGACACCATATATTGCCACAACAATGCTCCGCATGTTCAAAGTGCCTTAGAATGTTCGCAATCCAGATTGCAAGATCAAAGAGGCTGCGGTTGAAACTTCTGTTAGCAACTTGTCTCCAGTGTTGGAATGAAAGTGAAAGGTGATAGAATCATGGATGGTAAAGATACTTGGGATTAGGCTCGAAATATATCGATTAAACTCACGACTAGTGCACGTTTTTTGCAATTATGGCTGTTGCTAATTTAAGATATTGTCGACTTGTTGCTCTGGATTTTTAAGAAGTACATATATGGAATTGGTTTTGAGTCAAGTTGTCAGAAAATGTGCTAGAATTGTTTAATTACACATTGGTTGGAATAAAAAGTTGTTCGAGTTTTTAGTGGATTTGCTGATTATACAAATAGTTTGGAAGTTAGTGTAGAGCTTGAGGTCAAATGCATAAAACAACCTAGGTGATTATGAAAAGAAACGGAAGAATCGAACTCTTAGTGGTGCTTGTAATAGTATTATTAAACTTTGGATATTATTACAATGCTAGTTAATTTTCCATGTATCTGATTATTCAAAAAAATAAGTAAAAATCATGAGTCTTGATTTAATTCTGGTTCTTGTTTTCCCAAAGTAATTGATGCTGATAAGCTGGTAATTATGGAACCTTTAATTATGGACACTTAAATTGCGTTAGTTTTACCTGATATACAAATTTAGTGCATTGATGGCATATCCCACAATCATGAGCTTTTTGGTGCTAGAACTTCTCAAAAGGACCTACAGATTCGAGCAATAATTATGGATGACTAAGTTTTTAAAATAGTTTAGTAGATCCTGTTTACCACGAAGTATGAATCTACATCTAAGAAGCTCTTTGTGGGATGATTTGTCATAAAACAAAAACAAAAATGCAAAAGTTGCATATAACTACTTGATGATTCCGTCTCATTGACGGAATCTTCAACTTTCCAAGAGAGGAAGAGATTTGAGATTAAGGACACTGAAGATCTCCGCATTGGAAATGCCGGCCACTAGAAATACTCACGAAGGCTAGTATTGTTTGGAAAATGTGACTCCTACGTACCCGAGGAAATAAAGGTCACTGTGGGATAAAATGTAAACAAATCTGCGCTATGCTTTGGACAACGAACTGGAATTGATGCTTTGGGCTGGTAGACATGATGGATTGGACCATGTTGCTTGGCACGGGAGCATCGTTTTTCATCTTCTCCTTAGCACTACAACCCCTCTCGGGCCTTGGCTTCCTGAAAATAGTGCCTCCAACTGTCTCAGTCCATTGACCGCGTTCTCCAATTTCTAAATGCGAGCAGGGATGAACTGTCTTCGTCGACCGAGTCAGACCAGCATTTTCTCGGTTCCTCACTGGTCTTCGGCCTTCAGTTATCTCAACGAGTACATTTTTGGGTATCCGTTGTTCGATCATACGATTCATATGTCCTGCTCATTGCAGCTTCCGCAGTCTTACAATCATTGGGACCTTCAGTTTGTCAAAAATTTCATACAGCTCATGGTTGTATCGAATTCGCCATTGGTCCCCGTCTTGCTTCACTTCGATTATTTGCCCTAGGACCCGTCGCTCAAAGGCATTCAATATCCGTCTTACCAAAATGACAATGATTTCAATGACCTCCCAAGTCTACATCAATAACCAACTCACCGATGCCTTTGGCACAAATATTGGACTAAAGCAGGGAGATGGGCTGGTCCCATTGCTATTAAATTTGGCTCTGGAGTACGTCATAAGGAACTTTTCTTTTGAAACTCGACAGCAAAGCAAAACTAGTAGTTGAGGAAGTATACCTCAAATACACAAAATATCACACTTGGTGAATACAGTATTGAAAATGTTAGCGAATTTGTGTATTTAGGCGCCAAAATAACAAAAATGGTTAATGAAAGAGACGAAATACGCCGAAGATTATAGCTCGGAAATAAAATGTTTTGTTCAGTTTAGATTATCTTGAAGACCAGCTACATTCATATGAAAACAAAGATCCAAGAAATACAAATCTGTGATAAGACCTGTGTTATGCTATGGGTGTGAAACATGGACTCTAACTCAAGCACCCAAGTACAGTAGCGTCATGTTGTCTCCGTTATGGTAAAACTTTGGCAGGCCATGGAGTACGTTCGAAATTCACACAATTAGATTGGTGGTTTAGGTTCGATTGGGATGGACTCCCAAATAGCGCTGGTCTGTCTATGAGCAATTGTCTCCACAAGAACTTGTGCCAACCCTCGCATGGCCTTCCTACTCTGCAAACATAACCATGGGATCAAAAAGATGACTACATACGCAAACGGATACTGTGGCTCCAAGAGGAGGTTCAATCAATCTGGACTCCTCTCAACTTCAAACCATAAAAATAAATCAGCAAAAAACAGCGACGATGGAATCAAAAGTTAGAACTACGATGTTAAAAGTACATTGAGTATGGTACTAGCGACGATATATATGTCGACGAATGCAATGACAATGAAACAAAATTTCTTGCGGCTTTTGGATACTATGAAAACAAAAAATGACGCTAACACCAGCGCATCCTAAAAAGAAGAGTGGGGAATTCTGCAGGGTACACCAGGTATGTAATAAAAAAATGTTAAGAATATCGAGATATCAATAATCACTACTGAAATTGCTGCTGAGGTGACTGAAGTGATCGAAGCAAGAGTCTTAAATACCAAAATAAACCCTGCAGAGAAAATACTAAGCACTTTAATCATACTGGGCCACGTGGAAGAAAAGTGACGTTACCGTAAAGCAGAATCAATTGTGAAGCAGATCGTTGCCACCTGTAATACACAACCGCATCTTTGCAAGGCGATCCAAAATGGAGCTTTGGAGCTGGAGAAGCTCCAAACTTGAATAGGCACAGTTGGCTCAAGTCAGTGCGAGAGCAAAAGATCAAGCTCTTTGAATGGCGATAGTCTTCTCAACGTCTAATATCAGCGAAAGGTTGGCCTGCAGCCTAGTCAAAGGGGATCAAGAAAAACAGAGATTGGACAAAAAGGAGGCAACAAAGGTTCAAGTTCCACTGGAAGAGGGCTTCCAGGTAGTGCTATCTAAGTCATCTAAAAAATAGCCAAAAAGTAAAAAAAAAGAAAAAGGTAAGCCTCAATATTGGAAAAATATAGTACTTTCGGATACGATTCGGAAAAAGAAGAATAGAAAGTGGCGTAAAGCTATTTGGCAGGGAATACTGGTCAAAGCCAACGATGGTAAATCATATGATGTTCTGCAAGGGATCAAGGAAGCGGTAAAATTGGAAGAACTGCAAACGGACATGAAAATCGTACGACCGCCATATACCGGTATTTTTCTAATCTAGTCGGTTAAAAACCAAATGATAAGAAGTTGTCGCAGATAAAAAAATTTGAGTAGACAGACCTACGCTCATGTCAGAAGGGTTTTGTACCCAATTTCTCCGAAACACAGTCACCAGCAACGAATAAAGTCAAAAAATATGTCAAAGAGATGTGCACGTTTAAAAGAAAATCCATTGTTTTCTATTTTCAACGGGCGCCATTTTGTTGCAAACCAACAAAAATCAGTCAAATTATGAATCCCAAAAATTATAAATCCTGTTGACGTTATTTGAAAACTTCAAGAAGATCAAATCAAAACTGCAGTGACTGATTCGATGGAAAGTCCATAAAATACCAAAATGCAAATGACACAAATTTTTCGTGTATTTCCCCTTCGTGTGCGCCCCTTAAAGCAAAAAGTGTCAAATTAAAAGCTTGAGCTGCTTTGAAAAGTTCTCATCAAGACCTTTCATTTGATACCCATATCGGCTATCTTTGATGAAATTTTTTTTTAAGGGGCCTCTCCGCTATATGGGGAGGCCCCCTTAAATACCTTATAAAAAATTTTTTTACGTTGAACTTTGAAGAGAGCACCACTTTACACCTGCATACAAAATTTAATGTTTATAGCTTTGGTAGTTTGCGAGAAAAAGTGCTGTGACACACGGGCAGACGGACGGACAAACTGACGGACAGACAGGACGCGATTTTAGTAGGGGTTTGTAAAATTATTTTACAAAACCCTAAAAACTGGTTCTTATTGTTCAACATTTAACATTCACATGAAATTCATCATGCGCACCATGCAATTAAATTCACACAGCTCATAATAAAAAAATATTCCACATTCATACAATATTTTATCTCCATATTGTTTCAAATCATCACATTTTCAAAATTACGTAAAGTCAACATTCATACAAAATTGTTTATCTAAACTCATTCGTACGAATACAGGGTTATCCATTTCGTGGTAGGAAAGTATAACCCTGCCATTTGACATCTGTCAAAATTAAATGTCAACCAAAGCGTGTTTTTTTTAGTTGAAGGTTTACCATTTAGAAATATGGATCGTTTAACAGTCGAAGAACGCGTTAAAATTATTAAATTTGATTATAAAAATGGTTATTCTGCTGTATCAACATTTAGGGCTTTACAACATAATCGACCTACACAGCAAACAATTTCGAACACAGTGAGAAAATTTGAAGAGATTGGATCGGTTATTAATATTGCAAGGTCTGTGCATCATCGCAACATTCGTTCTGCTGAAAATGCCGCTGTCGTTGCTCAAAGTGTGGAGGAAGACCCGAATTTGTCGATTCCTCGACGTGCTTAACATTTGTGCTTGTCTTACGGCACATGCGGGCGGTTTTTGCATTTGGATTTGCATCTCCATCCGCACAAAATCCAACTCACTCAAGAACTTAAGCCTCAAGACCATACACAACAGAATGTATGCAAATTGGGTGATTGAACAACAAGCCATTGATAACGATTTTTCGAACAAAATGTTCTTTAGTGATGAGGCTCATTTTTCACTCAGTGGTTACGTAACTAAAAGAATTTCCGCATATGGGGCTCTCAAAATCCTCAAGTGATCGCAGAAAGGCCTTTGCATCCGGAAAAGTGACCGTTTGGTTTGCATTATGGTCTGGTGGTGTTATTGGCCCGTATTTTTTGAAAACGATCAAGGAAGAGCCATTACAGTCAATTTTAACCGTTATGGACGGATGTTAACCGATTATTTTTGATGAGAAATCGAAGATTATGATCTGGAAAACATGTGATTTCAACAGGACGGAGCCACAAGCCACACAACGCAGGCTAATAGAGCACTTTTGCAAGAGAAATTTCCAGGACGCGTAATTTCGAGATTGAGTAATGTCAATTGGCCCGCAAGATCCTGCGACCTAACACCTTTGGATTTCTTTTAATGGGGCTATGTGGAAGATCGTGTTTACGCGAACAATCCTCAAAATCTTAAGCAATTGAAAACTAATATTCGTGAAGTTATGGGCGAGATATTGCCGGAATTGTGCCGAAAAGTCATTGAAAATTACCTCAAAATGATTGAGACCTGTAAGGGTCCGGTGGAAGACATTTGAATAATGTTGTGTATTACGTATAATGGCAAGATTCAATCTTTACATTAAATAAAAAATTTTGTTTCTATCTGAATATTTTATGTGTTAACTTTCTCAAGCGTGTTGGCTTTCCCAAGCGTAAAATGGGATAACCCTATATATCACATTTCGAAAATTCGTAAATTCAACTCTCATACATAATTGTTTATCTAAACTCATTCATATATTGTATTAAATATATCACATGCATTTTTACATTTCATCACTTTTTCCATAATGGAATTTTTATGTGACATGTATGGTATCACATTGCTTTACTTAAATTTGTTTACGTGGACACAAATTTCATGGTTGCACATGGGAAAGAAAAAACCCTTACGTGGCATTTTTGCACATGTGCACACGATCATCTAAATATTTCATCACCGTTTGAATAAAATGTGATACGATGCATTTGAACATGAACATTTCTTAAACTTCTTAGGAAATAAGCGAATTAGAATTTTAAGCATTTTTCATGAATAAAAGGCAAAGAAGTTAGAAAATAAAGTCAATTGTTACCCCACAACGGACCGTAAGTATCCCTTGTCGTAACTCCTGGTGAGACTGCCAGGGGCGTTGTTGGGTTGCTGGTGGTTGGACTGCACGGTTCAATCATGCAGTTCTTGGCAATTGGTGTGTCTACCGATTGCCCTTGAGTGCATGATTGTTCCGAGTTGTCCGGCACCTAAGGTGATTGGTCCGAACGGTCCAGTCATGTTGTTCTGGGCAGTTGGTGTTTCGACCAGGGGCCACGGGATGCATGATTGGGTCGAGTGGGCCAATCACCAACAATATGGGTGCAACATGCAAAGGGCAATATAATTGAATTGGCGTTTCTGCCGAGTTCAATGCCCCTCCCGCACTTTGCATCTTGTACCCATTCTTCCTCCCTTGACCTGTTTGGGATTTTTGCTCATGAGAATGTTCTAAGAACTCAGTAGGTTGATCAGGTGCTTCTACCTGGTCTATTTTGCCGACCTCGCCAGGGAACGTCCCATGAGCCTCTCATGTCTACTTCTCCTAACCACAAACACTTATAATTCTCGAATGGCGAGAGAATAATAGACAGCCCGTCCCGGTTTCTTATTGAATGCACCTACACGCTTGTTTTGTCATAAGTTAGTCATCGCTTCAACTGCACGTATCCTCCGCATTTCGTAAGTGTTATAGCATCTGATAAAAAGTAAAATATTTGCGTGCCTACTTACTTCTTTCTAAATATTGTTATGAATATGGATCAAGGAGATAAGAATGCATATTTTAAAATATAAAGCTGTATTTTTTTGACAGGGTATTGTTATTTAATGTTTGAAAATATGGTTTAAAATTCTTAAAATTTCTAACCCGATTGTAAGTTTGAAAAGGTTTTTGTTGTATTTTCGGTTTTCCCGGTTATTATATTAACTGCTAACGACAGATTATAGTTTATATAAAATTATTATGACCTAATTAGCCGTCCATGCTCGCCCCCTTTTTTGTCAGAGATGACAGACCAAGACAGTGGAAAAAATATATTTGGAATTTACACTATGTTTGATGGTAATTATTTGGTTTCAGGGTCAACCGGTCACTCATACGTTAGAATAGTGACCTGTACATCACTTTTGGATAAAGTCAAAGAGCAAATTTTGCCTAATTTAAAAAAAAATTAAATTACTTGGAAAATTGGATTTTATCCAGTGAAAACTATTCCGAAGATGGACGAAAGACAATGAAGTGCAAGTTTTCGCATATTAAGTCGGAATTTAAACAAAGTTTGAATAAAGCCGATAAAACGGAAGCTAAATTTCTTTATAATAATGACGAATGGCTGAAAAATACTTTCGAAATACCTCAAAGTCAGGTCGACCATCAAAGCCATTTAATGTGGCAAGAGAAGGAAAACGGAAACGTTACGTATTACAATGAATAATGATGTGTTGATACGTGCTGCACAAAAGGAAATTACATATAAATATCTGGAAAAAAAAGGTATCTCAAGTATAGTGAAGCAGATTATGAAGTCCTCAATGAGAGCTACAAAGTTCAAAAAGCATACAAAACAGTACAAGGTGACAAAGAAAATTGCGAACACCTTTATTGGCGCTTTCTATATTCTATATGAAATAATAAGAAGTGCCAGTTAAAAGTTGTATCCTAGTTATAGTATCCTACAAAAAGCAAAAAGTGACTACTATCTACCCAAAGAGTCATACAAAGTGAAAGAAACAAGATTTATTAAACTATACTGCAACAATATTACTGACATATTTGAAGGATGTTTTACGTGATCTAAGACCAGATGAATGTGACTCATTAGAGCTGTTTTGCAAGTGGGGCTGTGATGCATCACAGCAGGCACAATTCAAACAAAAGATGGAGAATTACGCCACAGATAGTAACATTTTTTAAGGTAGCTTTGTACCACTTCGTTTGGTATGCGGTACAAAAATAGTACGAGAAAATCCAACCCCATCCTCACCGCAATATTGTCGTGCCATTAGAATTAGGTTCGTTTAAGAAACTGTGGATATAACCCAAGAACCCATTAACGCCTTACAAAAAACAAAATTGTTACATGAGGAAAAGGCATATTCTGTAAAACATACTTTGATGCTTACAATAACAGACGCAATAGTATGCAATGCCTCCACACAGATTGCGTCAACAATGAGATGCTACATTTGCGGAGCAACATCGAAAGAATTCAACAATTTTGCCATCAACAAAGATGTTGATGCAGACGCACTTCCATTCGGATTATTCACTTTGCAAACCAGAATTCATCTGTTTGAGAGCATACTGCACCTTTAATACAAACTCTCTTTAAAAAAAGTGGCAGTTAAGATATGACGCTGACAAAATTATTGTTAAGGCGCAGCCCCCAGTGAAACTGAAAATTTGGGTAAACTTTACAGCCGTTCACCTCAGAAATGTGACGAATATTTGCAAAAATTTTTTAGCAAGAAGTTGGAATGAACCTTTTGGCTATCGAATCAACTCATTACATTTTGCAAAAAGTTTGTTGCAAAAGTTATTAAATTCAAACAAAATAGCATGTTTTCGTTAAAAAATGTAGTAGTTCTCGGAAACTACTTAACGTACCGAGCTGATTTAAGCTATGGTGGTTAGATCTAAATTATTTGCAGTGAATTAACTCATCAAAAATTTAAAAAAGTTTTTTGCAAAAAATTTTCTGGAACAAAATGTGTAATTTGCACACACTGAACAAATATCATGCATGCACATTCATTTGTATCAAATTTCCACATTTTGTTCTAAGAAATTTTTTGCAAAAAACCTTTTTTAAATTTTTGATGAGTTAATTCACTGCAAATAATTTAGATCTAACATCCATAGCTTAAATCAATTCGGTGCGTTAAGTAGTTTCCGAGATCTACTACATTTTTTAACGAAAACATGCTATTTTGTTTGAATTTAATAACTTTTGCAACAAACTTTTGCAAAATGTAATGAGTTGATTCGATAGCCAAAGGTTCATTCCAACTTCTTGCTTAAAATTTTTTGCAAATATTCGTCACGTTATTGAGGTGAACGGCTGTAAAGTTTACCCAAATTTTCAGTTTCACTGGGGGCTGCGCCTTAAAGAGAGGAAAAAAATCATTCAAGAGAAATTTAGACGTGAAAACGGTCTAATAGTGGATGTACCGAAAGCTGGGTTTGGAAATACCAATGATGGTAACACATGGAGAAGATTTATTCCCAACTCTGAATTAGCCGCGGAAATAACAGGAGTTGATTATAATTTCATTTACCAACTCAAAGTCATATCAACTAGTCACAACGTCTATTTGAACAACTTTGCAGATTATTGCATAGACGCTGCAAAACTTTATACAAGTATAAGTTTATACCGGTGGCATCCTATGATACCTACGATGCACACGATCCTGTTGCATGGTGCTACTGTCATAGCCCATACATTGTTGCCAATTGGGTTGCACTCGGGAGAAGACGTTGAGGCATACGTAATAAACATTTACGGCTGTACAGGCAGAATTTCGTGAGAAAATTTTCAACGGTCAAGTCTAATATTGATATTATAAATAGGTTATTACTCACTTTTGACCCAATGATTACTGAAATAAGATCAACCCCCCAAAAACTAACGTTGCCATTCACGAATTATTTCTTGCTTTGATGATTCCTGTTGTACCTGACTCTGAAAGAGACTCAGATTCTGATTTGGAGGAGGTTGCTGGGGGAACTGAAAGTGATAAGAATGACGAAGAACCATGAAACCAGTTACATACATTTTATAACATTTTGTTTAAGAAAGTAAATTGCAAATTACTAAAATATTTTTTAATTATATTTTTTCCCAATATTTAGTCATTATTCCTATTATTCATAAAAAAAATGTATTATAGCTTAAAGTTACCCAGAGCAACTCCTAGGAGTAAAAACTTAATAAATAAGTTTGACCAGCTAGATCAGCAAAATACCCCTATGTAACCAACTCGTTTGATTGACCTATTGGTGGAGTTTGGACCAGAAGCCACTAACAAAGATGCAATCCGCTATACAGTCAACAATTTTCTTGGAGAGAAGGCTATCGTAGCCTCGGCCAAAGCTAGTGCTCCTCTCGAAATAAGAGATATTGATTGTGTTACAGATTCACTCGAGATTGAAGACGCCTAAAAGTGAAATTTTCCTAGCTTGAGCGAAATTAGGCTAACCAACCCAGCACACGGTCGTTATCTAAACCTCAAAAAATATGCCAAACTGATGATAGAAAAGGGAGAAATCAGAATCAGTTGGGTTTTCTGTAGAACAAGGAGAAGAGCAATCCTTCTCCGATGTGTCAGGTACCTCAGATATGAGCATACTGTAAGGAACTGTAAAGGGATCGACAGGAGCTCCTTTTGCTAAATTGTGGCAAAACAGGGCATAAAGACAGGGATCGCACAGGAAGGATACACTGCTTCCTCTACCTAGATATCAACCTAAGGCCAGATGATTTAAAACACGTACCAAGTACAGGCAAATACCAAGTTTTCCAGGAAACCCTAAGCAAAGCACTTCTGCATTGAGCCGTATTCTGCAGATTAATCTACATCGTAGCACACTCGCTCAAAATTTATTCGAGTAGTTTGCAAGAGGCAGTCAACTTAACCTTCTAGTTCGGCCTTCGGTTTGAAACAGCACCCACATCCAAGTGGAGGGTCAGAGGCTAAGAGCTGGTTTAATTTGGGTTTGGATCTCGGGAACTACAGTTTTTGTGCATACGTAACATCAAACGAACCTTAACCATCTTTTCAATCTAAGCTCAATGCTTTGGAGGACACTGCTTTCAGCTTAAGGGTACACGTGTTCGTTGAAGGTAACTTCAATGAAAGGACAATTGAAAAGAGCAAACGATCCTGGATATAGTAGCCAGAAGTAGGCTCATTGTACTAAATATAGCCCATGTCTCTGCTTTACTTCAACCGATCTGCATTCAACAGTACATAGCAATTGATTCATAACAGCAATCTTGGATACCCGTGCGTTCAGCCTTCCAGGCTGCGGTGGAATATTGAGAAGGTGAAGGTCGAAAGGTCGGCAGAAGTGCTAAAGGCAAGATCGTCACTACCGGAAGTTTCTTCGAAGTTATGGTGAACTCAACTATGAAAATCATTGTAACTGCCTGCAAATCCTCCATGCCTCACCGAAAAATCCCAGAACCGCAAGCCTCCAGTGTTCTGGTGGTACTCTGAAATTGCCGAAAAGCAAAGAGAGCGTTATAATCTCTGACGAGAGATCTAGCAAGGACGGGCCGAAGCAGATGCAGGTACCAAATTAACAGGTTATAAGTCAGCTAAAAAATGCTTCTGTAAACTCATCAACAGCAGTAAGGCAAACCGCTGGCAATAACTAGTAGAGAGATTTGACCGGCCCCCATGAGGCTCTCAAAACTATTCGCAAGAATTGACACCAAACTCAGAAGGAGAATTAGCATACCATACACAGGATTATTCAATAAAACATCACGCATTTCAAGGAGGCACCAGTTTGAGGTAATCAGCCCAAAAAAAGACAAAATTAGCTACAACAAAATTTAGTATCGGAAAAGGACAAAAAGCCATGGAAGGGAAGTGTAAAATGTACAAAATAAAACGCCCTCAATACGGAAAAGCTTACGTTGTCCAAACGAAGTGGTCAGTGTCAGTGAGATAAGAAGAACATCTTAAAGAAGCTGAGAAGAAAAAAAGAGGGAAACTATCAATCGATTCATCTGGATAGGAACAAATGATTCAAGAGGCCCATATGATTCAAGATGTGGAGGTAATTAAGGAAGTCACAAAATGAACTTTATATGATCGAAAGTATAGAAATATTTGATATCCACAGGCTAATTCTCTTCCTTCTTGAAAAGCCGTTGGTCCTTGCTATGTTGTGTGATCAGACGTGTTTCGACTCGTTTGAGTCATCTTCAGTGTCAAAAGGATGTGTGGAAGGAAATGATTTTATTCGTATGTTGTCGTAGGATGGGTTAAATAGGTAAGTACTAAATTAGATCTCGTAGAGGGACATCCGGTTTTTATTTTTTGGATTGCCAAATATCCATTTGTTCGGTTCCGTCTCGTTACCTTTTTCATTGGTGAGAGAGGTCTAGTATTGAGAAAATTGTGTCGGAATTAGTTATAAGTTATTCGTTGATAACGTTGCCGTCTGTTTTTCTATGTTCATATATTTCAACTGTTTCTAGGATGTTAAGTCTCTTTCCTTTACCTTGTTTGCGTAGCAATGCCATAGAGTTTTCATAGCGCCAGCCCCGTATGCGAGGTTTTTTGAGGTGCGTCGCATGATTGGAGTCTGCCTTGTTGTGTAAACAAGATCGTAAGTTTAGGTGCTATCCTTCCTGTATACACCATATACAGTCCTTGTATGTCAATTTGGATATGCCACTGTTCTCGTATATTAATTTTAGTTTGTTTCCAATGTTGTTGTTAGTTTTCAATTTAGTTTACAGTTTTTATTTCCTAAGAAGGTTTGATAGTTTGTATGTATCTTTGCCTAAGCATTTTAATGAAATCCTCTTTGCCTAAGCATTTTAATGAAATTCACTGTTGATCGTTCTTACGCATTTCAGTCAGTTGGCGTTCCTGTTTTTGTTTGTACCGGAGTTCGTTGGAGTAGTTAGAAGTTTCTTGGAGTCACGGGGATGGAATGGAGTCTCTGCACAATTGATCTGCTAGTTTATGTTATGTGGGGTGGTTAGATGTTAGGTGGATGGTATGATCAGCTGTGGTTCGTTTTTTGTATATTTTCTAGTCTAATCGTGTTTGTTCACATGTCACAGTTAGATCCATATAGTTAAGTTGTCTGTTTGTTTCTCTTCCTATAGTGTAATTTATATTTGGGTATATTTCATTCATATATCTGATTATAATGTAACTTAATATTTTATTGTATAATCGAACCCAGGGCTAGAGCTTCAACGCGTTAGGCTCTCTCTCTCTCTCATAGCACAAAAAAAGACTGCATTTAGCAGTTCAAATGCACATATGTATGTAAGTTTGAAACCTCTTTTCAAACTTTGCCGCCTGTCCGTTCGGTCAAGTTACCTTCGGCCAGACGGTTGAGTGACGCTCATTACAAACTTCGCATCGGTTGTGGTCAGGGAGACAGACGTCGCGAGACAGACGTCGCTAGGCAGCCACGCTAGGCAGCCACATTTTTGGTGATCATAAATTGTTATTACTTTTGCTTCACAATTACTATTGTTAATCAAACACTTAGTTAAATCCAACTTGTTGTTGTTTCAGGTATTGTGTTAATCGATATGTTATCAATAATGTAAATAGTGTTAATATGTAACCTTAAATAATATTTAATTACAGTTATTTTACTGCAACAACTCGAGTCGATTTATTCAACTCAGACTCTCACACAAATCCTAAGTTTCCCAAATCAGAAACTTATAAAACAACAACAATTAAGGAACTGCATCATGGAAGTAAAGGCTACATTTCATTTCGTTTCTGAAGCGGTCGACTCAAAGACGACCGTAGTCAAGGTTAAAACTATTCAACTTGAGGGACATCCCGAAGCATACCAATTTCCTCTTGACCAACAAACACACACACACCATTTAAAACTTTTCGAGCATAAAATTACAAAGCAGGTAATCAAGAGCTTGACTACTCGCAACAAATATCGAAAGGTCAATATAACCTTGAAGGAAGGCGAGCTGCTGGAAGAATACCTGGACGAGGAGGGTAACGTAGTTTTTAATGAGTTCTATTTAGAGGTTTTCAAATCTACATCTCTTCACTCTCCTTCACCTCCCATCCCACCCGCCGAAAAATCAATGCATTCCATTGCAAAAAATTTAGTACTGAATAAATTTGACGGGAATGATGTGGACAACAAGAATGTGAAAGACTCGGTGTACAAGAGGTGAAATATTCTGAAATATTGCGTTTGTGTTTAGAGAATGTCGCACTGGAGTGGTACGCGGTGTTTTTAAAAATAAATAAACTCTCGCACGCGTGGGAATTTTGGAAAGCTTCTTTTGTTGACACGTTCGGTTCAAAGTCGTGGTCAGAAATCACCTTCGCATACACTTATAAATATTTGGGCGGTTCGGTTTTAGATTATGCATTAAAGAAAAGGAATCTTTTGATTGATGTTGATCCTGATTTATCGGTAAGATCACAAATAAATTTAATCGTAATAGATCTTCCTATTTATATAAAAACGCGTTTAGAACGAAAAGACTTGACCAAAGTTGACGATTTAATGTCGAAGCTTAGGCAAATAGATCCTTCCAGGAACAAAGCCGCTTTGAATTCTGTAAAAAAGCCGGATGAAGTTCAAAAGAAGAATAATAAAATCTTTAATGAAAATTTAAATGAACGAAAAACCTGTGGGTACTGCGATAAAATGGGCTTTCCAGGCAGACGTCACTCGGAAGAAGTATGTCGTGCGAAAATAGCATACCAGAGCAAAAACAAAAACAATAAAATCAAAGTCGCTAATAATATCGAAGCGCAAGATGCAATTTCTCTCCTTGAAAATCCAAAAAACTAATAACGATCCCACTTATAAAACTAAAAATTCTAATCAATGATAGTCCAGCCATCGGTCTCTACGATTCCGGAGCTAATGTCTCATTGATAAATTACAACTATTGGAGAAAATTGTGTGTAAATAAAAAAATAAGTGGGAATAAACAATTGAAAACAATTTCGGGCAACTCAAATACTGAAGGAAGTGTCGTCCTACCAGTTACTATTTTCAATATAAAAGAAGACTGTCTGTTTTTCATCATCAAAAGTAAATCATTTGAAGATGATATCTTATTAGGTCTAGACTGCATAAAAAAATTTAGGTTATGCCAAGACGAAAACCTAAAAATAAGTCAAAATTTGGAAGAAGCAGCCGAGATAGATATAGTAAAAGGAAATTTTGAATGTAAAAAAAAAGGTATTGACGAAATTAAGTCTGATCTTGTACTAAAAGAAATCTTGAGTACTTATAAAGATGTCTTTGCAAAAGAAAAATTCGAAATTGGTAAAGTCAACGATTATGAAGCCGCAATAAGACTCACTGAAAACAAATATGTAGCAAAAAGACCTTACGGATGTTCTCTGCAAGACAAAGCAGAAATAGAAAAACAAATTAAAGAATTATTGAAATCGGGTCTAATTGAAGAATCGAGTAGTCCGTACGCTGCTCCGGTTACATTGGCTTTTAAAAAAGACGAAAATAAAAGATCCCGATTATGTATTGATTATCGAGAACTGAATAAAATAGTCGTGCCGGAAAGTCACCCTTTCCCACGCATTGATGAACTAAAATTGTGTGTAAGAATTTGCAATTACTTCACAAAGTTGGACATGAATTCGGCGTTTTGGTCGATCCCACTTCACGACAAGGATAAATATAAAACTGCTTTTGTAACTCACCACGGGCACTGGCAGTGGAATTGTTTACCTTTCGGTTTAAAATCCGCTCCAGCAATTTTCCAAAGGACATTATCAAGTATTTTAAGGAAAAATAGCTTGGATTCATTCACTGTAAATTACATAGATGATATCCTAATATATTCAAATAATTATGAGGATCATATGCAGCATACTGAACTGGTACTAAAAACATTGCGCTCCTACGGTTTTAAATTAAATGTCTCAAAATGTATTTTTGCAAAACGTGAAGTGTCATATTTAGGACATAAAATAGGATACAACAGTATTAAACCTCTAAATGACAACGTAGTCGCAATCAAAAATTTCCCTGTTCCACAAACAAGGAAAAATATCAGACAATTCTTGGGAAAATTAAATTTCTACCTCCAATATATCCCGAACTCAAGTATCGTACTGGAACCTTTTCATAACTTGCTCCAGAAAAATGTGCAGTTTGATTGGTCTCCATCATGTCAAAAAAATTTCGAGGCGGTAAAAGAACACTTGTGTTCGGAACCAATACTTTCGATCTTTGATCCAGCGTTACCAACCTACATCTTTACGGACGCGAGCATTCAAGGAGTCGGTGCAGTGTTAAAACAACGTCAGGAAGATGAAAAACTAAAACCAGTATTCTATTTCTCACGCAGATTGAACAATACACAAAAAGAAAAAAAAGCAATATTTATCGAATGTCTCGCAATAAAAGAAGCAATATTGTATTGGCAGTACTATTTAATTGGTCAAAAATTCACCATTTTCACCGATCACAAACCCTTAGAGGACTTTAACATAAACAATTGTAACGACCCAGAACTAAGAAAAATCCTTACTTACATCTCACAATTCAACTGTGAAATCCTTTACAACCCAGGTAAAGAAAACTTGGAAGCGGATTGCTTATCTCGCAACCCTGTCCTAGAAGAAGAAGAAGATAACTTCAAAAGCTCAGCAGTGAAAATCGTGAACTTTTTGGAAATAAACGAAATAATCAATGATCAAAAAAATTTCCATTTAGATAACGAATGTGAAAAGAAGAACGGTATCATCTACAGATCACTAAACAATAAAGAGAAAATTTGGTTATCTGAAACATTTGGTGAACAACTAATAAGAAAAGTTCATGAAATACGAGGTCATGTGGGAGTAAAACAAATGATCTTGACAATAACAACAAAATTTTATTTTAAAAATATGCACAAACACATAAAAATATTTTGTCGTGCTTGTGAAACATGTATCAAGAATAAAACTAGAATTGCAAACTACAAGGTTCCGTTATCCCAGCTGGGTCCAGCCTCAAAGCCATTTGAAATAGTCTCATTGGACACAGTCGGTGGTTTTGCGGGAAACAAAAGCACAAAAAAATATCTGCATTTATTAACAGATCACTTCACAAGATACGCATTTATCACAACATCGTCAACCCAAATAGCCGACAATTTTATTAAACTAGTTAAATCAACAAAAAATACTAACAAGATCGACACGCTTATATCTGATCAATACGCAGGCATCAATTCGAATGATTTCAAAAAATACTTAAAATCAGAAAATATAAGACTCATCTTTACAGCAGTAGATTGTGCCTTTTCAAACGGATTAAATGAAAGGACAAATCAAACACTAGTCAACAGAATACGATGTAAAATCTACGAGAACAAAACACCCTCCTGGCCAGCTGTTGCACAAGAATGCGTGCACGAATATAATAATACTATACACAGTTCCACTGGTTTTACACCCTCTTACCTACTAACTGGAAAAGAAGAATCAATACTACCTGATGAACTAAACGAGAACAATGCCGAAAACTTAGATGAAAATAGAAGAAAGGCATTCGAGCAATCGAAAAAGATTCACGAGCAAAACAAGAGGTATTACGACGAGAAAACAAACAAACATGAATACAACGAAAATGATCTCATTTACATAAACAACGGAAACAAATTGAACAGGAAAAAACGGATCCAATCAGAGAAGGGCCATTCAGAATAAAAAGGAAAATTTCTGAGGTAATATATGAGGTCGATAGCGGTCTCAGGGAAAAAGGATCAAACCTTTTTCACGCAAGCAAACTCATTCCTTTCCATTAATCCGAAATTCCTTCTTCGTTCTTGAGGGGGGGGGGGGGGGGGGGGGGATGTAAGTTTGAAACCTCTTTTCAAACTTTGCCGCCTGTCCGTTCGGTCTAGTTACCTTCGGCCAGACGGTTGAGTGACGCTCATTACAAACTTCGCATCGGTTGTGGTCAGGGAGACAGACGTCGCGAGACAGACGTCGCTAGGCAGCCACGCTAGGCAGCCACATTTTTGGTGATCATAAATTGTTATTACTTTTGCTTCACAATTACTATTGTTAATCAAACACTTAGTTAAATCCAACTTGTTGTTGTTTCAGGTATTGTGTTAATCGATATGTTATCAATAATGTAAATAGTGTTAATATGTAACCTTAAATAATATTTAATTACAGTTATTTTACTGCAACAACTCGAGTCGATTTATTCAACTCAGACTCTCACACAAATCCTAAGTTTCCCAAATCAGAAACTTATATGTATAATAAAATAAAACAGTTGAAAAGGAAACAGTTTTTTCCTATTTTTTCTGGAAAATATAAAAGGTTTTTCCTTGGAGCCGGTGAGCTTAAAAATGGCTACACTATTTCCAGTGACAGTCAGTGTCAAGGGCCTCAATTGCTTTGATGTCAGTTCTGTTTGGAAATTTATCATGAATAGACTTACGAATGGGTCGAAAGAAAGATTGCCATTGCTTCATAATTTCATCTGAAAATTTTGTTCATTGGTGAAGCACACTGTTGTTTAAATGTTTACGTCAAAAAGCAGAATTGATACATTGTGAGTAACGATAATCCACAAGAAGTTTTCGAAGCGCCACTATATCCAGAAAAAGTCACCGTTTGCTGCGGTTTATGGGACTGTGGGATAATGAGTCCATATATCTTTAAAAATAATGATCTTCATAATGCTACTGTCAATTGTGAGTAATACAGAGAGGTGGCTAATAATCTTTCGTTGTCGTTGCCACAATTGAAAGGTATTTACGTTGCTGACATGTTTTTTCAGTTGGCGGTGCTACATGCCACACAGCGTGCGATACAAGTAATTTACTGAAAGACAAATTTGTCGAACGATTAATTTCATGAAACGGCTCTGTTAACTGACCATCACATTCGTGTCATTTGACATCGCTAGATTACTTTTTTTAGGGATATGCAAATTCGAATGTCTGTGCTGATAAATACAGCCTTATTTGCTGCGAAAAGTATGTGAAAGTTGGAACTTCAGATTACGCCACGTGATTACATGCCCTAAATAATCTTAAAATATTAATGACAAAAATATCTATCAAATAAAGCTAATTTTATGGATATTTAAAACAGTTTTCTTTGTTTTATTTCAATTTAAAGCTCAACGTCGTGTATATATATTGTAGCAACCACGGAAGTCACCGCAGCTGCAGACATTAATTTATAGCAGAAGGATGCTAGACTCGGGGTGGCATACTGAGGCTAGTGCTCAGTCGTGTCGCGGATCTTCCGGGAGACTCTCTGCTCGATTTGAGTCACCCTCCACATAGGAACTCAACTCAAAGAAGAAAGGACGGGAAAGGAGGGGTCATCTCTAGAAATGAAAAAATAGTTTTCATACCAACATGACCGTTTTATTTAAATCAATGTAAAATTCAAAAAGTCATTCGCAAATAAAAATATATAAAAACCAAAAGCCCCTTTCTAAATTTAAAATAATCTAATATGAACACAATAAAAGAAAAGGAAGTTGATTTGACAAGAATGTCAAAAAAAACAAAACATCTATAAAATATTGAAAAAAAACCAAATCGATACTCACTTCCTTTCCTGCAGAACACCAAGCACTCAGTCAAATACAAAAAAAAAGAAGCGTGGGGCCACTGAAAATTTTAATGAGCTATGTATCTGTAAGATAAAAAAAATTGAGAATATATAAAACGACCACTTGCTCCAACACCATTCCTTGACTATCCTCCTTTTTTTTCCATTTGTCTATAAAATTCAGACCTCCACAATTTCGTTTTTTTATTTTTTTTTCAATTGGCAATTCACTCTTCGCTTTTCTTTATTCAGAACTTCATAGTCCTAGCACTTGATCTTAGTGTTTTTTATATAGTTTAATATTCTTTACTCCTTTCAAATTCTGGGTTTTATTCACTAAATTATAGCCAACTGTTAATTCTCTCTTTTCTTCCCTTTACCACTCCAAACTTGCACTAATTTGATTTTAGCAAAATATTTAGTATTGCTACCGTTCAACGGAGTACTCGCTTAATTACTATTTGCCACTTCATTTCAATTTAAATAAAAGACTCATAAAAACATAATTTGAAGGAATTTTTCCTTTAAACGAAAAATATAAACGTGGCAAATTCATGACAAAGTATTATGTAAGGGAATCACATAACCCTATGCTATAAATTGGCCTTCAAGCAGAGGGCCATCTTACCCTGCAAGAGCACCTGTAACACTTCGAGAGGGGTAAGCTCGCCCGATGGCTAGCTCATTATGTGGAGGAGCCGGCCAACGTGTCGGGTCCCATACCCGGCCAGGTTCGAAATTGGAAAGGAAAGACTGAAATTTTTGTTTAATAATTTGTTATTGTTTTATTCTTCCCAGCCCTAAATAAATCCTAAATATATTCAATCAAGTATAGGAATTCTTCTATTTTTTATTAAAAAATTAACATCATTTGGCTTTAGTAGTCTCATGCATGTGTAGCAACATATGCATTACAGAAATGACTAGAACTAGTATCAACAAAGATGATCAACTCTTTCTCAATTCAAAAACTCCTGTTTAGTTATATAATTTGAAAATAAATGTAAATAAATTTGGATTTAAATATGTATGAATATATAAAAAATCCCCGTTGGCAGCACCAGCCGGAAAGGTAAATTTCTCGTATGTAGCATAAAGCTTCGAAAAAAAATTTGGCTTGCCTACTACTCAACTTCTTTCTGCAATTTTCGTAGTACCACATGGGTATTTATTAACATAAAAAAAATCTGGCCACGTTCGTTCTTAGAGACCTTTTATCGGGGCGCAAATATTTTGCTAATTAAATTGAGTTGCATACGTATGGATTACATATTGAAAATTGGCGGATCATAAATTGTTTTAAACATATAAATACCGGTTTCGCCCTTCTCGCATTTGCTGTTTACACAGTTCACAGTGGTAACCACACAAAGGCTTAAATAGCTCGAATAGTTAATTTCAAAAGATTTCCATGAAAGTTTAATCAGCACTTGCGTTGCCATTAATATATACATTTTCAATTTTTTTCTGAACTATGAGGGCCGTCATTTCAATTTTTATTGAAATCGGCTGCTAAAAATATTAAGCTGTAAATTTTCGACTTTTTCATTTGTCATTCGATTTGCATAATTAAATTAAATTAACTTGCGTTAATAACTTATAATTTCAAGTTTCAACGGAATCTGTTGAGAATCTTGGCTGCTACAGAAATAAAAAAAATTGTATGCCACCCCCCTTAAAATACCTTAAAATATTTTCTTGCACTGCAAATTTCAAGAGGCACCACTTTTGACCTACGTAGAAAATTTCCTCATTCTAGCTCATGTGGTTTGCGAGAAAACTTGTTTTGACGCACGAACAAACGGACGGAAAGACAGACAAGTCGCGATTTTATAATTTTTTTAGGGGATTGTTAAAAAGATTTTACAATATTTTAAAAATGGTCTGGTTTATAAATTCTATCAAGTAAAGTCATTTAAAACGTTATCATGAAAAATATTCATTATTTCAGTTGGCACTAAAATAGCGAATTGCGCTTGCCTTCTGACCTTTGGGGGCCGCCATTTTGAATGCATGCATTTTATTTTGGATTATTTTAAATCTTTGTATGCTAGGAACTCATCAATCAATGTACTATCTCGTTCAAATAGAAGTTTCACTCTAGACAGGGCAAAATAATTCAATTTTTAAAGAAAATGGCAGCTAAAAATATTAGGCTTTAAATTTTCGACTTTTTTATTTTTCATTCAATTTTAATAATTTCCTGCATAATACAAGAACATAGTACAGAGATCCATAATCTCAAGTTTCATCAAAATCCGCCGGAAAATGTGACCGCTAGAGGGCCACAAAAACCTGAAAAAAACGCATATTTAAACGGCCGCCATTTTGAAATTTGCTCATGCATGATCACCAAAATATCAAAAACGGTAGGCCTAAATAATGTCTATCTTGAAACCGAATTTCGTATATGTCGGATTAAAATTGCGACTTTAAAAAGCCTTTGAAATTTTGCCCTTTAACTGGCCGCCATTTTGTTTTTTGCAACCTGACCTCCAATTTTTTCACGTAATTCTTTAGATACTTATAATTTCTATCAAGTTATCAAATTTCATAAAAATCTGTTGAAAGCTTTGACCACTATTACAACAACAAAATTTTGCACGTTTTTCGACCTTTGAGCGGCCGCCATTTTGTTTCTGCCGTACCGACTTTGGATTTTTTATTGTGAGATTCATCACATACAGCAATGAACCTTTGTACCAAATTTCATCCAAATCGGAGCTATACTTTGGTCAGAACAGAAATCACGATTTTTCGTCTAAAATGGCCGCCATTTTGTTTTTGCCCGGCCGATATAGCTGGTTCACGAACTTAACCGAGATAATTACTCAATACACCTTTCCTGAAAATTTGGTGAAAATCGAAGCAAAATTGCGACCTCTATCGTGGTCACAAATTTCGTTATATCCCATATATATATATATATATATATATATATATATATATATATATATATATATATATATATATATATATATATATATATATGATGCTCTCCGCAATAGGTAAATTTCTCTCGAGAAATTTACCTAAAACAGGCGGATACTCACCAACATCCTCGCCGGGTGCCTGCTGGTGATTTGGTGATGTCTTGACTGCTTCTTCTTTTGCTACTAGCTAAAAATTATTTCTTTTTTTTATCGAATTAAAACTTATTTTTGTTAGATTGAAGAAAGGTAAAAACACAGTTTGTGCTGCCAGATCCTTTCTCTGCTTCAGAAAAATAATCATGAAGTGTCGTTATTGTTGGTTCAGTATGCCTTTCAATATGATCATCAAGTTCACTTGGACATCTTGTATGAAATTTGATGGATATTCCTTCACGGTGATTCCGTTGAACGAACACTTTAGTGCAATCCGACTGCAGAGCATTACTTCCCGGGGCGTTGTTTTGTGACGTTTTCACACGCGAAACCGAATACTGCTCGTGAGCTTGAATAAACGAAAACCGACATTCCCCTTTGATAACAGTTATCAGGTCTGTTTTAAAACTGCAAGCACTGACGAGAAGCATGTGGTTACTTCAATGACTTCTCCTCTCAATGCTTCACAGGTTCAATATACCGATCCAACTTTAAAATTGTTGCTACATTACGGCAATTGGACACAGTGGCTGCTTTATGTGGAGGAGTTTGCAGTCAATTCGACCTTGCATTCACATCGGCTCCATGTTGAAGCAATAATGCCACATACTCTGCATTACTCCACTTGTAAGCCGAATGCAGTAGAGTCCACTTTAATTCAGTCAGAGCGTTTGGGTTCACTTTGAATTTGAGCAAAAATCCAGCTATTTCTGCAAAGTTGTTATAGCAGGCCCTGCACAGTGGTGTGTAACCATCTTCATCGATTGAATTTACACTCTCGGCGTCCAAGCAGTCGTTAGCCGCCCATTGAATTTCACGGTCCAAAGATTCCACTTTCTTACGATTTTACCTTTAGTAGCAAGAATCGTCATTGGGTCCATCTAATCTTACATTGGCGATTCCCATATCTTCATGATCATGATTGCCGTGCATTACAGGTGCGTTTGTCATTCAAGGGAGATGTAATTGCTTACCGCCACGACTCTCTGAAGCGAGTTATGAAGACTTTCTTCCGGAAATTCTCACATAGTTCATGAGTTGAACATCCACTTCATCCACAAGCTCATATGGAAAACACTCAAGGTCATAACACTTCACTTCTAGTTTTATAACAACTTAGAAGGCAAGAGGGCACTTTTCATAGATCACCAAATTGATATCCTTGACATCCACACGGTTTAATCGATAAAATCCAAAACACACTCATACATAGAGAGTATCAAATGTTGTCTCGTTGTTTGGAATTTGCCTGTCCTAGACAAATCTGTCGATAGTTGATTATATTTGCAGATTTGCATGTATAAATCCCGATTAGATACCGAGTTTGAAACAAAAACCGAAACCCTTCGCCGCAAACCGTTGCTTATCTCCATCAGACTCCCCCTCGGTTGTCAATTGTCCCGTGCGTTATCTGTTGCACCGGGACTTGACGAGCAACCGTTCATTCGGCTGCACAGCTTGCCTTTGCCAATGCAATACATACATGTGCAGCGAAAAAAAGTGTTACCATGTCCGAATTTTAATTGTACATTCGAATCATTAAATAAATGAAAAATAATAATATAGAAAAATTTAAATAACAATAGAAAAAGATAAAATTCAAGAATACAATTATAAAGAAAAATTTAATATAAGGAAAAAGGATGATATAAAACAAAAACAAAAAAAAAATTGCATAATCCATAATAATACAAATTGGAATAATTAAATTTTTCAAATCTGGAATTAAAATTCGGATCAGTATTATGCCGGATTCGAGCAGTTTGCTTAGGCGACTGCTCGATTGCTACATATTCCTCCACCTGATTTATTTGAGGACCTAATTGCTTAACCTATCCTACCCCTATGTAAAGTCTTTTCCTTCTACATATTCTTAAGATACTGAAGATAGTAGAAAAGCATCTCCTCTTTCAATAAAGCAAGGCCCGATGGTTTTTCAAGAGAAACAAAAGGATTTAGGATGTCCTCGACATATGATGCCCATCCTGTTTTAATCCTGTTTTCATCAGCAGTGATGTATTTACGGTTGAGCGTTGTCTAGGGCTGACAACCTTGTTTTAGGCTTGTCATTACTTGATCTACCTGTTTTTTGTTATCTCTCCCTAAGCTTACATCGATACTTCTCAATTGGTTGTTGTATTATTTTCTTTTCTTGATTTTCATAGTTTTATTCGCTACCCTGGGAGATTTTCATAATATTTTCTCTTTATCTTGGTCTTACTATCAAAATATTGTATATACGCCTGATTCTTTTTTCCAATGCATTCTGGCTTTTATCATCGAACCATTCATTTTTTTACACCGGGTTTGAGTCTCCTTATCTGTCCTGCCACATTCTTAATTACCGCTTTCCTTTCCATCAAGAGCTTGTTGCTTACTTTCAACGATGTAGCTGATAAGATGGGAGCCAGCTGATTGTCGAAGGTCTTCGTGAAATTGTTTGCCACAGACATCGTTTGGAGCCTTTTAATATACAATGTTTGTAGAGGGCTGATCTTCGCTGAATATGCATTTGACATATGACATCGATATGTTAATGTGATCAAGTAATGATCCGAGTTACAATTAGCTCCTCGGTATGCACGTACGTCTAGTACGGTCGAGACCCAACGTTGCTTGATCAGAGCATGGTTGTTCTGGTAATGTGTGCTGCCATCGGGTGATATCCAGGTCATTCTATGTACATGTCGATGGGAGATGCAAGTCAAACATATGACTAGATTTCTGCTACATGCGAAGTCAATCAGGCCCAGGCCGTTGTCAATTGTTTCATCATGAAGGCTTTATCGTCCAATCGTTCCTCAACGAGATGGCTCATTGCCAACATTAGCGTTAAAATAACCCAGACTAATCAACTAGTTTTTCTAGATGAACTTTCCCTTCGCTATTCATGCTTTTCTTCTGTTGGGGTGTGTACGTTTATCAGCCAAATTTTGAAAAATTTCACTTTTGTTTGGATCGCACACAACTATTCATTTATTGTCTTAAAATCAATTACGTGTGACTTGAACTCCCTATCCACAAGAAAGGTCACTCCAAATACCAGCTTTCCAGTAGGCTTCCCAATTTTGGATATTGTTCTTAATCTAATATCTTCAATATCACTTCTAGTCCAGTTTATTTCCTGGATTGCCAATATGTTTAATTTATATTGAATGATCTGTTTAGATCCTTCACAGCACCAGGGTTGTTCAGTGATCTGACTTTCCAGGATTGTTTTTTCGATTGCAAGGTTGTTGCCATAGATCCAATCCATTTCAAGGCTATATTGCAGGTTTCGTAGGATTGTAGGACTTTCCAGGGACGAGAAGTTAGCCCGTTGCCCAACAATCATTCCGATGGCATGATTATAACTTCCGATTCCGTTATCAGTTACGGATGACTCGTCGTCATCCTCTTATGCCATCCTTTTAAAAATTGTAAGGTTACTAGCAACCGCCACAAGGGAGCCGTTAGGAGAGCAAAGCTGTAGGTTTTTTAGTAGTTATTGGCATTTCTCGGCCTTTAATATCCTATCATTGGTGAACCACGAAACCCAATGTGCGATGCCGAAACCATTCAGTAGAATTACTGATCTCAAATCTACTAGCAGTGGTAATCAATATGCAGATATATTCCGAATTACAATTTTTAAGAACCAAGCTTGAAATGTTTAATTATTGCTCTCTATCACAGTGATGTGTCATAATATCTTATAATTTGTATATCTTGCTTAAGAGGATTGAGTACCCATTAAGTCGTAATTTTTTTATATATACAATTAAATTTAGAGGAAATTTTAGATTCGAATTTTGCGCCCCATAGTTTCAAGTCTCACTTGACGTTTCACTCTCCTATAGGATATTTCTTTAATAGTATGAGAGCTTGAAATTGAAACAAAACATTCAAATTGATTTTTTTATTTTCTTTCGAATAAAAGTAAATTTTAAGACAGCTTAAAATTTCAGAATGATATCTGGTATATGACCACTGAGACAAACGAAGTGCGTTCGATCAACCGAATTTTGGTCCCCTTTTTGCAATACATTTGGTCTTATTTAATCAACGGCATGTTGAAAAATTTTCTCCAATGCTTCCAATGTTGTTGGTTTGTTAGCATAAACGAAGGGCTTCGATAACCCTCAAAGAAAATATACAGGAAGTGTCAAAATGCATTATTTTGGAGGCCAATCGACTGAACAGTTTCGCAAAATAATATTGTGAGCGTTCTATTAACTTATAAAATTAAAACACGTCTTTTCGCTTCGACGATCTGATCATAAGTCCCTTTATTCGCACAAATACACAACCGTAATAGAAGTTTCGTAAAGTAGGAAACCAATACACAAGTGCATAAATACATAAGTACATAAGTGTTGACATAACAAAACAAGTAAACAAGAGTTGCCAGAATAGAAGTTTCGTGAAGCAGAAAATTAAAATTTCACTAGGAGGATGCTTACAAATCGGCCATCCTGATCATAATCGTCGTTGATTATCTATCGCATCACATTTTCCGATTTCAATACATAAATAAAATGGGTATTCATAAGGTCGACTCTTGAATGTGATACGTCAATCTAGTAATCATAAATAGAATCCACGATGCACAATTCATAAGATTAAATTTAATCCTTAAATGGGATTCATAAGTCGACATAGAAATGTAACACCTAATTTCCGTTCATAACTTTAATTCAGATTAATTTCTCAAATATTATTATGCGTTTTAAGGATCAATTTAAAGCTGTAATACTGAGATCACACCTGATTTCCGCAAAGGTCATAAATTACTTGATGTCTTAAAGTTAAACTAAATAAGAAGTATATGTTCATATATACATAATATCTAGGGTTACTAGTGCTATATTGATTAACACATAAACTTACATTTGATTAATATCTTGACTTATAATTTTATATGAAATATGGTTTATGAAATATTAGTTTACACAAGAATATACGTCAATTTGAAATTCACAATCTTTGAATTTAACATTTTGTTGTAATAATGATCATATTTTATTGAATGGAGGTGTACCTTAAGTTTAAGTATGGCTTTATATGCGTAATATCATAAACACCTTGGAAAGGTTTATTAGTCATACAAAATCTATCGACGTCTTTAACTATATACCTATCATTCCCAAGCATTTTTGCTACTTTTTAAGGTCCTCTATATTTAGGACTTAACTTTTTGTTAAAGTCAGGGGTCATATCGACATTAGAAATCATGACAAGCTCATCGACACTATAAGCCCTGGGAGGTTTACGTCTTTGGTTAAATCTAATCCTATTTTGTTCTTGACATTTCTTATTGACTTCAATCGCATGCTGTCTTATGCTCTCTAATTTATCAGTTTCATTATAAACATGTTCTAATAGTCCTAAAATTTAATCAAATTCAAGGTTTCTCTGATTCACTCCATATAATAGTTTACTAGGTGTAGCATCTATATATTTATTTTTAGTGTTATTGAACGAGAATTCTACTTTTGTCAAAATTTGGTCCCAATAAATCTTTTTATCGATATCACTTAGTTTAGTCAACATAGGCGTTAAATCTTTGTTGATTATCTTAATTTGACCATTAGACTTTGGAGAACCTGACGCTACTAAATTATAGGAGACACAATTAGCTGCCAAAAACTTTTTCAACGCATCTGATGTAAAAGCAGTACCGCGATCGCTAATTATCTTAAGTGGAACACTGAACGTATTAAAATACTTTTTCAAGCAGGAAATAACTTCGGATGTATTTGTGTATCTAACAAGATAAAACTTTGTATATTTTGTAAATACATCAATGATAGCTAAAATGTGTTTATTTTTTCTCGGAGTTACCTCAAGTGGACCTAGTTTGAAATGGTTTGTCTCCTTTTGGGATTGGAAACAAGAAACCTTCCTTTTTCCCAGCAGGAATATTACAAGTAATGCATTTTAAACAGTTGTTAACATAAGATTTGAGCACTCCTTTCACGTCTGGGAACCATCTCTTGATCACCTCGTAAAGTTTTTCTATGCCAACATGAGCATAGTTGCCATGAGCATTCCTTAATATGTGTGTTATCATTGCTTGCCGAACATAAAAGTAAAATTGATTCTTATTTATTTTCCGATATACCAAATCGTCACGTAATTCATAAAAGGGATTCCCCTTCTCATATAGAGATAACCGTATCGGCTTTATCATAGGATCTTCGTACTGGCAAATGGCTAATTGTTGTACAAATGGGCTTTCGTGGAAGACTAATGTGTCATGGCATCGACTTGGTGCGTCCACGTGCAACATTTTACTTCCTGACCGATGTTCAAATTCGAAATCATAATTTTGTAGCTCTAGTATCCAACGATTAATTCCAGTATTTTTTATTACGTTTGCTAACGCACTACAATCAGTAATAATCTTAGAATGTATACCATGAAGGTACACTCTAAATCTTCTCAAAGCATAAATCACAGCGAGTGTCTTAAGCTCGAAGCTATGATATTTTGACTCATAATCGGTTGTACGCTTAGAGAAATAAAATATTGGATGTATTAAGTTGTCCTCTTTCTTTTGCATAAGTATTGCACCAAAACCTAAGGTGCTTGCGTCACAATGCAACTCTGTTGGAGAGTAGATCTGTAGAATGGGATGAGCAAGGAGCTTTTGTTTCAGTGTTTCAAAACATTCTATACGCTCTTTGTTCATTTAAAAACCGCATCCTTCTTTACCAAATCATAAAGAGGTTTAGTTACAATTGAAAAGTTTTTAAAATATTTACGAAAATAAGAGCAAAGTCCCAAAAAGCTCTTTAACTACTTAATATTTTTCGGAATAGGATATTCAGAGAGGACAACGAACTTATCAGCATTGGGCTGAATACCCTTACAAGAAACCACACAGCCTAAATAATTAATTTCTTCGTACAAAAATTTGCACTTATCTAACCAAAGTTCTAAAGAGTTATTACATAAGGTTTGAAATAATTGTTTTAAGATAAGGAGATGATCATCTACGTTTTCTGTTGCCAGAAGAATGCCATCCAGATAAATAAATATTTTTCCCCCATCGAGCAGTTATTAGAAATGTATTCAGCAGTATGTGTGGATTATTTATAAATCGGAATCTACTATTTATTATGCAGGTTTTTTGTCAAGTATAGAAATGTTTTATGCGTTAATATAAATTAAGTTGATCTTTTTCAGAAATTGAAATTAGAAGGAGCGTTACTAAGCTTAAAAGTTCTGGTATATACTTTTATTGATTTGAGTGAATTGTTAAACAGAAATATTTCGGTGAAAATGTCTTGCGGGAACAATCATTGTAAAAGATGGTCGAAGCGACTCTATCACTATATGGTGGGCTTGGGAACATATAGTTTCGGCCTTCCTTCAAGACTCTATATGTGTTCCGTCTAATTTTTCCCTAGTGCGTGTCTGCTTAGTTTGGCATAATGCTGTCCTAGACCTTGCTCAAAGACAGTGCAGTGCCGTGGAGAGGCCACTTCATTAGCTGTTTATAAACATTTTTTATCTTGATCTTGAGAAAACGATTGTTTAAAGAATATTAAAGTATATATTATAGCATTCTAAGAAGTAATTTGATATCGTTGCCATATGTAAAGTAAAAGGTGGGAAGTGGGTGGGTTTTGAATTGTCTTGCGCTTTTTACAGGAGTTTTACGAGGTGTGTTCAAAAAATATCGCGAATTTTGTTTTTTTTCAAAAATTATTTATTTATTCATGAATATCTATTTTTTGTCCCCTTCAAAGTAATCCCCATGAGATATTATACACTTGTGCCAACGGTTTTTCCAATCTTCGAAGCACTTCAAAAAATCATTTTTTTTAATCTTGTTCAGCTCCTCCTTCGATGCCGTCTTTATCTCGTCAAGCGTAGCGTAACGTCGTCCTTTCATGGGCCTCTTCAGTTTAGGAAACAAGAAAAAGTCACAGGGGGCCAGATCTGGGGAATACTGGTGGCTGCGGCATCATTAGTGTGTTGTTTTTGGCCAAAAAGTCGCGCACAAGCAACGATGTGTGAGCAGGGGCGTTATCGTGGTGCAAAAGGCAATTTTTGTTCTCCCACAAATCCGGGCGTTTCTGGCGGATTGCTTCGCGCAAATTGCGCATAACTTGCAGGTAATATTCCTTATTGACCGTTCTTCCCTGTGGCAAGAACTTATGATGCACCACGCCCCTGCAATCGAAGAAAACTGTCACCAAAACTTTCACATTCGACCGAACTTTGGCGCGCTTTTTTCGGTCTTGGTTCATGCGGCAGCTTCCATTGAGATGATTGAGCTTTGGTTTCCACGTCATAACTATAAACCCACGATTCGTCACCAGTTATGACCCTCTGGAGCAAATTTGGTTCGTCGCGGACAGAGTTTAACATCTCATTAGCAATGTTCATGCGTTGCTGTTTTTGGTCGCAATTGAGCAATTTTGGTACGAATTTCGCGGCGACCGGTCTCATGCCCAAATCGTTGATAAAAATCGAATGGCACGAGCCAATCGATACGTTTAGGTCCTCAGCAACTTCTCTAACGGTGATTCGACGATCGGCCAATACCATTTTCTCCACTTCATTAATTTTTTCGTCTGTAGTTGAAGTGCTCGGGCGTACGGCACGCTCTTCGTCGTTCACATCTTCTCGGCCTTCTAAAAACATTTTGTACCACCGATAAACGTTGCTTCGGTCCAAGGTAGCTTCTCCGTATGCCACAGTCAACATTCGGAATGCATCCGCGCACTTAATTTCGTTTTTCACACAAAATTTGATACACGTTCTTTGATCCATTTTTTTGAATAAGTAAAAATCGAAGACGATTGAAAACACGTGCAAGTAAAGCAGCTATCACCAATTAAGTGAACATTCAAAATGGCCGAGTTTGTCGGCATAAGTGACAGACATGAGTACCAATATAACGCCATAAAAAAATCGAAATTCGAATATACGTAACCCGCGAAAATTCAAAATTCGCGATACTTTTTGAACACACCTCGTATTTGTGACTTTTTTAATAGTTAGCAGTTATAATGTATTTTTTGTGTAAGGAAACGTAGTGGCTTGTTTAAAGGATACTTTGTTGATAGCGTGTCTGCAAACCATTTTAGATCAACAGCTCAAAGGCTATGACTGGACGGTAAATCGATGTCTGTTTTGCATATGACTTAATACTAAATGTAGCGGGTCGGCCAAAAGTTGAAGTCGGGCAGCTCAGCGGCTGTTATTTTTTCTTTAAAAACTTATAATTAAAAATAGCGTGTCCGTCGACAGCTTATGTCAACGGCTCAGAGGCTGTTGTGAAATCTACTGATTTTCATTCCAGTGATTGTGCAAATCAGACATAGAAAAAGCGTGTCTGCTGATCTTTTTGGTTTGGAGTTTTGCCGGGATTTACCGGCTTAACTGCCACTATTTTGTTCGCTCGCAACACAGTTAACGAAGCGCGTTTTGCAATATTTGCCATTGCACATACATAATTTTCAAACGACTCGTCGAATCGACGTTTCCGATTTGCCAATAATTGATGTACATCGCCATCGTCATCATGTGCAGGGAATGCACGCAAAAACTGGTTCTTAAATTCCATCCAAGTATTTGTCTCAGTTTTCGATGTGTGTTGCCATAATTTTGCACAGCCCTTCAAACCAACTGTAGCAAAATGAATTACCGTATCCTCCGACCAATTGTAAATTGTCTTTAACTTTTCGATCTTCGACAGCCATAATTTCGAAGACATGCATGTCTCGCTGCTAGGATCGAAACAAGGAATAATTTCATTCAATTTTAACGGATGGATGAGTTTTTCCTTAGCGGGCTTATGTTTAGAGCTACTCAATAACTCATTTTCTCATTTTAAAAGCGCGTTCTCCCGTTCCATCAGCGATTTCTCACGCCTTAACAACTCGATTTCACTATCGACACTCATAACGGATGTAGATTCCAATAAATGTTTTTCAATGTATTTTTTCCCACTCGCACTAATGCCTTGTTGTGGACACAATCGCTGTAATTCCTTGCGACGCATGATTAACAAATCAAAAATCCGAAACTCCGAACCATAATTTAATTTTTCTCGCAAACACAGAAAAACTTGTCCAAAACTGTTTCACCGAAAAGGAACAATTGAAAACACAATCGCAAGCGATTTTTCTTATCCTACTTCTGAGAATTTGTGAGCGTTTTATTAACTTATAAAATTAAAACACATCTTTTCTCTTCAACGATCCGATTAAAAGTCCCTTTATTCGCCCAAATACACAACCATAATAGAAGTTTCGTAAAGTAGGAAACCAATACATAAGTGCATAAATACAGAAGTGCATAAGTACATAAGTGTTGATATAATATAAAAAGGAAACAATAATTGCCAGAATAGAAGTTTTGTAAAGCAGAAAATTAAAATTTTACTGGGAGGATGCTTACAATGTTGTTTCCGAATTTTGTTTTTAATCAGTCGATTGTTTCATTGGGTGTGCGACAAGTGGCACCATCCTGTTGGAACGAAATACTTTTAATATTCATCTCATTGACTTCTGGAAATAAGAATTCAGCACCTTCCGGCTTTCGAAAGCAATATGGACCGATGATGCCATTAGCGTATACACTACACCACACAGTCAATTTTAATGGATGTAATGGAGATTCAAGATATTGTCATGAATTATTGTTACTTTATATGCAGAAATTTCTCTGTTGAATGATCTTATGCTACTTAAAAAAACATACTATGTTATACTCTAAAATATCCATTAACAATTGTACTTTGCATATTAAAATAAAACCTATAGAATAGCAGTTCATATCTATTTAAATCATTAAATTTATACTAGTTTCTTGTACATTTGGCTTGGTCTCTTTTCGTGTAATTTTCATACATATAGAATTTTATCTACAGTTTTGCATGATATCCATTGTTATAATGAAACAGTTTATGTAAAGCAACATAATCTTTAATTGTTTCGAAACCTGCAGATAGGCCTCGGAATGGATTGGAGTCACGGCAACGACATCGCAAACGAAAAAAGGACTATGGCATTGGATCCTGGAATATCAGATCACTCAATTACACTGGTGATGTTAAGGACCTTTACAACAGGCCAGTCAATATCAATTAAAAATACTGGCAGTCCAGGAAACGAATCGGACTGGAAACGACATTCAAGACATGAGATCGCACACAATATTTAAAGGTGGGAAGCCTACTGGAAAACGAGAATTTTGTGTGGCCTTCATTGTGGATAAGGAGTTCAAATCGCACGTTATTGATTTTAAGGCAGTCAATAAACGGTTGTGTGCGATCCGTATAAAAGCAAAATTCTTCAAAATCTGGCTGATTAATGTTCACGCTCTGACCGAAGAAAAGGACGAAAAAACGAAGGAATCGTTTTACAATCACCTAGAAAGTCTGGTCAACTTATTGTCCACAAACGACACAAAAATTACTGCGGGTGATTTCAACGCTAACGTTGGCAATGAGCTATCTCATCGGGGAATGACTGGAGGATATAGCCTCCACGATGAAACAAATGACAACGGTCAGCACCTGATTGACTTTGCATGTAGCAGAAATCTAGTCATACGTTCGACTTGCTTCCCACATCGACGCATTCATAAAATGACCTGGGTATCACCGGACGGCAACACACAAAACCAGATCGATCATGTTCTGATCCAACAACGTTGGGCCTCGAGCATACTTGACGTCCGTACATACCGAGGAGCCAATTGTAACTCAGATCATTACTTGATCAAATTAAACTATCGATGTCGTATGTCGAAGGCATACTCAGCGAAGACCAGCCCGCTACAAAAATTTGACATCGAAAGGCTCCAAACGGCGTCTGTAGCCGAAAATTTCACGGAGACCCTCTACAACCAGCTGGCTCCCATCTTATCGGATGCATCGTTAAAGATGAGCAACGACCTCTGGATGGAAGTGAAAGCGGCTAGTAAAGCAGTGAAAAGCCTGAAACGTGGTTATCAGCCCAAAACCACGCTCTGTCGTGATGACAGCGGCAATATAATCGCTGATGAAATCAAGATTAAGGAAAGATAGGCAACATATTTCAAGCACCTCCTTAATCCTCCGCACAGCTCCAGAACATCGGAGCCTATAGATGTCTGCGGAGAGCTTACATTGGCCCCACCCACTCTGGATGAAGTTTGTTCCATCATCAAAGCCCAAAAGAATAATAAAGTGCCGGGGATTGAAGAGATTCCAGTGGAGCTCGTCAAATGTGGTGGCAGTAGTGCTCATCAAGCTATTTACAAAGTCATCCAGTACATTTGGCAACAAGAACATATGCCGAAAGAGTATTATATTCCCTTTCCACAAAAAAGATGACAAGCTACAGTGCGAAAATTATAGAGGCATATCGCTTCTTTGTAGCGATAGAAAATAAGATCGGATCATACGCCAACAGTATAATTGGGGAGTATCAAGGTGGTTTTAAAGCAGGTAGATCATCAACAGACCAATTGTTCACGGTCAAGCAGGTACTTGAAAAATGCTGGGAGTTCAACATAGACGTACACAAAATTTTCGTTGAGTTCTAGCAAGCATACGACAGTATTGATCGTAACGTTCTGCACCAAATAATGCTTGGTTTTGGCATCCCAGCCAAATAAGTGCGTGTTACTAAAATGACAATGACGTCGACGACCTCCCAAGTCTACATCAATAACCAAATCAGCGATGCTTTTGACACAAATATCGGACTAAAGTAGGGGGATGGGCTGGCGCGAGGTACATTACTATACAAGTCGAGCCAGGTCCTGTCACGGTCACTAACAACTGCCAAAGAACTCTTCCTGAAACTCGACAGGGAAGCAAAACTAGTAGGGCTACAAATCAACGAAAATAAAACAAAGCTCATGACGCAGTCAAGGAAAAATACCCCAAATACACAAAATATCACACTTGGCGAATACAGTATCGAAAATGTTGGCGAATTTGTATATTTAGGCGCCAAAATATTGAAAACGGGCAATGAAAGAGACGAAATACGCCGAAGAATACAGCTCGCAAATAAAATATTCTATTCAGTATTGACAAGTTGAAGACCAGCTGCATACACAAGAAAATAAAGCTCCAAGAATACGAATCTGCGATAAGACCTGTGTTATGCTATGGGTGTGAAACATGGACCCTAACCCAAGCACCCGCAAATATACTGAACGCCTTTGAGCGACGAGTCCTGAGGCGAATAATCGGATCGAAGCGAGACGGGGACCAATGGCGAATTCGATACAACCATGAGCTGTATGAAATTTTTGACGAACCGGAGGTCTCAAGGATTGTAAGACTGCGGAAGCTGCAATGGGCTGGAGACGAACAACGGATACCCAAGAAGGTATTCGTAGGGAGAACTGAGGGCCGGCGGCCAGTGGGGAAACCGAGGAAACGCTGGTCTGACTCGGTCGATGAATTCGGAATTGGATGACGCGGTCAACGGACCGAGACAGTTAGAGGCACTGTTTGCAGGTAGCGAAGGCCCGAAAGCAACATACGTACTTATATTTACTTTTAAGGGTTTTGTAAAATCATTTTACAAAGCCGTACTAAAATCGAATCCTGTCTGTCCGTCCGTCCGTGTGTCACACCACTTTTTCTCGCAAACTATATAAGCTAGGAACATAAGATTTTGTAAATAGGTGCAAAGTGACGCCTTCTTCAAAGGTTGACCACAAAAAGAAATTTATAAGGTATTTCAGGGCGGTCTCCTCATCTAGAGGAGTGGCCCCTGAAAAAAAAATTTCATCGCATGTGAGCAATATGGACATCAAATGAAAGCTCTTAATGAGAAATTTTCAAAACAGTTCCTTAAATGACAAGTTTTGCTTTGACGGGTGCAGGGGAAGGGAAATGTACGAAAATTTTGTCTCTTATGTTTTTTGAACCGAAAAATCTGAAAAAAATCCCAGAGATGAGATTTTAGGAGTAAAGGGCAACAAATACATCAGAAGTCGAAATTCGATCAACTTTGTTAATTTTACATTTTTGCCTATAAAATCGAAATGGGACGCCTAAACTCTCAAAAGCTACAATTTAAGTTTTTGAAAAGTATTTGCATGCATTCGGAAAATTTCACTATAATTGAACTGTAATCAGCTAAGTTACAGCCGATTGAATATCTAACAAGTACAACAACATTAACACGTGATACTAGGGAGATACAAGTTTGTAACGGGCCTAGACACTACAAATATGTAGGAATTTTGATGAAAATTTCAGATGTGGGTTGTAATATTAATGTATTATCATGACTAATCAAGCAACGCGGTCAAAACACTTGAAACAAAATGGCGGCGAAATTAAAAACATAATAATCATGATAATTTTTCAAACTCAATTTATGGAATCTGTATGTAAATCAAGTTTTGATATGCAAAATATATTGTTTGATTTACTGATTGTTTTGCAGAAACCTTTTTGGCAGGAGCACTCTCCTGCTACTTCAACTTGTTTCTCTTGGTATAATGCTCATTGAAGTTAACTTAGATCAAATCAAATCCCAGCGTGTCATTACTCCTAAATCATATTGTAATCAAGTCATCAAGCTTAAAAGCTACTGCTAACCTAAATCACATTCCATTCAATTGACATGTACTCCATGAACCAAATTCATTTTATCGCTACAAACAAACTTATTCTGTACGATTTCTATCTTTGTCGATCAATGGAAAATAAACTTTTAAACAAAAAAAACATGAAAAATTGTCACAACTTAATGGTCGCTGCAATTGATCTGCTCGGTTGCATTTTCATATGATGCTGGCTACGACCTTGTCCTTCCAAATGTCTTTCTTACCAAATCTCAGCATGCGGTCCCGGATGCCTCGTCTTGAACATGCCGCGTACCACGGTTTAATCGCGAGTAACAATGAAAGCAGTTGACCTTTGTATTATTCAAATCAGTGTAAGTACACATTTGCAAAATATCCAATTAGACTCACGTAATTGATCGGAAATATTGATCAAAGACAATCTGAAATTGTCTTTCGTAATTTATGTTCGTTTTGTTTTGAACTTTGTTTTTGGTTTGAGCGCAAGCTTAGAGTCAAGGTGTCAAAGAGATTTGATGCACTGTATCTTATTTTGGAATTAAAGATTTTGCACGGTGATAAAAAATGTTGATACTGTAATTTGACTAATATTAGATGTGATTATCTGTAGTGCTGTTTTGTCTTATGTAATAATATTGACATGGTATGCGATGGCGGACAGGGATTGTTGCATGCAAAATATTATTGATAAACTTCAAGGTTTGATCATGGTTAGATAAATTTATTGTGAAAAGTATATTCAAAATAATCAATTAAATCAATCCCTACATAATAATTTTCATTATTTTTAAAAGAATATGAGATTTAGTATAAATCAAGCGTACTTGCGATTCATAGCTTAATAACAAAAGTACCATTAAATCAAAAAATTGAGTAAATCTTAAATGATCTCATGTAATGAGTTTCAAAGGAAAATTTATTCATATTTGTAGACATCTAACAGTTGCCATTTAAGTCCTTGTAAACAATCTCTCTAACAGCATCAGCGACAACAGGAGTAGAATGCACTCTTCCATTTATCTAGTTCAAAATTTCAAGTAGTGATCATAAAAATAAGGTATTACTAACGTAATTCGATTTGTTTGTATCGTATCTTAAGCATACAAGCATAACTAAAAGACAACCGAGATACGAGTAAGTTGTAAGTAACATGTTTGATTGGTAACAAACCTAATCGAAATTGATCAACTTGCTGGAAATGTTTAAATTTAGGACTATCGTTCCGAATAATCAATCAAAGACATAAATGTAGCCAAGCAATGCGAAATCATTTGATTTGCTATAATTGTAAAATTATGTTAATTAATGGTTGGCACATGATTTATTAAGATTGGTGTTGATAAAGTTTGAGTATTTTGATCGATGGTAGGTAATTGATACGTTTAAGGAGCACATACTTTTATGTAAGCTGCCAGAAAATAAATTAAATTTTACTGTCTCATTATTTATTATTTGAGTTTTTTCCTCTAAAAGTGTTCCTAGCCTTGAGAAGCATAATCTATAAGTATACGTATTAGTCTACCTTTTTCAAACTAAAAACTATACTTTTTCAAACAAATCATCAAAAGTTGACCATAGTGTAATAGATTCAGCTAATAACGCTTTATCGCTAGCAATGAAGCGCTTACGGTTCGGTCGAATAAATTGGGGAGATCAAGTCAAAATTAACATTAATTTCAACATTTCTCAGTTTCACGTCAAGTACATAGCGTGGCGCAACAGATATCACGCCTGCAATAACATATACTCCTAAACCAGGGACTGTCAGATATGAAAATGCCTTCTTCAGCGCTCCTCTTCTCTGTACCAAGCAATTTCGGTACACCTCATTACTGAGAGCGTCGCCCCATATCTGTTCAATAGAGTAGCACTGGCTCCACGGCACTCATCAAGAGGCGTCTTCTTGATGGGTTGAGTCCTTTTACGTTGGCCATAAGTCGACTCACAGCCGATACGCCCGAAGCAGACTTGCTCAGAGAAACTCATCTTTAAGTCGATCAGTACCCCCAGGTACTTCACCGCTGGCTTCTATTCTATTAGTATGCCTGCCATGCTGATCATCCTTACTCTCGGGTTTCTCTTTTTCGTCAAGATGACCATTTTGGTTTTCTCCAGTGCTAAACTGAACCCGCAAGCAGTAAAAGTATCTCACTCCGTGCATTAGCCAACCTAGTCTAAGCCGCGCTTGTTTAACGGTGCGTTCAGTGACCAGAGCCACAACTTCATACGCATAGCCGATCAAGCGCGACGTATCATACATCTCCAGTCTTAATAGCCCATCATAAGACACATTTCTTAGGTCTGGACCAAGGATGGATCCATGGGCAACATCTGATGTAACTTCCATCCTTTGTTGGCCCTGTGCCGTGTCGTAAAACAGACTTCGGTCCTTCAGGTAGTCCCTCAAAAGCCACATTAGATAATCTGGAATTTGAAAAGAGGTTTTCAGCGTATCTAGAATATAGAACGCGTCACCCTAAACTCTGGCTTCAGTGAATATCACTGATGTAAATAACCAGACGCAATCACTTACGCCAACAACACAGCAGGAATGCATTCATGGTTCAATCACGCCTGTACAAAGACCTTGCATCCTAACTCGTAGTAAATTGCTGGCAAAGTTATCGGCTCTTAAAACCTCAAATCTTGCTGCTGGTTCTAGAACTACTACGTCCAGTTCAAGTTCTCCTGTGGCTTCAGCAGCAACGCAGCACATGGTTGGTTTCGAATTACCTGTGACACGTGATAGCTCTCCGGGACCCTCATCAATCAATCGGGGGGCAATCCCTAAAACCAGAAATAATCCTTCGTGTAGTCTTCCACCCTCAACTGGTGTTGACACATTGGCTGTGGCTACTCTGATTTCGGATGATGAAATCCCACCACTTGACATCGTATCCCCTCGAGAGGAGATCTTTATTTCGCGCCTAAGCTACCATACAACTGCGGACTACCTAAAAAACTACGTTTGCAAAAAATTTGGGCCAGCTATTAAAGTTATTAGTTGCTACAAATTAACGAAGGATAATCTGGAGGACAGAGTGGTAGCTTCTTTCAAGCTCACAGTGCCCTTAAATTGTGATAATATTTTGAATCCTGAAGCTTGACCACCTGCATTACTTATCAAACCATTCAGCTCAAGAAGAAGGAAATCTTTCGCGCACCGGGAAGACTGCAACCTACAAACTAGTATAAGATTTCCTGACTGCAGCTTAACTTCTAATATTTCAGTATATTACCAAAATGTAAGAGGGTTAAGGACCACGCTTGATAAGCTCTTTTCATCGTTACAACTCAGCGAAGATGTAACATATTTATATATATTACGGAAACCTGGCTGAAAAGTAACATCTGAAACTCGGAAATGTCCCTTGATTTTGACATTTATCGTTGTGATCGGGACTTGGCCTCTGCAAATAAGGAAGATAGAGGTGGTGCTGTTGTAGCTGTTAGTAATACAGTACGTAGCTCTCTTTGTGCTGATTTTTGCTTTTTCCGTGTTGTGGATTCTGTGATTGTCAAGATCATCCTTCCTAACAATATATCTTTATTAGTTTCCTCTGTCTACATACCTAGTAACTCTCCTTTGTATGTGTATGAGACATTCTTTGACGAGTTTTCCTTTTATGCCTTATTGCATTATCCGCAATCTTTGATTCTAGTATGCGGTAATTTTAACTTGGGAACAGTGTAATGGACGAAGAACCTACCTTTCTCTGTTTCATCAACCGATGCATCTTCTTTATCTCTCTCCTCATTTCTATCACTCTGCTCACTATCGCAATTCAATAATATCCCTAATGCTAATGGTCGGGTACTTGACCTTATTCTTTCTAACTTTCCCCTTTACTGTCTATCTATTTCTATTGCATTAAATCCTCTAGTGGGTATTCATAGCCATTTTTGCTCGATCTGTCAATTGCATCTTGGTCAAATCGTACTTTTGCTTCTTCTCCAAAATTCAACTTCTTCAAAGCAAACTACGAAGCTCTAGCCTCCGAGCTGAGCTTAGTTGACTGGCAGGAATTTTTTGATAACTTGGAGTGTGAGGAAGCTCTGAGTAAGTTTTATAATTACCTCAATGAGTTGATTAAACACTTCACACCTTTACAAGCTCTTCGCAAAGTAAAGCTGTAACCATGGCTAACTAAACAAGTACTTTGTGCCTTGAATGCTAAAAGTAAAGCACACCGTCGTTTTAAGTGTTGTTGTACTGAAGAATCCAGAGCCCACTTTTTGATTTGCGTCTTGTAGCAAAAAAAAGGACTAAAGACTGTAATGAAAAACTACTTCAGTGGCTTGGAGAGTTCCCTCATGGCGAATAATGCGAAACCATTCTGGTCATACATTAGATCCTTCAAGTTCTCCTCTTCTGTTCCTCCTTCAGTCCACTGGAATAATATAGTTAGGCCTTCTCCACAGGATATTTTCAACTTGTTCTCTCATCTCTTCTCGTCAACTTTTATTCCTTCTTCTCATGTCTCCGATCCAGTTAATACACTCGTACTTCACTCCATTGACATTTCTTCACTTTTCACTGACCATATCTAAGTTGAATCCCTCATTAATTCACTTAATCCTAATATATCACCTGGTCCCGACGGCTTGCCGAATATTTTTGTCAAGTCATTAGCGTCTTCACTTTGTATCCCTCTGGATTTTCTCTTCAACTTGTCTGGTACATAACCAACTTTCAGTTTCATTGACCCCTATCTCAAACATGGGTTTCTCAAAGGTAAGTCTACGACCTCAAATTTAATTGAATTCATCGATTACATTGCTAAGGCCTTAGACAATCGATTGCAGGTTGATATCATTTTCACTGACTTCTCGAAGGCGTTTGACTCGGTTAACCATCAACTTCTCTGTTACAGACTGAAAGCTTTTGGGGTTGCTGGCCCTTTCTTATCATGGATGGACTCTCACCTGTCTGCTCATATATGTTGTGTTAGTTACTGTGGAACTACCTCTATTCCATTTTATTCATCCTCGGGTGTTCCTCAAGGTTTTTAGATCCTATCCTATTCCAATGTTTATAAATGATCTTCCTTCGGTTATCGCTTACAATTGCCTACTGTATGCCGATGATTTCAAAGTATTTCGAGATATCAGGTCTGTACAAGATTGTTAATATCTTCAGATGGACCTGATTGCACTAAGTAACTGGTGTTAGTCTAACTACCTCTGTCTTAATTTTGCCAAATGCTATAAAATGACTTTTAATCTAAATTATTCTCCGCTGACTTTCACCTATATGTTAAATGAAATCCCACTCGCTGTTGTGAGCTCTGCTAAGGATCTTGGCGTTACTTGTGATCCTAAGCTGTCGTCCCGTCGCATATATCTAGATCAGTGTTTTCTATATCAACTCTGCCACAATCAAATTTCATTAACACTGTTTACAGACTTACGTTTTCGTCAATCATCGCGTTCTTCTCGGGCAAACATTTTTGTTCGTGTCACCGTGCACCCGTAAAAATTTATATTTTTATCCTCCCATTATACGAATGATAAAGAGTCATGATAATCTTGAGCTTGGCCCTTTTGCGACTCATATCTTTTTTTTAAATTAAGGTTCAGAAGCCTGATTCTTACAACTCAACTGGAGTAAATATTTGTGCTTTGATTTGATTTTATATTCATATTTATTATTGTTAATATCATTGAATTTCTTTTTATATTAACTTTAACACAATTCTAATTTGCATTAATTTTCTTTTTTGTTTGTTTTGTTCCATTTTGTATTTGGATTATGTTTTATCTGTTAAATGGAATTTAAATAAATAAATAAATAAATATTTACTCATCTACGGGAGTTGAAGTCGTTCCTAACGTCGAGTGTCACCAACAGGATGATCCGTCGCTTAGTGCGGCTATATGCCTTTGCCTTTTGGACCATGCTCATCACTTCTGTAATCGCATCAACGGTGGAACATCCTACTCTAAAGTCGTATCGCCGAGGAGATAGGTCGCCAGTAGCATGAATTACGTCAGTTCGTCTAGCACTTTCCAAGCCGTTTTAGCATGCATAATGGGTGGTATGCGGAGGGCGATTCAGAATTTCCACCCTTGCTGCACCGCCATTGATCGTACCGGGGAAAACCCATCCCGTAGGCAAGTTTCGGCTGTGTGAAGAGTATATACTCGATTGCTGTATAACTGTGGACAACGTCAACATGGATGTGATGGGTGGGAAGGAGTTCACCCACTATCTCGTCCAACTTTTCCGCATTATGTATGCAAGGCGTCCATAGGGAACTAAGTTTCTGCATAACTAGCTTGTAGTCAAGGCCCCACGGATCCTTGTTCACATTGCCCACTAGATCTTGCCAGCAGCGAGCCTTGCTGTGAATAATCAATTTGCGAGGACAATTACCGGCCAACTTATCTGCTGCTAATTGGTTGCATGCCTCGGCACGGTTCCATGCCAGTTGAGCCTCACGCCGAAGCTTGTGACACTCCCTTCTATTTACAGTGATTTCAGTCGACCACAGGGCATAGAAGCGCTGCAAGCAGTCGTGCTCATGCTCATAGTTGAGTTCACCACATATTGGGTTGCTAGTTCTTCTGTCATCTCCGAATCACTCTGTAGCGGAGCACCTGGTGTGGGCACCTTGAAGAACCTCTAGACGGACATTGGGAGATAAGATAACTAATCTTAAGCAGAAGCACTGATGATCACTGGCTGAGTAGTCCTCTAATACTCTCCAATTGTGTATTCTCCATACTAAGAATTCCGAGGTGAATGTCACGTTCGGTATGGTTCCTTTGCAGCCCATACGGTGAAAAGTCGGTGTATTTCCGGTATTTAGTATGATGAATCTATTTGAGGCATGCCACATTCGATTGCTTTAGCGTTGAAGTCTTCTCCAACGAGCACGTTGCTGTCTGCGTTCAAGACAGCGCTCTACAAAGAATCAAGCTTGACTTGGTTCGTTCGGCGATAGGTACACACTAATGAATGTGTTCACTGAGCACCCAACCCATAGCTCTCCACCAAGACATCACTGTTCCAAACCCAGATGGTGGTAGTACCAGTTTCATCAGGATAGCATAGTGCTCAACTTTTATCATGGCGTTGCTCATTCAGTAACATAAAGTCAGCTTTAATATCCCTCGTAAACTGCTCAAGCAGATTTTGGGCGGTTGAACTGTGGTGAAGGTTTAGCATCAGGATGAGGGTCATCGAAGTTCTAATTTTGCCTTGGCTAGAGCTTCCTGGAAAACACGACTCCCTTTTCCCAAGACGTGCCCAAGATTCGGTCTAGGAGCAGCATCCTTGAAAAGAATAGCACATTTGTAACATAGGGAATTCCTATCGGGTCCTTTGCATACTTATGTGCTGTGACCATGTGCAAGGCATTTGAAACATTGAAGAGGCCCTGTTTTTGCCGTATAATGCACTGACCCACCCTATTCTTACTTTTGCCTTATTCAGAAATTGTTCGGTGTCCTTTTGATCAAGTCAATGATGGCCATGCATTGTCCCCTATAGTGTGTATTACGAGCAGCGCCTACAGGCGGGGTGTTCATCAAAGCTTTTTCTCTCCTTCTTTGCATCAGGTCTTTTTTCTTGTTGGGCGTCGATGCGAACTTTATTTTCTGGCACTTTTTGAGAAAGTTTCTTTGCGGTTTTTTGCTCCTTTTTTCAGCACTGTCTGGAACCCCTAAGTTGGCGCTCGAAGCTCATCAAGTACCTCATCCCTCCTTCTTTTATCCCGATCACCTTCGATTGGGCTCGACGCTATTCTTTTATTGATGTTTGATGGTGGAGCTATCTACGCATGCCTTTCAGGCTAAGTCCTCAGTGCTTCTTTAGCTTTCTGTTGTTTGTCGGCATTCTGGTCCTCTTGGACCTCTCACAAGCTCTTTTGGTTATGCTCTATGCGGTCTAGAAGCTCCTCTAGTTCAAGGAGCCCATTCTTTACTCCTTTGCTGAATTTTGGCGAGTTGCATACAAATTTTATTCTTTTTAAGAGCATCTCTGCTTTTCAGATTATCGGCTTTTGCTTCCAAGTACAGTACTTCAGCCAAATTTTCGACGACCAAACCCCTTTCTTTTTCTGCCGTGCTCACTTTGTGGAATTCAGAATAGTTCGTTCTTATTTGGGGTTTTAAGACCCTTGTTTTGGTCGCTTCGGTAGCGATCACAGCAGTAACCATCGAATTTTCTTTATATTTCCTTCCACCACTCCAACATCCGGTGCACCCTGCAGAGTTTCCCACTCTTCTTTTTTGGGCCATTCTGGCGTTCGCATAATTTTTTGTTGCGCCTGAAAGCCACAAGAAACAGTCGGGACAAAATTGTCTGATAATCCCTGTTTTTCGTCCGTCTTCACTGTCGTTGTATTCATTGTCATTTTTGTCATCATTAATACCGCTCACAACATATTGTAAACATCGCGGCTGCTTTATTTTTTAGAGTTTTTTATTTTTTTTTATGGTAGTTTTATTGGGTCCGCCGTTTGAGCCACTACCTCCGTTCATTTGTGTAGTCACTTTTTTGATCCCTTGGTGACCTTTGCAGAGCAGCGAGGCCATGCGAGGGTTGGGGAGGTTAAAAAAGGCGCAAAGGCAATAAAAACCCACTATTGGTTTCCAAAATTGAAAGAAACAAGATGGACGCTCATTGGAAATTGTTTATGTTGCATAATTCACTCGGAGATGCCACGGGTAGCTCATGCCGTACACAGGATCCCGAAGAAACTAGTGTCATAAGACACGTTGCACATGGATCCTTCACCTGATTTGACTTCAAAGAAAAAATGTATTTTAGGGATGGCAGATGCATTCACACAATAAATGAAATTGTTTGCAGCAACGGCAAACGTCAACAAAGAAATTTGTGCATGCCTCGATAATCGTTCGGCTTTTACGGCCGCCCGAAGCGCATCATTATCGATCAAGCTACACGCTTTACGTCAAAAGATTTTGCTGAATATCTCAAGCACAGACACCAAGTACATTGTTATTTGGTGTGGCACAGCGCGGCTCTCAAATAGATTGGCAAGCTGAACACTTAAATGAATCTGGTATGTATGTTCAGTGAGTTTTGGCAAGCATTTGGATGAAGACAAGAAGAATTTCCAGAAGAAAACAGGGGAAAGGAGGGATTTTGTCACCGCCTCTATAAAAAGACTGTACGAGAAGGTGTCTCATACTCTATTTTTTTACAAGGTGCAAATAAGCATTCTACATCACAGCCTGTACAACAATCCAAATATAAGCCAATGCATCAAGCACTTTAATCGCAAAATGACCACAATACGGTTTTGAGCACTGACTGCCAACAATTTTTCAGGTGCGACTTCTTCACACTTATTCAAACAGTGAACTTATTCATCCCCCAGTTTAAAACATTCACTAGTTCCAGTTAAAAAAAGTTGCGCAATTAACTGATGAGTTCCATTAAATTCTCCATCCTCAACATACGTTCAATAGCTCCACTTTATAACAGGAATTCTGTTCAAGAATATTTGAACGCTTACAGATCAGCCTTCTTGTTGGAAAAAATACTCAGAGAAAGACAGGGAGTGCATCTGGAAAAATAAAATATCATCAGGCGTGATTATCCGGAGGGAATTCATGTAGTTTCTGTGGCTCGCAAAGATCACCTAAAAGTTCAAAGGCATTGCCCTCCAAGTCTGAAATGCATTGAAGCAGAAAAAATTAGCTCCGTGCTGGGAGGGTGCATCTTTGCGTTTGTCGCGATCTATGCCCGACATCGATATGCGGTGAGGGAACTCACTGAAGAATTGGAAGTAGTGCTTACTCTGTGCAAAAATCCGATATCTATTCTATGCGAGCTGATTTCAATGCGAAGCATCCTTGATGGGGAAATATTGCATCTAGCTACTATGGTACGACTATCTCTAACTGGGTTCCATCCACTTTGGATTTCATATTGATTGCCTCAAAAGAGCCTAGATGTTTACCAATCTGGTAAATCGAACCGATTGGACAGAAGTTAGTACTGACCTTGATGAAAAATTGAAGGGAGTTCCGGTCAATAGTTCGAAAAAATTTTCTATTCGTAAAATTGATGAGGGAGTCGCTTGTATAAATTCAACCCTTGATATGGTCATCTCCAAGATCTCCACTAAGAAGTCCCCAACATATTACTCTTATCGAAATTCACCAGAAGACATCGTGGAGCTTCATCGTAGATGTACCACCGCAATTTAAATATGATCAACTAGGAGTATGCAAGTACTCATCTTGTGATTATGTCTCTAAACGGAATGATCTCGAGGAGAACCACGGCTTTTGTTAACGAGCGATTTGAACACGCCCTAGAAAGTATCAAAGCTGGTCCTTGTATGTTTCCTCATATCAATAGGATAACTGGCAGAAAAAGGCTGCCCGGGGCCCTCACATATGATGGTTCCATGCTCATAGATGTCAAATCTAAAGCTGACTCTATTGCAGAGCATTTTGCGAAAGTTCTTCAAGGAGACAAAGCAAGTGAGGACTCTTCCATTATTCGTTAGTGCGCAGTACCACAACGAATTTTGAAAAGGACTATGAACAATTATGCTTGACAAGGTTCTCTGATTGGAATCTGTCTAGCGCACCTACTGGCCATGGTTTGAAAAACTCACTTTGTTGGAACCGGAGCAAAATTCCGAAATAATCAGCAGGGACTGATGAAATCTCCAATTATACGCTTTAAAAGCTTCCCCATGTTTTCTGTGTTCTCCTCGCGATCATTTTGAATAATTGCATCTACATTTGCACCTCCCTCAGCAATAGAAATGCGAAAAAATATTTGCAATAGCCAAGAAGTCGGCAGTATTGACGTAGTCGATGCTCGTCCAATTTCGCTGGTTTTGAATATTGGTAAGTTGCTTGAAGGCATCATACAATTTTCAGCGAGGGCAAAAATTGCACCGGAATGACAATTTGGGTTCAAAAAAGCTCTGGCCGTATCCCGAGCTGAATTTTGGGTAACATTAAGCTTTTTGTTGCTTGCCTGATTGATGTGAAGAAAGTCTTTGACTCTGTACGGATCAACAGACTTCTCTACAAAATGATAAATTTTGGCTTTCCAGATGCCTTTGCGGTGGCTGGTGGAGCTAGGTAAGACCTATTTTGTATTGACGTAGGGGTCCCACAGAGTTCCATATCAGGCCCATTTCTTTTCAATACATTGTAATGATTTTCTACCTTCAACTTTAGACTTAATCAATTAGGGAAAACGTTTGTCACTATCTTTCTACTTTTTCGTCGGTGATTCTGGCCGAGTCACTTTAAAGCAAATTCTATTAAAATGTACGCACATTTGGTGAACGACTCTCATACCGTAATGACAATGGGCTACGGTAGTTGTGATACACAACATGTACAGTATCAAACGCTCTAAAATTGGAACGTTCATACCAAATAAAATACTGATTACATAAATAGGTGTCATCCAATGAAATGCTTCACATCGAGTATTAGACATTTGCGCGACAATGAGTCGACACTTGTATTTATTGAATCCGGACAAGTGTTCATTCGTCAGATACTCGTTGTTGCAAACTGCATTCGCTCCGCCGGACATAATCCGAGGTCTAATTCGGTGGTAAATTTAGTCGGCTGCCAATGTCTTCTCGGAAGCGGCTATCTGAAATTGATTAGTCTCTGAAGCACTCGCTCACTAAAATTTGTTTTCAAGCGCAATTGCAATCTAGCTACTGACTTATGTAATAACCTTTTCTATTTAGTTATTAACTAAACTAACCTCTTTCCTAATTTTTCTGCTCCGGTGAATGTCACTGCCTCACGAATAACGTTTTCCCAAAAACACTTTAAGCACACCACGCGTTTCTTCATAGATTAACAGGGAATACGTTTCACTCCACCACGTCGCGCCAAACGACGTATAGCTGGTTTTGTAATACCTTCGATATTATCACGAAGAACTTTACGATGACGTTTAGCGCCTCCATGTGCTGTCGAAATTTCCGGTTGTCACCTCGGACAAAACATATGTGCGTGGAATGGCACTTCATATGGCGGAAATGTGCTTCTTCAGATGTCGCCAGTGGCATAGTTTTCTCGATGGCCACGGTGGAGGGGCATTTCCAGATGTGTATGTCTCGAAATGTGCCGGGGTTGGATTAATTCTATATTTCGAATATTTATATCCACGGATATAAATATTTGGACAGAAAAAAAATATTTTCTGCACAACGATATCCGCACAACAGATGAAGTCCGCTGGCACTTCGAGGACATATCCATCTGGCAGGTTACAAGGGTTCGGGATCGGAATCACTTCGATTCCTGGGCGCAGGCGTCACATTACACATCCCCCCCCCCAAAATCGAAGTAATTACGATCCCGTCTCCTTGGTAAAAGGTCTTGGTTAGGGACGTGGCGGGTCGAAGATCCGTTTCGAAGGATAGGCTACAACCCTGTTCGCGAAGACTCGGCAGTGACTATGTAGTAGGAAGTCAGGTGTTATTCGGAGGCCTTCGTCTAGGCAGAGATTTGGGATAAGCCAAGGTTTCTCGCGGGAATTAGTTGCACTTCATCGTCTAAGGTCTTTTGCGTGGTAAATTCCCAGGGTCTTACCAGTCATGTCCGCGATGAGGTATCGGGTGGGGCTTATGACTTGTATGACTCGACACTTCACGAATTTCTTGTCTAGTTTGGCATTGTAATGGCGGGTGGCATCGCTCTGTCGGAAGTTTCGACGATATATTTCGTCGCCGGCCTTAAAGCCAGAAGGATGAGATCGCAAGTTGTACCGCTCCTCTCCCATCCGTCTACTTTCTTCAATCTTCTCCCGCAGTTGATCTCGCAGAAGTTGGAGCTTTTCGTGCGGTTCTAGAACCACGATTGGGTCCTCTAGCGATTTCAGCTGCCGCAATAGCCGGTAAGCGCTCCCATGACAGATCATGTACTGGCCGAACACTGCGAAATACGGCGAAATGCCGGTCGTGGCGTGGTACGACGAGCGCAGTGCACTAGTGATGGCGGACAATTTGCGATCCCAGTCCCTCTGATTCGGGTGGACATAGGCGCGAATGGCCGCTATGAGCGTACGATTCAGTCGTTCGGATGCGTTGGCTTGTGGTGAATAGACGGCAGTTCGTTGGTGGATGATGCCGTATTTGGACATTAGGTCTCGGAACTTGCTGGAGGTGAACTGGACCCCATTGTCGGAGACAAGTTTCTCCGGAACTCCAAACATGTGAAAGACTCGGTTCTCCAAAAAGCTGATTATTGGTCCAGTGTGCATGTTACGTAGTGGTTCTATGATAGGGAATTTGGAGAGCTGGTCCAGGACCACGACAGCTCCCGTGTGACCAGAAGCAGATCGAGGGTAAGGACCGATAAGATCAATGTACAAGCGCTGGAACACGCGTTCGGGGACCTCAACCTTACCCATGGGTGGTCGAAGAATGGTGTTGGGCGCTTTAGTGCACTTGCATAGCTCACAGGAGGCTACGTACGCTTTTATCTGTTGTGCCATCTTAGGCCAAAAGAAACAGGTTTTCAACCGCCTAAGTGTACGACCGTATCCGCCGTGCGCACTTGATGGGTGGTCATGAGCCCGCCTGATAAGATCAGTGGTTAATTCTTCGGGCACCCACAACTTCCACTGTTCTTCTTCTTGTATGGGGTCTCCGGATGCGTGTCCCATCCGCTTGTAAATAAATCCATCCGTCAACCGCAGTTCAGGAAGCTGGGGCTGTTGGTTCTGGATAGTGTGAATCAGTTGGGTGTAGCTGGCTGACTTGAAGGCAGGATGGTCCAGATCGATCAATTGGGGGCTGTCGTCCTCTTGGACCAACTCGGCTCCTTCAGGGGCGAACATTCTGGATAGGGTGTCGGGGACTACATGCTGGCTTCCTTTTCGGTGGCGAATTGTGAAGTCAAATGCCTGGAGTTTCAGTGCCCACCTGGCCAGTCTGCCGTTGAGATCAGTCTGGCTCATTAGCCATTTCAGAGAAGCGTGATCCGTAACGATTTCAAAGGTGTGTCCCTCCACATAGGCTCGGAAGCGTTTCACTGCCAACACCGCGGCTAAACATTCTTGCTCGGAGACCGTGTAATTTCGCTGGGCTGGGTTCAGCTTGTGAGACATGAAGGCTATAGGTCTCTCCTCGCCGTCTTGTGCAACCTGGACTAAGACTGCTCCCACCCCATGTTGACTCGCGTCACAATGGATTGAGAACGGTTTGTCAAAGTCCGGGCTGTGCAGTACGGGGGCCGTAGTCAGACTCTTCTTTAGCTCTTCAAAGGCTCGCAAGCTGGGCTCTTCCCAGACGAATTTACGTCCCTTACGCAGCATGTCGGTCAAAGGAGTGGTAATGGTGGCATAGTCACGTACAAAACGCTGGTACCATCCGCATAAGCCTAAGAATCGGCGTAACTGTTTGGTGGTCTTGGGTAATGGAAAAACGTCAATTGCTTGAGTCTTTTCCGGATCGGTCTTGATATGCCCATGCCCAATGATGTGACCTAAATACTTCACCTCCGTCATCACGAACTGGCTCTTCCTTATGTTGATGGTTAATCTTGCCCTCCGGATGTGTAGAGCCACCTCCTGAAGCAGGTCGATGTGTTCGTCAAAGGTCTCGGTTATAAGCAGCAGATCGTCCAAGTAAACGAAAACTTGGTGCCGCAAATGAGGTGGTATCACCTTATCCATAAGGCGCGTCATCGTTTGGGGGGCATTACACAATCCGAATGGCATGGTCACGAATTGATATAGGGGCCGACCTGGGACTGTGAAGGCTGTTTTCTCCTTTGAACTGGGGTCTAAAGGAATTTGCCAGAAGGCGTCCTTGAGGTCTAAGCTCGTGATGAAATGGGCTTTAGGCAATCGACTCAAAATGCCTTCGATCAACGGTAGAGGATATGCGTCCTTGACTGTGACGGCGTTCAAGCGTCTGGCATCTAAGCATAACCGGACCTTGTTCGGCTTGACAACTAAGGTGACTGGGGAAGCCCACGCGCTCTGTGATTCTTCGATTACGCCTAATGATAGCATTCGATCCACTTCGGCATATAACGATTTTTCCTTCGCCGGAGATATGGCGAAATGTCTCTGTTTTATGGGTTTAGCGTCCCCCACATCTATAGTGTGGAACACCAGGGCAGTCCGCCCGAGACCTTCTTTCTCGTGCGATGGAAAAGCCGATATAGCCGAGTCGAGACGCAGTTGCTGAGTTACATCCAGTGTATGCCGTAGTAAGTTAGTGGGTTGAGATTGGTCAGGAACGGTGGTGACGGACTCCAGGGTCGAACTGGAAAATAGTGCCGGGGCCAAGTTAAATTTTCGAACGAAATCCACTCCTAAATAAAGATTCTGGATTAACTGAGGTATGATGAAAAATTCCATAGGTTTAGTTACCCCTTTAAAGGTGACATCCGTCATAATTTTTCCCACTACAGAGTGACGAGTTCCGTCCGCCGTGCTTAACCAGGAGGTGAAATGACGGATTTGGTCCGCGTGCTTTGCCAGTACCTCCCCTGCAAACTCGGCAGAGATGCAATTCACACTGGCTCCCGTATCGACTAAGCCTGATACTCGTTTTTGCAGGAGGTGTACTGACGCATATGGCCGAACATCATCCCTCAATAATTCGTCTAAGTATATGTCCTTCAACCTTTTTCTCGACTGCCTGACTTTTCTCCAGAAGCTCCGCATCCGACGCGTGGCTCGCTTGCTTCGCGGTGGGACAGTTGTGGCCAATTCCTCATGGAAGATGCGCTGTCGAGTAGCCAAATAATTCCGCAACCTGACATGAAAAGGTTTTACATGCCAAGGAGCCTTCGTCTCGCTATCATTTCCCTGTGCATTGGCCTCGGCGAAGGACGGCGTCGGTTGTGGAACTTCGGGAGAACTGTGTTTAGCGGTGCGAGTCAGCAGAGTTGGAGTCATGATGGGAGCTGGGTCATAGCTGGTGATGGGGTCTGGATTTGTTCGTCCGGGGTCTAGGAGTGCCGACGGGTGGTCGCGGCACTCGGTGGCAAGTTTTTTCGCCCTTTGCAATTTGCACAGTCAGGTGCGTATGTGTCGGCCTTCCCGCAGCGGTAGCAGAAAAGCGTCGGCTCCGCTGGACATGCGTAGAACCGATGTCCCGGTTGTCGGCAGTTCCAACAGACCGTCGGGCTTGTAAGTGCTTCAAGGGAGGGTCGATCAATCAATGCTGGGTCCTCAAGCTCCGGTGGTGCTCCGCTCCTCGGTACTGGTACTGGATCAGCAAGCAGGTGGTCTGCTGCCATCAACTCCGCGGTGTGATGATTTCGGGGATTTGGTCCCGTTATGCGAGGTTGTGGGCGGAAGGTACCTCGTCGCTCATCCAAGTGTTCTTGTCTACGCGCATGGAGGCGCAATCCCTGTATGGTGTTGATGGGAAAATGTAGCAGGCTGTTCTGGAGATCCCAGCGCATGTTCTCTCTGATAATTTCTACTAATTCGTCCTCGGGCATGGTATTTCGCAGGCGAGTGCTCAATCTCACTATACTGGTGTAGTACTGGTCGAACGGTTCGTGAGCGCCTTGTTTCCGTTTCTTTATTTGCTCTCTTAGCTCTCTCTCAGTGAAGCCATCCTCAAATCGATTGCGGAAGGCTGCACTGAAAGAGTGCCAAGTGGGACGTGGCGTTGACTCTTTAAAGCTCCAGTACCAGTCGGCAGCGTCGCCGCTGAACAAAAGATGTGCATGCCGGAGGAAGGCCGAAGAATCCCCTCCCAGGGTGCTGGATATCAACGCCTGAATCCGGAAAAGGAACCGGTCCGCCGATATCATATCGTTGAACCCTATAAAGTTCAGGCGCCAACTCTCCATGATACGAGGCGTCGGGTCTCGGAAAAGTGTCAATGCGTTCCCGGGGGGAATCACATCCTCTACTGACCTGTTGTACTGAACTGCCTCGGGGGCTGGAGGTACCAACGGAGGTCCGGTACTGTGTCGCGGTCTGTATTCGGGAGCTCTGGGATCCATTCCCGAGTTCCTTGGAGGTGGGACCCATTGCTCGGATTGTCGGGAGTGGGGCATCGCCACACTGGGATTTGGCTCCCAGCCAAGCGGAGTTCTCACGCGGCTGGGTGGTTGGCTCAACGGGAGATTCTGGATCTTTCCCTCCAGGTTGCCAATCCTCTCCGACATATCCCTCATCAACGCCACGAGGGTGTCAATGGAGTGGGCGGAAGGCATGGTTGTCACCTCGGACACGACACTCGCAGCCGGAACTTCACCGCCTACTGCTCCTTGCAGGTCTAAGAGTGGTTGTGACGGTTCGGCTTCTGGAGCTCCTTTCGCCACTGCTCCACGCGTCGGTAGGGGCGTTCCGATGGGGACGTCTAGGGCAGACCGATCTATGGGTCGCCGGCATAAGGGACACAATTCTGACGTGAGGAGGAGCTGTTGTACACAGGCACGATGGAATAAATGTCCACAATCCAATCGCACGCTGTGTACGCCCTCCACTACGTCTTCGAAGCAGATCCCACAGTTCGCGGGTTGGACCGTTTTGGACCGGGTCCACCGCTTATCGGGCGTCCGCTTCGTTGCCATTTCGTGTGGGTTTATTATGGGTGGTTGCTAGTATGAAATGAGAGGAAGAAAAAAAATTATAAAATATAAAATATACTTATTCCTACTAAAGTTTATAGAATAATAAAAGATTTTAAATATTATCACTAAATTAGTGGCCGTTAGTGGCGAGCTAATAATAGAGGCTGGGGAAAAAAAATTGTTTAAGACACACTTTCCTTTCCAGTGGTCGACCTCTTCAGCGGGAAATGAGAGTGCGTGGTAATCTGCCGAAGAAAGGGTGCTTCGGTCGATTTACGAAATTTAACCCCATACCCACATACATTACAAAAAACCGTCTCTAAACTACGTTAAAGTGACTCGACGAGACAAGTGGTAGAGCTACCGTAACGACTTTGTACGCGGTCAAAATTCCCGACGCGTGGAAGCATTCCGGGCTTCGCAACTCCAGCATACGCCATCGAACGTTGAACCGATACCACTCGTCTAACACGCATAAGAAATAGTTAGAATCCTTCCGCGACATAAAGGCAAGGTAGCCTTCTATTTTCTTGAGAGTCCATGCTGATAGGTAAACCCATCAGACTGGCAGTTCCATCAAGAAAATAGAAGGTCCTTACAGGGGTTAACCTGGGACAACACATCGGAAGGATTCTGTCGCGAGAAAAAAAAAAATCAAACAAAGGAGAGCGGAAGCTACAACTCACGTGAAGCGACTTCTAGTGTGTATCACACAATTCCACTGCTCCTGATAGTGGGACTCGAGTACCAAAGTACCTTACATCCTCCGTAAAGGACCAACTCGTCAGCAGACGCGAAGTTCTTTCCCCCTTAGGATGTTTTTGGCCCCACGTTGGGCGCCATTTGTAATGATTTTCTACCTTCAACTTTAGACTTAATCAATTAGGGAAAACGTTTGTCACTATCTTTCTACTTTTTCGTCGGTGATTCTGGCCGAGTCACTTTAAAGCAAATTCTATTAAAATGTACGCACATTTGGTGAACGACTCTCATACCGTAATGACAATGGGCTACGGTAGTTGTGATACACAACATGTACAGTATCAAACGCTCTAAAATTGGAACGTTCATACCAAATAAAATACTGATTACATAAATAGGTGTCATCCAATGAAATGCTTCACATCGAGTATTAGACATTTGCGCGACAATGAGTCGACACTTGTATTTATTGAATCCGGACAAGTGTTCATTCGTCAGATACTCGTTGTTGCAAACTGCATTCGCTCCGCCGGACATAATCCGAGGTCTAATTCGGTGGTAAATTTAGTCGGCTGCCAATGTCTTCTCGGAAGCGGCTATCTGAAATTGATTAGTCTCTGAAGCACTCGCTCACTAAAATTTGTTTTCAAGCGCAATTGCAATCTAGCTACTGACTTATGTAATAACCTTTTCTATTTAGTTATTAACTAAACTAACCTCTTTCCTAATTTTTCTGCTCCGGTGAATGTCACTGCCTCACGAATAACGTTTTCCCAAAAACACTTTAAGCACACCACGCGTTTCTTCATAGATTAACAGGGAATACGTTTCACTCCACCACGTCGCGCCAAACGACGTATAGCTGGTTTTGTAATACCTTCGATATTATCACGAAGAACTTTACGATGACGTTTAGCGCCTCCATGTGCTGTCGAAATTTCCGGTTGTCACCTCGGACAAAACATATGTGCGTGGAATGGCACTTCATATGGCGGAAATGTGCTTCTTCAGATGTCGCCAGTGGCATAGTTTTCTCGATGGCCACGGTGGAGGGGCATTTCCAGATGTGTATGTCTCGAAATGTGCCGGGGTTGGATTAATTCTATATTTCGAATATTTATATCCACGGATATAAATATTTGGACAGAAAAAAAATATTTTCTGCACAACGATATCCGCACAACAGATGAAGTCCGCTGGCACTTCGAGGACATATCCATCTGGCAGGTTACAAGGGTTCGGGATCGGAATCACTTCGATTCCTGGGCGCAGGCGTCACATTACAACATTAGCCTCACATGTCCTGGACATAAGAGATGAACATAAGCCTAGAGTTCAGGTGATTAAAATACAATCCAATTACAAAACGGAACAAATCAAATTAAACAATGAAAAAACAAAGTAAATAATTCATTATAAATTTAGGAATAGAAAAAGATTCATCAAAATGAATTAAATGTATAAGTAAGAACTGGGAGTCTCAATTTTAGTTTGAAAACAAAATATGAATCAGAAAAATGACGAAGCTCAAGTTTACCATACTTCCTAATCATTCGCAAAATAGGTGAATGAAAATATATATTTGTAGTGAAATAGGTATATTATGTCCGTGAAGGATTGTAGCGATGGTTTGCTGCCTCAGTGAAAGAAAATGTTGAGATCTGCCAAGATTGGCCTTGTCTGAGGATGCGTGAGTGCGTTGGCAGGCAAGCATTGCAGTGTTGTGGGGCGGAGTCTTTTTGCCAGCACAAGGACCCACTACAAAGAAATTTCGCATTCGCGAATTGAAAGGGTCGAATGCCGATTGGCTGGTGTTGAGGCCGAGGTAACCTACTAAGGATTGAAATGCTTGTTCAAAGAACTAATTGGGCCTGAAGAAAAAAGACGGACTTAAGAGACTTCGTCGTTACCGACGATAGTTATGGCCCACAAAGAAGAGTGGGGCATCCAGGTGGAAGCGGTGCCCCTTCGCGACCTCCCAACAGGATCAAGACCCAAACGTAGACGTGACCACACATTTCTCATTTGAGTGGAAAACTCAAACAAACATAATTTGCATGAGTTTTTCCATCAAATGAGGAATAAAAACGTGGCCAATTTATATTACGGTATTTAGCGATGGAATCACATAACACTATACCATAAAAGGGCACGTGAGCGGAAAGCCACTCTACCCGGGCAAGAGTCCCTACAACGCAATAAAAGGGAAGATCGCGCCCAATGACTAGCTTATTTCATTGGAGGGCCCGGCCAACGTTGGAGTCCCATACTCGGTCAAGTGATGATAAATGGAAAGACCGAGTTTTGTTTCCCTACCAATTCAACATTTTTTGTTTATTTGTCTTTCGTGTTCAAAAGAATATTAGATTTGATTATAAAATTTAAAGGAAACCTATTCAAAAGTAATTTTTTTTTATTTGACAATTAAATATAAGGCCAACTTCAAAATTTCTTCCTCCTTTTCATGTTTAATTGTGACAGATTCAATTAAAATTCTACTATTTAACTTTCACCCTAGTTTGATCCTTCTTTAAAGTACGCATTGGAAATATTCACTTAAAATTAACTTTATCCACGGTTGAATCATTCACATATTTGTATTTTAGATTTCTCCAAATTGCGGAAAGTCAAACACATATTATTCTCGCGTCAGCGATACTACCACACGCCGCGCACAATCTCGAGTAGACTCCCCGTTGTTGCTCGTTTTCACGTTGCAGGATCCTTGCAATGGCAGTTGACGTGCCTTCCACTCATTCCGCTGCACATTTGTCTTCGTCAATGCAATACGTGCATGTACAGGCGGAAAGATGTTGCCATATCCGCATTTTATTTGCGGATTTGAATCTTTTGAGAATATAAAAAATTATATTACAGAAAAATTTAAGTAATAATAGGAAAAGGTAAAACTCATAAAGAATATAACTATGATGCAAAGTCTAAATTTAATATAGAAAAACAAAATAATCTAAAATTGATGTTTAATAAAGGTAAAAAGAAATCAAAAAAATGTTTCAAGATTTATAATTATAAATTAGAATAATTAAAAAAATGTCTTTTTCGAATCTGCAAGTAAAATTTTGCATAGGTCTTATAAAGATTTTTGAGCAGTTTGCTTAGGCAACTGCTCGATGATTACATATTTGTACGAGCAAGCGGAACTACAAAGCAGTTATTTAGCATAGAAGGGCATGTATCTAGATGGAAAGCTAACTCAGAAGACAGTGTAGAAAATGATGGTTGCAAAGCCGATACAAAAAACACTGATCCAGATAGAATGACGGGAGAAGGTTGGGAGGTAAAGGAAGGCTAAATGAGTTTCATAGGGTTGATATGGGAGTTTGAACTTATAGAACAAGACACGAGTAGATTTACGCTGAACATTTTCTAATGGGTTGATGAGATGTGAGTACCGAGGCGAGTAAACGACGGGGGAGTATTCAAGAATAGGATGGACAAGGGAAGAGAAAATATAGACAGGAGTAAAAATACTATTGAAATTACGAGTATGTCTAAAAATGAGTCCTGAGAATTTCGATGCCCTAGAGGTAACATTCAGAATGTGGGCATCAAAACTGAGCAGAGAATCATAAGTAACACCAAGATCCTTGGCAGAATTTATAACAGTGAGAAGAAAATCATTTAACATACGAGTAGAGCTAAACGCAAATGGAGAAAACTTAAGGATAAAAGACATTTGACTGCATTTGGTGGCATTGAGGCAGAGATAATTAGATGCACACTAATTATATACGGCATTCAAATGTACCTGCAGATGCTGACAATCGTGCATAGACCTAACTGTATGAAATATTTTGAAATCATCTGCATATAATAGAGAAGGGGAGTTAACTGTATCAAACGCCTTTGAAAAGTCAGTAAAGATTATGTCAACTTACAAGCGATTATCCAATGATTTTGCAATGAAATTGGTGAACTCGATTAAGTTCGTAGAGGTGGAACCACCATTAAGAAATCCGTGTGGTGCCTTTGCCAAAATAGAGCAAAGAAGCACTAAAAGCCAGTTTTGTACCGGACGCTCAAAAAATTTTGGAATATAGGATAGTAACGATTTGGACGATAATCGGGTATATTAGAAGGATTACCACTCTTGAGAAAAGGGACGATGTTGGCTTCTTTCCAGTAAGCAGGAAAAATTTCCCTACTTAAACTGAGGCTGAACAAGAAAGCCAGAGGGATAGATAAATAAGACGCTAAAAATTTTACAAAGATATTTGGTAATCCATCTGGATCGGGGGAAAGGTTAGGGTTAAGAGTTTTAATAAGGGTTTCGACTTCAATGAAATCTTTTTGAAACAAGGCAACGTCAATGAACTAGAGTTTTTGTATATTAACAGGATTGGAGATGCAGGAGGAAAGAGCAGGTATAAAAAGGGAAGAAAAATATTCAGAGAAAAGATTGGGGAATTCTTGAGGAGAGGAACTCACAGTGTTTTTCCAGTAGACAGAGGAAGGAACAGAAGAACAAATTGCACTTTGCTAAAATGAGGCTCTAAAAGCACTTGGGCTCTCTTGCTGTATACTACCAGAAAGGGAAAATGAAGGTAAATGCAAACAAAAAGTGAATTGATTGTATTCAAGGATCCCCACAAAAACTTTCGTTGTCGTGCAGGAGGCATCTGTGGCTGCAAAGTTAAGTTGAGTGGGCAGATAGTGCCCATTCGATTCATTAATTGAGGGTGGATTTTGAAAAGAAGGCTACCTTCAGTGCTCACGTTGACAAAGTTTTGAAAAAAGTGACTTATGCGTACTAAATTCTCATATCTCAGAAAGCAGACAACAGCGAGCAAGTGAGTCAAGGTTTTGGCCTATAAAATCCTGATTCGTCCGATCATCACATATGCGGTCATGATACGGAAAGGAGCTCCGAAAACAAAATGGGATAAATTGGATTAGTGGATTGAAAACTCCTTCGGGCTTGTACAGGAGTCTACAGGAGAGACGGCGGTCGGTCTTACCCCTAATGATCCGCTTTACTAAGGAGCAGTGATGGACCCAATCAAATCATATCAGAAGATGCTTGTGGCATCAGGAGTAAGGAGAACAGGGGAGGATAAGGCCAAGGTAGTTAGGGCAGCAACGAATAATTAATTGCTCAATGGAGCAGAGAAAGAGTAGTTTCAAGATAGTTTTAAACAAATACTGTATTTATGTTTATGAAACTCAATTTTTGGATCTTCTATTCTTTAAGGCTTATTAATTTAATACCTTTTCCTTTTTTCTTCTTCTTCTTCTTTGAAGCACTACAGCCCCTCTCGGGCCTTCGCTTAGACATACAGGTAGTTAGAGTATCTCATTTTCATGCCCGTATTGATTTTTTCGGAAGTTGGTTTGGTCAGTACCAAGCTCCCGTGTGCTTGCTCAGCTATGATATGATCTGATTAAATCAGTGCATATCACCACTGAGTGAACACTCATAGTCTGTTCGAAAAATCCCCTGATTTAACCACTAGACCACACAGAATACCTTTTTCTTTTATAATCTAGTAATGTTTGTTTTTATTAATAAACTTAATATTGTAAATTAATGTAAATGATTATTGAACTTCACGAAAAGCCCTTATGTACAACCCGTATGAATATTGTCAGGCTAAGTTGTTTATTGTTGCAGCCGTTTGTGCCTACAAACAGCATGGGTGCAGGGTGCGAAACAAGGTGGGGCACATGGAAGGATACAGCGGTTGCAGTAGTGCTCCACACAGCAAACGGGGAAGTATACATCATGATAGCAGACATTTGCCACACTCAAAAAGTATTTTTTTCAGTAAGCGGCAAGATAGTATCAAACCGGAAATTCATCAAAGTGAAAGTGAACAAAATTTCAGTGAAAATGCAGGTGAAGACAGCCTCGGATATCACAATAATATCCAGATCAGTTTGGCTGCAGATTGGCAAATTTTCATTAACTCACACTAAGCAATCAGCAACTAATTAGTTGCAGAATTTGAGAAGGAATTCAATGGCACTGTCTTGTGAGGGAAATATTGTAGTAAACCACAACAATCTGAATCTATTTGGGATATATTGGATCGACAAATTTCAGATTTGGGATCCACCACTCAGTTCCATATGTAACAGCGCATCCGTCAACAGCATCAGTACAGAGCAACAGCCAACAACATTAGTTTCAACCTTTCCAGAAGTCTTTAAAGAAAGTCTTGGACTGTGCACAAAAATGCAAGCCACCTTGAACATCAAATCTAATAAAAAGCCAGTATTCAGAGCAAAACGCTCAGTAGCGTATGCAGCACTCAACCAAATCAATGACGAACTGGACCGTCTCGGTGTCGTTACACCTGTGGATTTTTCAAACTGGGCCGCACCGATTGTCTGTGTAAGGAGAAGCAGTGGTCAAGTACGAATATGTGCAGACTACTGAACTCTAGAGTCTCATCAATTCTCGTTATCACTACCAGACGACATTTTTTTCTAAGTTGACCAATGGCAAAATTTTCAGCCATAAGACTTATCCGATGCTTTTCTTCAAGTAGAAGTCCATGAGGTGTCACGAGAATTACTCCGAATCAACACGCATCGTGGGATATACAAATTTAATCGATTACCACCAGGTGTCAAAGCAGCGCCAGGTGCACTCCAGCAGATTATGAGCACTATGGTGCAGCGTACACGGATGATTTACTCAGCAAGCAGAGCATCAGAATCGACTATACCAAACACTGAAGTGTATACAAGACTTCGAATCTACCATTCAAATCAGTAAATGCAAGTTTTTCATAAAGTCAATCAAGTATCTGGGGCGAATAATCGACCAATATGGGACGCGTCAAGATCAAGGCCATGCCTTCACCCTGTAATGGTCAAATATTATGGGAAGTTCATAAAAGGTATGCATAAGTTTAGGCGCCCTTTAGACGATCTACTTAAAAAGGAGGTCCAATGGCACTTGACAGATGATTTCCAAAATTCATTTTGAAATTTCAAACAAATTCTCTCATTATGATCCAAATAAGCAGATAATGGTAGCTGTGGATGCTTGTCAAACAGGTATTGGTGCTTGTACATATCATCGATATGAAGATGGTTCGGTAAAAGCAATAAGTCATGCATGCCGATCACTTACAAAAGCCAAGATAGGGTATGGACAGATCGAAAAGGAGGCTTTAGGATTAGTTTTTGCAATAACTGAATTTCATTGAATGATATATAGCCACAAATTTATATTGCACACGGACCATAAACCTTTGCTATCGATTTACTGCTCAAAAAAGGGAATCCCTGTGTACACTGCAAATAAGCTTCAAAGGTGGGCATGTACCTTACTACTATATGATTTTAGTATTGGATACGTACCAACAAACAATTTTGGATACGCTGATATCTTTTCACGACTAATTTATACTCAAGTGAGAGCTAATGAGGACTACATTATAGCATTGCTCCAACTTGAAGATAAACTACATGGCTCGTAAGTTGAAACAGTTAATTATCTACCGATCACATTTCCAATGATAAAAAATCTTACACAGAAATGTGAAGTACTCCAAAGGGTAATCTAGTATGTACATTCTCAATGGCCAAAAATATGATCACCATTAATGCCTACTCAAAATGGCCGGAAATGTACATTTCATCACCCATAACCGCAAGCAAAACAGTAAGCATTATTGAAGAAACGATGGCTCGCTTTGGAGACCACACATCATTATTGCAGGTAATGGAACGCAGCTCATTTCCTCAAAATTCCAACGCATGTGCGTGCTGAATGGCATCCAGCATATTCATTGTACCCCTCACCATCCGCAGTCAAATGGTCAAGCAGAAAGATTCGTCGTAACACTCAAAAGGGCATAAAAAAATTCAAGCGGAGGAAGAGACAATGGAGCAATCATTAAAAATATTTCTACAAGCATATCGCGTTACACCTAATCCGAATGCACCATCTGTATTGTCTCTAGCTGAAGTTATGTTTGGGGGTAAAATGCGATGAATGAATAGTTTAACAAAAAAAAAAAAGAAAGCCGGAACCAAAGGAAGACATTACGAAGTCGAAGATATAGTAAGGGCAAAGGTCTTCAAAAACAATCATTTTGCTTGGGTGTTTGGCAGAATTTACTCCAAAATTAAACGTGTTATGTACAAGGTTATTATAAATAATAGAACTTGAATCATCTGATCATATGCGAATCATCTGATCATATGCGAATCATCTATTCTATTCAAACACCCTTTTATTCGGGCTCAATACACCTTCCACAGTCATCTGTCTCCAGAGATGACCATAAACCCTTTCTAGATTCCTTATCCCCACCATCCATAAAAGCCACGATCAACTCTGGCGCAGATTAAGAAAAATGATATCTATTATCGAGATTCAGAGACCACAAAATCTATGAATGTGTTCGACTCTTTTTAGCATACATGCATAAGGTGCCAGATACGACGTGTATCGATGGAAAAACCAAGACTAGCCTCAAAGTCATAATACAAAGAGAAGGTCTCCCTTTGAATTATGATTCTCTTTGAGGTATGCATCTTCGCTTCCACAAAGAACTGGGAATCACTCCAGATCAAGCAAAAAAAGATCTTGAATCGTCTGCGTCACATGTAAGCCTAAACTACATTTCCTCGCTTCAAAGGACAAGAGAACAACACAACAAATTTTTTCGTCCCCAATAAGATGCCTATTCAACAGAGCCTAAAATTGTTTTACCACAATTGCAGTGGTATCCGATCTAAATTAAGCCAAATATTTCTTGACGCAAAATCTTTCTATTTTCAATTTTATCCCTGACAGAAACTTGGCTTAACTATACACATAGAAATTAAGAAATCTTAGACAGTGATTGGACTATTTTCAGGAATGATAGAGACTATCACAGCACTGGACAATCAAGAGGAGGTGGCGTATTAGTTGCGGTTCACAAATCCCTTTCAAGTAAGTTCGTAAGCACCACCTCATATAAATTATTCCAGCACAGGGTAGTTCATATATCAACAAAAAAGCTTAGCTTATATCTTGGCGTGTACTACGTCCCCCTAAACTTTTCTGAAACCGCCTATCATGAAGTTATCGAAACCACTTCTTCTCTAGCTTCATCTATTAAAGAAGATGACATTATAATTATTACTGGAGACATTAATCGACTGAATTTGAAATTCGTAATTGACGAAGTCGATAATCGTCTTCTTCCAATCAATCATCTTGACAGTCATGATTTTAACTTGATAAGTACTTTTTATGGCAACGATCTGCAGCAAGTAGCTCCGACGCCTAACCAAAATGGAAATTGGTTAGACTTAATATTTACTAACGCATATGATGATGTAGTGGTCAATCAAACCGATGGCAGAGAGCACCTTTTTTCTAACAGTCTTCATCACTCTGCGCTCGTTATTGACATTTCTACTCCTGATATTTCTAACCCTATTTCATACAATAATTCAATTGTATACGACTTTCGCAATGCTGATTATGGAAGTATTAAAAACCATCTTTGTGCTGTTGATTGGAATTGTATTCTTTCGACGCTAGATCTAGAAGAAACTTTATCGTGTTTTTATCGAATAACTCTTGACGCCATTGGAAAAAATATACCGAAAATTAAAAAAAAACTAAAACTTCGGAACATTGGCTAAATAGCGATCTTAATTATTTACGAAATCAAAGGAATAAATAAAAGTAAAAAATATCAGCAATGCTATTCAATCAGAATATCATGAGCTTGCTACTGAATTCAAATCAGAATCTCGAGAAGCATATTAATTATATGTTAATTTGATTGGCGAAAATTTCATTAAAGACCCAAAGAAATTCTTTGACTTTGAAAACTTCAAGCGCAAGGCTCAATGTTACTCGTCATGTACGTTTTCATGAAGTTTATTGTAACCCTGAAGTTTATTGTAACCCTGAAGTTTATTGTAACCCTGAAGTTTATTGTAACCCTGAAGTTTATTGTAACCCTGAGAAACTAAGAAATCCCATTCCTGAAATACCGTGTTCTAGAACTTTAATTACAGAAGTTTCAGTTTCTGAGGAAGAAATTGCTCATGCAATTGCGGGTTTGGAATCAAATATGGGACTTGGTCCTGATCCTATTTCTCGCAGCTTTCTGATCCAGTGCGAAGAACAATTAACCGTGCCTTCCTCCATCATTTTCAATAAATTCCTCTCTAGTGGCATCTTTCCTTCTTACTGGATCTTCGTTCCTAATACCAACCCAAAAGAAGGATGATAAACGGTGTATTCAAAATTACAGAGGCATTGCTATATTTTCAGCCATTCCAAAGCTTTATGAACAAATACTTTGCAACCAGATCTCTCCTATTATAGAACCGCGGCTTAATGAAGAGCAGCAAGGGCTCCGAAAAAATAGATCTACTACCACCAATCTCCTCATTATGAGATCATGTATTCTATGTGAGATGGAGAAGGGTCACCAGATTGATGCAATATATACCCATTTTAGCAAAGCATTTGATCTTGTAAATCATGAAGTTCTGATAAATAAACACCGCAATTTCGGTATTATAGGCCGTTTACTCAGCTGGATATATTCATACCTTAAAGACCGCACTCAAGTTGTCAAAATTCAAGGACGATTATCTAAACAAATGCATGTTCTTTCCGGGGTTCCTCAAGGAAGTCATACTGAACCTCTTTTATTTAATATCAGACCTCTCATCAGTATAACATGATGTTCCTCATCTTTTTTATGCAGATGAACTTAAAGTTTACCACGTTATATCTTCTTTGTCGGATATGATTTTCCTTCAGTCCTAGCTTAACACTCTCTCTGATTAGTGCAATAATAATCAACCTTCCCAAAACTTGGAAAAATGCCAGGTGATAAATTTTTCAAGAAAAAAGACCCTTCTTTTATTTGACTATGACATCAACAACACAATACTTAGTAGAGTCGATAGCATTGTGGACTTGTTCTGGAACAAAAGCTTTGCTTTAAACTATAGTACTATGAAGTTATATCTAAGGCTAATAAAATGCTAGGTTTCATCAAAAGAAGAGCTAAGGAATTCAAGAATATTTGGGTTACTAAATCACTTTATATCTGATTAGTACGCCCTATTCTTGAATATGCCATGCTGATTTGGAACCCTGTTTTGGATGTCCACGCTGACAGGCTAGAATAAGTCCGGAAATAGTTTCTTCTTTTTGCACTAAGATGCCTTTACGACCCTAGCAATTTCTACAGCCTACCATCATATAGCTATCGTCTTCAAGTGCTTAATATGGTATCACTAGATTCTAGGAGAATGATGATATCTGCATGTCTAGCATTTGGTGTTCTGAGAGACAATATTAAGGTTCAGTACATAGCAAAAAAATTACTTTGAATGAGCCCCATAGAATCACAAGAAAATCACCAATATGTACTTATCGTAGATCGCCATCACACTACCTATGCAGGCAATGAGCCATTAAACGTTTGTTGTAAGGCATTCAACAAGTTTAGTAAATACTACTCCCCATCTATTTCCGAAGCCTTATATAAAACTAATATCCTGAAATCCCATCGTTCCTCAACATAATTATACGTTAATTTATTGTACGTAAATTTTGAGGCTTGCAAATAGATACATTAATATAGATTATGGTTCGTATTTTGTGAAGGAGGACTTTAACGTAACGAGGTGTTATAAGTGTCAAAAATACAATCACAAAACATCAAAATGTGAAGGTGAGCAAATATGTGTAAAATGTGGAGGAAAACATGACCTAAAGGACTGCAAAAGCATGATTGAGAAGTGCTCCAACTGTATTGGTAACAATAATAATGCTGATCATTCTCACAGAGCTGACTCTGTAGAGTATCCGGAGTTTCAACGCAGAATATTGATCGCCAGGAGGAGCACTGACTACAACTTCGATGATTGCTAATCTTTCTAATCAATCAAGTGGAACAAATTTAACACTCATGTATGCTAATATAAGAAGCTTAAGACATAAGCTAAGTGATATCCAGATTTACCTGCAGCAAAATCCTGACATCGATTTGATTATTCTCAATGAAATCTGGATTTACCCAGAAGAAGCACGGTTTTAAAATATTGAATGTTTTAATGCGGTATTTTCCTGCAGACCTGGAAGAGGTGGAGGCACAGCAATGTACAAAAAAAAATACAATCAATTTCATAACCAAGAGAGTGACGCCTGATAAGTATAACGTTATAATAATTGAAGTACGCCAAAATATAAAATTAGGGACGTACTACAATCCCAATCGTATGAAAGCGCAAGATTTTTGCACAGTACTAGATACATTATTCTCAACTGAAAAAAATTAATCACAGTAGCGGACACAAATATTGATGTACTAATTGAATCACCAGAAACAAGGATTTATAAGGATACGCTAGAAACGAATGGAACGGTAATCATAAACAACAACCAAATTATTCGCCCAGTGTCAAATAACTGTCTGGATCATATAGTAACCAATGATTTAAAGCATGACATACATATTTGAGGACTGGCCGGAACTGGATCACCGTGTGTTAAAAATTGCTATTCAAGACCAAACCCTAAACAAACAGAAGCCGACCTACAAAACGTTCAGATATCTTGACAAGGAGCTCTTTAAATCAAACATACGAAAGTTACTGGAAAAGCGGAAACCAAATAGTATTATTAAACTCAAAAATATCATCATATCTGCTAAGCAAAGCTGTACAATTAAGAAAAAAATCAGGTGTCGACAACGGACTTGGATAACAAAAAACTTTCCGGAAGAAGAAAAACTTGCAAAAATAGTTCCTATATTTAAGGGTGGTGATCATCTCGACCCGAATAACTATCGTCCAATTGCGCTGCTAACGGGATTTAGTAAGATGTTTGAAAAAATACTAAACAATCGATTAACATCATTATTAGTTGAAAACTCTATCATAAGCCAACACCAGTTTGGTTTTCAAAAGAACAAGAGTACTTTAGATGCCCTACATTCTGTCACACGTTTCACCAATCTAGGACTTGACAGAGGTGATTATGTCATCGCAATTTTTGTAGATTTGAAAAAAGCATTTGATACAGTTGATCATGACCTCTTGCTTCGTAAACTTGAATCGTACGGTATTCAGGGTAGTCCTAAGCAGTTGTTTAAAAGTTACTTGGAGGGAAGATCGCAGAGAACTTCAATCAACAATGTCCTGAGCGATCATGCGCCTACGAAAACAGGAGTTCTCTAAGGCTCAATACTTGGCCCAACTTTGTTGCTGTTATACACAAATTATCTAAATACATGTAGGGTGACGGGATATCACACATTATATGCTGATGACACAGTTCTACTTTATTCAGGACGAGACAAAACTGCCATTGAGAACACTATCAACGGGGATCTTGGAAAATTTCATCAGTGGTTAATTGGAAACAAACTAGTATTGAACACATCAAAGACAAAATATATTGTTTTTAAGCAAAAGAACAAAGGAGACATAGATGTCGAACTAAATATTAACGGCGAAAAATTGCAAAGAGTGCTAGAGATGAAATATCTTGGTCTTATCATAGACCATTGTATGACCTGGTTATCACACATAAATAGCTTAAGAAGGCAATTAGCCCCAATAATAGGATTGTTAAGAAGATATGAGGATTTTGCAATGCACATAAAGAAACCTGTTCTAAATGCGTTTGTCCTGGCGAAATTGCATTATGGAGTACTTATTTGGAGTCAGTCAGCAAAGCAATACTTAAACAGTATATCGAGGCTGCTGACCAAAGCGTATAAAAACATTATGAAGCTGCCAATGCTTACGTAAACTAGTTTGGTTTACCAATTGGCAAAATCATTAACCTTTAGTCAAATTATTATTATGGAGAAAGCTAAGTTTATCTAAAGAAATTTAAAAACTAAGGGATCGAGCGCCATTAATTTAGGTATCACAGATCAACCCATATAATGCGAGGAATGCAAATCGATTCGTAATACCTTTTGCCAGAACGGATCGACTAAAGAACGTTGCAACGAATGATGCTCTGCGTATATATAATAATCTACCAGAAATTGTTAAGGAAGCAAACTCACTTTTGGTATTTAAGAAAAGACTAAGGGAGCATTTAATGAGCACTGATTGAAGCGTGGACCTGTAATTCTGCTTTTATGAGCCCAGTATCTTAGGGCGTTCTTTTTGACCCTATCGGCGAGATGCTGAAGTGACAGTTACTCAGAGTTTTTTTGAATGCGTCGTATTATATTGAATTATTTTTATCTCTGAGAACTGATCATGATTTTTTGGACTAGATGTTCACGAAAAAGACTAGATCACATTATATTGTGTGCCCCCTTATACCGATGTGTTAAACATTGTCTGGGTGGCATAAAGGACCAAGCGACGTAATGTGAATGCAGATCGTACGAGCGTTGTACGACGAAGAAAGAGTGATGGAGAGAGTGGTAGGGAATGGAGGTATTTAAAAAAAAATTTAAGGGAAATGTCTTATTTCCAATTTTCATATTTTTCCAATTTGTTTTTATTGTAAGTTATGTCTTGCTTGGCAAATAAATAAATGTTGCAGCCCTGAACAAAAGCTACCAACTTCATGTTGGTTGCGCTTTGACAGCTGGGTACAGGAAGCATATTTCTCTCTCTCTCTCTCTTGCAACTGTGTGGCCAACGAGGCAGAATGATTCCACGAGCTACGAATCATTATATTAAGTCACTGATTAACATTAGTTCAGTTAGCAAAACAACAATTGTGTTTAACTTGGCAGCCACAACATTTATGAATTGTATATACCTTAAAATAAAAAAAAAACAACCCACAAAAATTTTCAAGCTTTTATGTACGCATAACTTATGATTGAATTATCAACATTAACCCAAAAAGTCATTAGGAAAATTCACTTAGTTTTAACTCAACCAGACTAAGTAATTCGAGAAAAAGCATATAAAGTAGAATTTGGGCATCAATGGCGTAGCACTTATAACGCAGTGACCTTTTGCAAAAGACTTAGATTAAACTACTTAGCTAAATACTACACCTTTGCAGCTAATGAAATAATTCCACAAATCCAATAAACAAATATATTAATTACTTCGTTTGAAAAAGAAATTGGTTAATCTGTGACCAATACAACACCAGTCCAGTTATTTTGCATAACAAGATTAATAAATTATTAAAATATGTATCGAATCAAATATTTGGCCAAGGCATACGATGTAAGTTAGAAATGCAATGTAGGCCAGCAAACCAGCAGCCAGCCGATTGGCAGCTCCAGTTCGCGAGTATTATGGAAATAATTTAAAATAATTGGCGATTAAATCGTGACCACGCAAGTACTCTTCGATATCCTATTCAATCGCAACGGTCGCCAAGCGACAGGCTGCCAACTGCACTGCAAAGAGGCTGAAGCAGTTCAGAGGGCATGCATCGAATGCGTATTGTAACGTATTAAATGGCCCGCGAAGGCTTGGGACATAAATATCATCTTACATTTGTACGTATTTAGGCCTATGGCATAAAGCACTTAAGCTGACTTGGAGGCTTTCGCGTTTGAACGATTTATGGATCATGAGGATTATTAAAAGCGACATTGTTATCCAGGTCTTTCGGGTGTTGTTTTAATGATTTGTTTTGCTAGCCGTCAAGGTGGTAAAGTTTTGTCGCAGGTTTTAAAAGGTGTGATACGCTTGATCCGATTATTCGTGAAATGTAGAAGGTTATAATTGTTTTCAACTACTAGTTGAGGCCTTCCGCATTTTTAACATCATTCCAGATGCAAGGCTACTTAAACAGTAAGTGTCAAATCGAGAAAGTAGAATCTATTAAAGAATGATCCCTCCAAATTCAGCTTCGTTAGTTTCAGCCAGACGTTCAGGCCGTACTCGTGTGCTATAGAATATCAAATATGTTGTTGAATTGTCTAAACATTTAAAATGTACCTCCTTTAGCTGTCCTGCGAATGAAAATTAAAATTACCGACATACATTTCAAATAGGCCGTTCGTATTCAACATATTCAGCAACTTTCCAATGCATTAGACAATACTGGTTGGCTGTGATATTAGACAAGGGAATTAACAAGCTCCTAATAGACTCTCATGTCTTTCATTCTGCATATTTTCACATCAATAAAACACAAACGCATTGCATTCAAATTAATTGATCGCATGTTGGTCGGTGCGTGCATTTCGATATATGTTCAATTTAAATTGACGCAATAATTGGAAACGAGGTAAAATGCAAACTATCTAAATTTCTATGATATAACCCTGTAACAAACATTGGAGATACGGATCAAGTTTTGATTTAAAAGTAAACGGGCTATTTAGGTAAATAATAATAATTTGTGATTTGAGCCGAAACTGCCATGTTTTCTTAAAAATGAGAATTTTATTTCAAAATCTCAAGGTTAAAAGCGCTTGATTCAATACTAATCGTTATAAATTTTAAAAGAATATAAAGCAAATTCCAAACAATAACAATACAAAAACTTAATGTCCCAAATAGCTCTCTAAGTTTATACGTTATTAGTTAAACACATTTTATCAAAAAAACTATAGCAAATTCATATTAATTAAGATTATTACATATATCATGATTTAATTGGAAAAAGGAGAAAAAACAAACCTATATTATTCAAAATTATTTATAATTTTAACACAACAGTGAACTTTTATCTGATACCTAATATGTTACAACCTAGTTCTAATAAAATTCAATTAAAAACTTTATCCTATACTAAAAAATTCTATTACAATATTCCTAACCTACGCGTTAGCCTTATCACTAAACTAAATATAATAAACATAACTTAGATACTATCCCTAATTTTTAACACAAACAAACAACAAACAAAAACTAAGCAACGAAAAACACAACAATTCACTCACAGTTACAGATCTTACGATATGATTCCGAAGAAGTTTCAATATGAACATAAGGACTTTCGCCACTTGAGCAGTTTGACAAATTCTTCTATTCGATATATAATGCTTCTAGTTAGTCTTAGGCCTTCTGTACAAACCAGTATATGCAGAAGACATTTCCTTTTGAACACCCTTGATTTTTCCATAGTATTAGCACTTTGGTTGTACCAGATCTGACATCCATATGTCAAAACTGGTCTAACCAGGGTCTTGTCACAGATCATTTTGACATTTTGATCAATGTATTTGGAATGAAAGAGTCTTCGTAGGGCCATGACTACTTTTTGTGCTTTACTGAGCATGATTTTGATATGTTCAGTACAGTACAGATACTGATTGAGATGATCACCGCGGTATCGAAAACAGGATTTATGTGGAACTCGTTCTGAACTACCCTCGTCAGCCATAATGTGGAAGTCCTTCGTTTCAGGTTTTGACTGACCCCCTGCAGCGTTGTCCGAAAAAAGATTGTTTCGCACTTCTGCGCATTGATTTTCATTCGCCAATTGTCAGTGTACAGCTTCACATTTGGACATTTTTTGGAGATTGTTCTGCCGTATAAATGATCAGATCATTAGCATACGCTACCAATGGTTGCGTTGGCGAGACGTTAAAATCAAAGCCGTTCAATAGCTTGCAAATGAATATTGAGAAGAGCAGAGGCGCAGTAACTGTTCCCTGCTGTAGACCATTCAAGACCTTGAATTCGCGCATTGTGGTCAGATTTCCATCAGTTACAACAAAGGATTTCCCGTATATAATATTGCACAACATGGCGACAAGGTGTACTGAAGGAGTTTAAAAACTAGTCCATCTAAACATACCGTATCGAAGGCTTTCTCCATATCAATGAGACACACTCCAACACATTCTCTATCATTTAGTTTCCAACAGATGTCTGAGGTTGCTTTCGTTATTGTATGTTTGGTCGAGTGCCTGGTGGCACGAAAACGAAATTGGTAATTCGGCATCAGATCATATTTCCCAAAGTGGGCGTTTAATGCTTTGTTGAGTATCACTTCAAACACCTTGCTAATGTTTGGGAGCGAGCTTATTGGGCGATGGCTCTTAAGGCATGAATATTCTTTTCCTTTCTTCCAAATCGGAAATACCTTAGCCTTTTTCCACTCATTTGGGGAATATGAATTGCTCAACATGTTGTTGAACCATATGCAATAATTCCTAATCACGACCTAAGGAAGATGTCGGAGACCTATGTTTGGAATAGCGTCAATACCACATGATTTCTTGTTTATCCTGCCAAATTTGAAACACAAGTCTTTATAGTTGACAAAATAATTAATAAGATTCAAGCTCGGTGTTAATGTTTCATTGAAATGAAGAATTGATTCACCGTTCACACTTGATTTGAAGTCGGAAACTTTTGCTTCAACGACCTCTGAAAATATTTCATTTTTTCTCTCAGGGCTTGGTAGATGAACCGATCCGGGCAAGTTTATGCAATCACTCACATATAATCCTGTTTCCATTTCTATCCGGAGTCGTACTTTCAACTTCGATACTAGCCCTATCAAGAAAATTCATCTCATCACTGGTGACTTCAAGATTCGGTACCTTCACACTCACGACTTCTTACGGAATATGCTATTCACTTTCGTGAAAACGTGATCTAGGTCCTATGGGCTAATATCCCTTAGTTCCGGACATTCTTCAGGTTTCATTTCAACAAAGCCAACGAGGGATGGTTGTAGTCCAAAAATCGTCGATAAATATTGTTGACGCGTGTAAGAAGAAGGCTTTTCAATTTTTTCAACCTTACAATGGTTGGTGTTTCAAATCCTTCCATATTGTTTCGATGTTTAATTGTTACAGTGAACCCACTTCCTCCTAAACTATTTTATCTTAACTCATCATAAATATCACATTTCAACTTTTATTTCAATCATAAATAAGTTCATTCGTTTGTTCAACTTCTTTGCAACATTGTATGCAATTCATTCGTTCATTCAACCTCATTGCAACAATGTCTTGCTGTAATGTGATATCCGCGCCCGCGAAGTTCTTGTCAGCGAAATCTAACGTCTACATAAATGTTGCTGCTGCAAGAATTAGCGAGAACTAATTCTTGCAACAGCTCAGGAATCTCAGCAAGTTTTCTCGCGATAAAAATTACCCGTTGTTTTCGAATCGCGGCAGTTATTAACGAGCTCGCGTCTCATGTGTATGACACACATAATTAGGGAAGTAATCGATTCTGTAAAATTAGCAGCGAATAATAAATAACTTTCGTTTTTCTTTAAAAAACAAGTGTTTTCTTTTCGAAAGTAAAACTGGTGCAGTCGGTCGGGTCGCTACGTAAAGTTACGTGATTTTTAAATCTTTATAGCGTGTCCGCGTCGCGAAAAATTTTAAAGAAGTTGAAATCCCTCAAGAGAAGGAAACTGCCTTTTTACGCGACGCTGCCCGAACCGTGCGTGAAGCAAAAGGAAGAGGCTTTTGGCTCAACGGCGGTCAAAAATTTTTTTTTCCTCCCTCCCTTTTTCTTCGCTGAAGCTTCAAGTGAAGCAAAGAGAAGTGATAGATGGGAAGAAATTCCCAAAGATTCAAGTGAAACGACGAATTTAAACTATCCAAGTGAATTAACGAATGCATGTTGAAGGTCGTGAACAACAATATAATTGGAACTAAACTTGTGAATATAATAAACTACCCAAGTGAACATAAACAGTGTTAAAATAAAATCAAATATTAATAAATGTAAATACAACCCCTATTTATACGGAAAAAGTGAACATTAATGAACATCACAATTAAAAGGGACGCAAACCCCAAACAACAAAACAACTTAAATTTTGTGAAATTGTCAAAATCCGACAACCCAGTGAATATCAGTTTCAACCAGTGGCCCTTGCGAAAACAGTACATTTATGAACTAAAAAACAGTGTAAGGACAACGGTATTCCGTACTACACCAGAAAAACTTATAGAAGAAAACCCAAAAAGGGTTAAAAAAATTGAAGCCATCAAAGCAAGTAGCCTAAGAAACTATATATATATATTTTATCCCCATCTATGAGTATTTTAATCAATTTACATTTTAATCAATTATATTTCAATCTATTTATATACATATAATTTTGCACATATTTTCCCCTTATTAACTATCTAACATTTTTGTATATATATATTGTAAGGGTGAGTCGGAATTAGGTACCCATTTATAATGGCACACGTTGCAGATGCAGGCCAAATCGCACAAGCTCCTTCTGTTCAAATAAACCCCCTCAAATATTTGAATAGCTTACCAGAGTTTGACGGGAAACCCGAAAATCTTCAAGGGTTTATCAATTTAGTTGAAAGAGCGTCACAAACCCTTTTTTGCGATTTGATCAAAAGCAAATTAAAAGGAAAAGCTAAATAGACAATAGAAATAAATTGCCATGCTACACTCTGGCCAGATATTAAACAAATTTTACAAAACAATTTTGGAGACCGTTTGAATATTGACGAGTTGTATGATAATTTAAGAGGAGTAAAATTTAGAACCACAACTCTCGGTTTCTATAATGATGTAAAAAGTAAACTTAGACGCCTTAATTGTAAGACCTCGATAGTTATGGGTGCAACCAATGAAACTAACGAGTGTACCCGTAATAATATGAGAACTGCTCTCAATGTTTTTAAAAACAAACTTCCCGAACCTATGAAAACCATTCTTTTCTGCAGAAACCCCGATACCTTGGAGGCTGCCATGGACATCCTTTTTACAGCCGGCTATGCTTATTATGGGCCAAACGGCCAACCAAATAAGCAAAAACCGACACAAACCCATAACAACCAAACTCAAAAGGATGAACAAAAAGCTAATAAATCTGTAAATAATAGTGATAACAGTAAAATTAATAATAGCAATAATAATTACGATAGACAATCGAATAAATTTAGCAATAATTATAATAGACACGATAAAAACCGAAGACGAAACTTTAACCAGGAACAAAGCTATAGACCTCACAACGAGGATAATAGAACACATCTTAACTCTTCAAACTATTTCGGGAACCCAAACCGAGAACCCAATAGGCAACCAACTCCAGAACCAATGGATGTTAACACCAATGAAACGATTGAAAATTTTCAGTCAACAGCCTCGGTAGAAACTTGCCATTTATAGTTATAAAAAGCAAACTCCGAAATTTGAAATTCATCCTTGATACTGGAGCCACTCATTCCTTAATAAACCCCGGTCTGTGTCACCCGAAATGGAAAGCCAGTGTACCCAGTACAAATCTTAAAACACTACAACACACTATACAAATCCAGGAAAAAGTCTGTATACCCCTTATTGAGGAATTGGGAGACACATCTCACAAGATTCAGCTGTACGTTTGCCATTTCCATCATCAGTATGATGGAATACTCGGAAATAACGCTTTTAAACAACTAAACGCAATAATCGATTATAAAAATCAAATCTTGCTTATAAATGAAAGGAAGGTCCCAATCTTCTTCGAGGTCAACGATGACGACCAATATTGCCTGTTTAATAAAATGGGATGCTATGAAGTATGGTTCATTTCGCTGGAAGGACTTCTGAGGATGGAAAGGTCCATCTAAAAGAAGGAATTTACGACGTTCAAGATAATAGGAAAGCAAGCAAACCAGCTCAGTCCCCCTATTAGATCAAATCAGAACCAATCATCTTAATACCGAAGAGAAACAATATTTGATTCCCATCATAAGAATGTTTTCAGATGTTTTCTATAATGACAATTCTGATCTAACTTTCACGAATGCAATAAAACACGAAATCTGAACAGTAAACGACGTACTGATTACCGCTAAAACATATAGATACCCGTACATCCACAAGGAGGAAGTACAACGTCAGATTCAGGAAATGCTGGAGAAAAACATCATAAGACCAATCCATTCGCCCTATTCAGCACCAGTTTGGATCGTTCCGAAGAAATTGGATGCAGGCGGCAAACCCAAATGGAGGCTTGTTATCGACTACCATAAACTTAACGAAGTGACGGTCGACGACAAGTATCCGATCCCCAACATTGACGAAATTTTGGAAAAACTTGGCAGGTGCCAATATTTTACTACGCTTGATTTGGCTAAAGGGTTCTACCAGATCGAGATATTAGAAAAGGATATCCACAAAACAGCGTTTAGCGTGGAAGGTGGCCATTATGAATTCCTCCGAATGCCATTTGGCCTAAAAACAGCACAAGCCACCTTCCAACGATTAATGAATAACATCCTTTCTGACTACATAAATCAAATTTGTCTGGTATATCTCAATGATATCATTATTTTCTCGACTTCTCTTCAGGAACACATCGATTCGCTTCGAAAAATATTCAAACGGCTTCGAGAATCTAATTTGAAGGTTCAATTAAACAAGTCAGAATTTCTTAAACGGGAAACCACATTCCTTGGCCACATAGTCACAGTCGAGGGCATAAAACCGGACCCCCAAAAGGTGGAATGCGTGAAAAACTTTCCTATCCCTAAAACGACAAAGGAAATCAAGCAGTTCCTGGGACTTACCGGATATTACCGGAAATTTATCCAGGACTACTCCCGAATATCCAAACCAATGACAAAGTATCTAAAGAAGGATGCAACTCTTCACATTTCAGATCCTGAATACATACAGGCTTTTGAGACCTTGAAAGCTTTGCTGATTAACGAACCAATTTTAGCATACCCGGACTTAGGGAAAGCTTTCGTATTGACAACGGATGCCAGTAACTTTGCTGTTGGCGCCATACTTTCACAAGAAGGACGCCCAATCAGCTATGCAAGCCGTACACTGAATGACCACGAAATCAATTACAGTACGATCGAGAAGGAACTTCTGGCAATCGTGTGGGCCATGAAATATTTCCGTCCTTATCTCTTCGGTAGGCGATTTGTTATCGAGACCGACCACAGGCCACTATCATGGCTCTTTTCTATGAAAGAACCGAATTCAAAATTTATTAGATGGCGGGTGAAGCTTTCTGAATTTGACTTTACCATAAAGTACAAAGAAGGAGCAAAAAACATTAACGCCGATACATTATCAAGGATTAAACCAGAAATAAACCTCACTCAAAGAACTTCTAGTATCCCTAATAGTAACTCTAGCCTGAACGTTTTCAAAACCCAGATAGTAATAAAGAAACTGAATTCCGGATCGCTCAAAATTAGGAAACAAAAAGTCTTCGATAAAAGCAGGACAACAATTTATTTCAAACAAATGGATGAGCAAGACGCCATAACAGTTTTGAAGACCCATTTCAACCCTAACGGCCTAAACGCAGTTCTGATTGAGAATGAAGAGTACTTCCAAACACTTTGCACAGCATTTAACAACTACTTTTCGGAGAACCCAAAGTTCAGAATTTTAAGGTGCTCCATACTGTTGGAGGATATCACAGACGAAGAGATTTTGGCTCGTATAATCGAAAAGGAACATCTTCGAAACAACCACCGAGGAATCGAAGAGGTATCCAAAGAACTAAAACTAAAATACTATAGTCCGAAGCTTCTAGATAGAATAACTAAGTTTATTAATAATTGCGATGTCTGCAATTGCGAGAAATATGTCCGCAACCCACCTAAACCCTATTATAAAATTACCGAAACACCAGAAAGACCTGGCGAAATAATTCACGTCGATGTATTCTACACTTTGGAAAAATGCATCTTTTTAACAATCATTGATAAGTTCAGCAAACATGCTTGTGCAATCAAGCTACTTGGCCGAACTTGGATTGAGTTCAAGAGGGCCCTTGCGTATTATATCAGCCAATTCGGCTCTGCCAAGAAAATCATTGTCAATAACGAGTTAGGTTTCAAAGCGATTCCCTTAAGAGAATTTTTAAAGAACGAAAACGTTGCAGTACATTTCACATCGAGTAGTAATCATACGTCTAACGCAGATGTAGAGCGATTACATAAAATCCATTAATGAGCACATTCGCCTTTTAAAGCATGATGATGTAAATAATCAGGGCACCGTTGAAGAAAAGATTCTTAAAATAATAACATTCTATAACAACACCATTCACTCTACCACCAATAAAAAACCGATCGATTTCGTTAATGGGAAAGTTCATCAAGACGAATATAGTACCATTCGTGAGATGATATTACAGAAGAAACAGAAGACTGTTGATAGATTGAACCAAGGTCGGTCAAACCAAGATATTGAAACTGGACAAAACTTTATAAAAGAAACAAGAGGTGGAAAGAATCACTCAAAATATAGGAAAATAAACTCTGAAAAAATAGATGAAGACCATATAGTAGATACCCTGAACCAAAATAAATATTTTCGAAACCATATCAAAACTAAAAAGAAATACCAAGACATAAATAACCCCACAATACCCTCCAAACCTAACAAGAAAAAAGGAATTAACACACAAACGCCATCATCCTCACAACAGCACGTTACTAACCTTAACTTACAGTATCTTTTTCCAGACATGTTGCTGCCAGCGATCTTGTCACTTTTTGCCTTTGCTGCAAGCCAAACTATGTCCATCGAAGATTTGAATGACAACCACGGATACGTGCCAATTAAAATGGAAGATCTCAAATTGGTCGATTGTTATACTAACGTCTTGCACATTATCAATACATCGGAATATGAACAGACAATAAGTCTTCTCAAAAGTAACATCAACACCCTCTCAGCGTCTACCGCGGAATCGAGAATAGTGCTTGAAACAGTTAAGAAAAACTTTGAGCATTTAGAAAACAAATTTAATAACCTTATACCCCATCCACGGCAAAAACGAGGACTGGTTAATTTTATTGGAAAGGGACTAAAGTACGTCGCTGGAACTATGGAAGCGAAGACAGAATTGATATTGAAACCGCAATCAAACTATTTCTGAAAATGAACAAGTAACGTCAAACAAATTAAACGCAAACATAATAGCTAATAAATTTTTATCAAACCAAATCAAAAACATAACTAATCACATAAATACGCAGCAAATTATTCTGACCAATTACTTGAATAAATTTAAATCAATAAATCAAAACGGCATAGCCACACTACAGGACGAAATCAACTTTCTTGAGCAAATCTACCAGGTAGATAACGATATTTCCTTACTGAGGGATCATATCAGAGATATAGAACAAATAATACTTTCAAGTAAAATTGGGTTGCCTACAAAAGATATCTTAACTAAAACAGAACTTGATCTAATAGAAGACTTTGAAGAATATCAGAATATAAAAACTTCAGTATCACTGCATTCAAAAATCATTATAATAAATCTCTCAATTCCCAAATACTCCAAAGAAATTTTTACGAAAATACGATTAGAACCAATTCCGACCACCCAGAATAGGTCATTGTATCTCAATATTGACACAATCCTTGTAGGTTCCAACAATAAGGCTTATTTCCTGAACAATAAAGATAATTTAAAGAATAATTTAGAGATAATCAAAGACAAATGTATCAACAGTATCATTCAACCAGGGGAAACGAAATGTAAAACCAAAGAATTTAATGAAGAAGAAACAATACAAGTTATTCCAGGAATCCTTATTTTCAAACATTTTCATAACATTATCGAACACAATTGTAACTCGGAAAAATTAAACATAAATGGAACCTTCATGATTAAATTTAGAAATTGTAACATTAAAATTGCCAACAAAACCTATTCGAATCACTATTTAAAAATTCACGAAAACATTATCCTATCTAAATTTTTGAAATCAATTAAAACCAATAATACAATGATCGATATCAAAATAGAAGATTTATATTTGAAACAATTGGAGAACCAAAATGAATTAGACTCTATTGTGTTTAGCACTAAAAACAATAATATCATAAGTTTTGGATTGGACTTTGTAATGATAATTATAATAGTATTTTTAGTATTACTTTACATGCACATGAGACGGTATTGCCATAATATATATTTCGTCGGAGCCTCAATTTAACGGTGGGGGTGTTACAGTGAACCCACTTCCTCCCAAACTATTTTATCTTAACTAATCATAAATATCACATTTCAACTTTTATTTCAATCATAAATAAGTTCATTCGTTTGTTCAACTTCTTTGCAACATTGTATGCAATTCATTCGTTCATTCAACCTCATTGCAACAATGTCTTGCTGTAATGTGATATCCGCGCCCGCGAAGTTCTTGTCAGCGAAATCTAACGTCTACATAAATGTTGCTGCTGCAAGAATTAGCGAGAACTAATTCTTGCAACAGCTCAGGAATCTCAGCAAGTTTTCTCGCGATAAAAATTACCCGTTGTTTTCGAATCGCGGCAGTTATTAACGAGCTCGCGTCTCATGTGTATGACACACATAATTAGGGAAGTAATCGATTCTGTAAAATTAGCAGCGAATAATAAATAACTTTCGTTTTTCTTTAAAAAACAAGTGTTTTCTTTTCGAAAGTAAAACTTTTAATCTTGGAAACTACTTTCTCAATCGTTTCCAACGTCAGCTTCTCTAACTTCGACAAATAGAGATCTATTTCATCGTTAGTTAGATTTCTGTCATCAGAAACCAATGAGCAAGAGTTGCAGTCATCAGAAGGGAGACATTGCTTCTGTACTTCCAATTAAACTTGTTTTTAAACTTTCAGGATTACACCTCCTGGATTATTGGTGGCGTTCAGCAATGATACACGCTTGGCATTCAGGTCACCAGCAAGAATATAATAACTATGAAGCCTGTTCAATTCGAGTATTTCAAAAAAGGAATTAAGCTCCCCCTTGAACTTGAGAAAATTTCGACCAGTGCCATACGCAGAGATAACGAAGAAGTTATCTCAACCTGGCAGTGAGATTCTGATAACGGAAACTTCAAGGAATGCAAAGCTTTTGAACTCGACTTTTTCAATCCCTTGAAAACAATAGGGTCTTTTCACCAATATCCTGGTGCCACCTTACCATTCCTGGACCTTGTCACCATTAACTACAACGGGACAATCGAATTTGAACTTTACAGGAAGAGTACTTGTACTCATAGCAGCAACATCAGCACATCCAATAATGCAAAAAATGGCAGCCTACAAAAGTTGGATATACCGGCTTGTTACTTACCCCTTGGCGGAAAATGGGTACGATACGGAGAAAGCATATATTATGGATACTGCCATCAAAAACAGATAAATCCCTAATACCATCGAAAAATTGATTGCCAAAAAATAACAGGATGCCTTTGGAAATAAGCATACATTCTCCGTAAACAAGAAAACGCTGAAAACGCCAAATTGATAATCATTCCGATGGCGGATTCGTTCTACAGCATCAAGTCTCGCTGCAAACGATGTGATATCAACATCACAGCTTCCACCAGAAACGCGACTCTCAAAAATCTGCTGGGCAACGAAAAAGACCCCCTGAAAAGTAACAAAAATTCAGTGTAATGATTGTGAAAAATGCTATATCGAGCAGACCAAGCAACTCATCACTACACGATTTCAAGAACACATAAAATACGGTGCAATCGCATACTTGCATTATTGAAAATGGAGACAGCATAGGAAACAATGGCCTTCAACTCTTGACCTTATACATTGGATGCTTGGGAGAGCCTCTAAATACTGCAGCAAGACCCCCAAACACGTAAGAACACAGATGAGGGAAACTGTCCATCGAAGTTAATGAAGAGACTAGCTAAAAGAAACCGGAGGTCACCCTGATTAGTTAATTACTTAAATATTCCGTTATTCTTGCACCTTTAATTGTACTTTCATTCAATGTCTCATTTATGTTCGGTCATTAATATCTCTTTAAATTTTTCTTTCTTATATTTTATGATTGTTGAAAACCTTTTAGTACCTTAAAATCTCGTAGTATTTAATATCAAATAGTATTGTTAATGATTTTACTATCAATGGACTGAAGAAAAGAGCAAGTTGCTCTCGAAATGGCCATATCCATCTTTTAAATAAAGTTGTAGTTTTGTATAGATACAGTGTTTTTAACTAAATAAATCATATTGAGGATGCTCCCGGTATCAAGATCTCACTCATCGCTAGAGGACCAGCAGATAATGCTGCAAATAATGTAAGTAGCAATAATGAGCCGCTTCCTAAAATTTTCGAGCAAGTAAATTCTTTATCGGAGAAAACTGATAAGCAAGATTCAAAAACTAACTTTGTTTTTCAGTGTTTAGGTCTTTTAAGTGCCTCAAAACAACTTGTCATCCAGTCACATTCCTATGCATAAGCTTCATCTCATCTGGATCAACGTCAAATCCATTGTTACTCTAAACTGACGTGATCGTCTCCTAAAATTTAAAGCCTGACATCATATTTCTCACTGAAACCCACCTCAATTTATGACATTCCATGACATTCAAGGATTTTGAATTCGTAAGAAACGGTAGGGTAAAGGGTGATGGGGAATGTGGCACAAGGATATTGGTTAGGAGACTCTATTGTTTCTCAAATATTGAAAATGTCGAATTCAAATACTTTGAATTTCTTGATGTATCCGTTGTCGAAATTTCACTTTAAGATGGGAATAACCCCTTCGTTATCTGTGCAATGTGCTGAAACGTTCTCAAATTCAAGGAGGAGCTGAATCCCTTGTTGGAAATACTGGAATTGAACAGGCTGCATAATTATATATTCTTGGCAGTAGCCTGAATATCCAGCAAACATCATGGATGAACGCCACCAAATTGAATACAGGTGCAATCTGTATGGGTTGGAGCTCGCAGCATACCCAAGAACAAATTCATATTTAAACATCTGTATTGGTGATGCAATCAGCTTTTATAGTCCTCAACGAAAACTGCAGGTACTTGCATGCAATAGCAGTCATAATGCAATTATAAATCAATTATCAAAAAGATCCTGTCTTCATCCATAATCTGAGAAATGTTTTTCAGAAGTTGTGGATTACAGACAATCATGCGAAATATAGATGCGATCTATATGTGTCGGAGATTCCATCTCATATTTGGACCTTTACATTGCTGATGCAAGACTTGAATACAGATTTGACAATCCTCAATGGAAATCGCACATGTTTCCATACAATTTTGCCATTGTAATTGAATTGAAGTCTTCCTGATTCCAGTTCAAAATGACAGTCATGCTTAAGTTGTATATGTTCAACTGTGTGACAAGTGACTAACATGACAAAATCATCTGCATTGCCAATCAAGCGTTATCTAGCAGCTCATGCCTCAGTACCCTCGTTGGGGGAGTGCTGGTCCACAGGAGTATTCTTGGTGGCTTGGATTCCCTCCACCCTCACGTATCCGAGGAAATAGAGGTTTCCGCAAGGTTCCTTCATGAACAGCATTCGACAACAAATGTTAGTTTTACTTTTGATGCAATTTGAGCCGGGAGTAAGGACGCTACATTGCCCAGATCCTTGGGGTGTTAAGCTACTCGTGTCCATCGAAGAAACGCAATCAGAGGCATAAATGGCTATCACAAACGGACCCACGAGGCTTCGCAAACCTTTGAGCATGCAAATGCCCCTGGTGGTAACCAAGAAAAAAGCAAAAATGAGAAGAAAGAAAAACTTACGTTCCGGGGGTTCGGATTCCCAGTACTCGCGTCAGAGGATAGTGAGCGAGCTGGCTCTTAGCCATCGTCATCCAGTGACTGTTAAGTTATAGAGGTGGTGGACCTTGCTTAAATGCAGCTAGGTGGACAAGACTTGACTCAACGTGGGCTTAAAACTCCTGAAACTAATTATTCACTATCATCCAGATGCTTCCTGTTTAAGCATTGAGTTGTAATGCCTACTTCACTACGTCAATCTGTACTACAAGATTGATATGCAGGACAAATTGAAATCACCAAAATGAAAAATATAGCTTGATACGCATGGTAAAAGTGTGTATTGAGTCTGCTAAATTTGTATATCGGCTACACAGGGCCTGTTACTATTACAATGCTGTATATCGTTGTCCACGTCTACTGTAAATGGCTAGAAGTAAAAGCTATAAATTCAACTGCCAGCACTGTAGTAAATGACAATGGCCATCAATTCGTTTCTTATGTGTTCATCACATTTCCCAAGACAATCGGAGCTAAATACCACAAACTAACAACTTCATACCACTCTTTTAGAAACGTTCAGAGTGAAAGATATGTTGCTACAGTCAAGGGTTCCCTTTACAAAATGTAAACTACGAAAGCTACTCTAGGACAAGATCTAAATAAATTTTTGAAGCAGGACAGAAGAGCCCCTCATTCTCCTGCACAGCTGTTTCTTTGTAGAAATATTTGGACCCACTTAGATCCGGTGTGTTCCGAAATATTCACACATGAATGGTGAGAAGCAATAATCTAAATTCAATCCAAACTTTCGAGAATTCCAGCCCAGGCAGAAGGTCTATTTCATGTCTAATGAGCCCAGAATGGATAAGTGGATCTACATAGTTGGAAGGTACTCGAGGATTACTTAGTAAGTAATAATAAGCAATATTGGGGAGGTGGTTTTAGAGCAGGTAGATCAACAATAGGCCAATTGTTCACAGTCAAGCAGGTACTTGAAAAATACTGGGAGTTTAACATACATAACAACACAAATTTTCGTTGACTTTAAGCAAGCATACGACAGTATTGATTGTGACGTACTGTATCAAAAATCATGCTTTGCTTTGCCAAATTAGTCCATCTTACTAAAATGACAATGACGTCAACAACCTTCCGAGTCCACATCAATAACCAACTCACCGATGCCTTTGACACAAATACCAATCTAAAACAGGGAGATGGGCTGGCCCCATTGTTATTGGGCTTTTTCAGACGCAGCGTTAAAAGTGAGCGTTAAACAGGTTATATGGGCAAGAAGAGTGAGAGGCATTGAGGGGACCTGATGGTAAAAACAAGCCAACATGTTGCAGGGTGAACGAGCGTAACGCACATACACAAACGCATTTTGTTGATCATTTGGTGGGGGAAATTTTATACAAACGCAGGTAAGCATTCCGAATTGAACATTCGGCGAAGATGGTAGTCGTCATGAAACGATTGCCTTTCTTTAATTTGCGTGCAAAAATGGATGCGTAAATGCGAGAAGCTACGCGTTATATAATAAATTTATGAAAGCGGAGGCCATGTTCAATTTCAGGAAACAACACGACGAATATCACGATTTCAATGAAGATAAATTGCCTATTGTAAATCTATAGAAAATTAACAGTACGCATAATCTTCATAGAATAACATTATAATAAGCATGTTTACAACACATCAAGAAAAATATGCGACTAAAAAAGATATTCAAATTTGGAATATATTTTTCAGAAAGCGGAAAAACACGGAGGATTCAAATAAATCCAATAGAAGTTTGAATCGACAAACTTTAACAATCATAAAATATATTTTTCATTCCAGTTTTTATTACCTCGTGCACAATTCAAGGCTAAAACATAAATTCTCAATCGCTTATCTCTCTGTCTTCGCTCTCATGTTGTTCGCACGATGTTTAACGATCAAATGACCCTTTTGACACATACACTCGCAAGACATGTATCGTATACAAAAATAGGTTGGCTGAACTATGCAACGTGTAAACATAAGGGCGTAAGCGCGAAACCTGTTTGGATATGGGTTTTTGCCATTCCCGTGTGAAAGAGCCCATTCAATTTGGCTCTAGAGTACGTCACTAGGAAGCTACCTGTCGATAAACGAAGTGAGTTACTATACAAGTCGAGCCAAGTAGTAGCCTATGCAGATGACGTCAACATTTTGTCAGGGTCACTAACAACTGCCAAAGAACTCTTCCTGAAACTCGACAGTGAAGCAAAACTAGTAGGGCTACAAACCAATAAAAATAAAACGAAGCTCATGACGCGGTCGAGGAAAAATACTTCAAATGCACAAAATATCACACTTGGCGAATACAATATCGAAAATATGAGCAAATTTGTATATTGGGCGCCAAAATAACGAAAACGGGCAATGAAAGTGACGAAATACGCCGAAGAATACAGTTCGCAAATAAAATATTTTATTCAGATTTGACGATCTTGAAGACCAGCTGCATACACAGGAAAACAAAGCTCCAAGTATACAAATCTGTGATAAGACCTCTGTTATGCTGTGGTTGTGAAACATAGACCCTAATCCAAGCATCCGCAAATATATTGAACGCCTTTGAGCGACGGGTCCTGAGGCGAATAATCGTAGCGAAGCGAGATGAGGACCTATGGCGAATTCGATACATGAAATTTTTGACGAACCAGTGGCTACAACGATTGTAAGACTGCGGAAGCTGCAATGGGCTGGCCACATAAAACGTATGGGTGAACAATGGATATCCAAAAAGGTATTCGTTGGGAGAAATGAAGTCTGGAGACTAGTGGAGAAAACGAGGAAACGCTGGTCTGACTCGGTCGATGAAGACAGTTCATCGCTGCTCGGATTTTGAAATCGGAGGAGGCGGACCAAGATAGTTGGAGGCAGGAAGCGAAGGCCCGAGAGGAGCTGTAGTGCTACGAAGAAGAAGAAGAAGAATAATAGGAACATTACTGTAGATCAATGGTGCTGTCTCCTAAAAGTCATGTTCTTGAATTTCCCCAATTGGTTGGAATATTGAGAGAATGGACGTCAAGATGTTCGTTTTGTTGCTTACAGCTCAAAACGCGGCGATCTTACCTATGAGTATCATTCTAACTACTTGCAGCTCTTCTATTTTCCGTCGACGACCATGGTATAGCTAGCCTCCAGTGTACTGGTCATCAACTGAAATCACTTAAAAGTGAAGAGTTATGTCACAAGCTTCATGTGAAGCTCAACGGGTGTGGAATCGGGACGAGGGATGCAACTGGCTAGCGGTATTAAGGTTGACCAGGAAATGCTTTAGCAAACTCATTAGCAGCAGTAAGGCTCACTGCTGGTAAGATATAATGGACAATGTAATCAAGGACGTATGCTGCCTTGTATACAAGCTAGTTATGTTCAAACTTGGTATGCTACGCACGCCCTGATTAAATGAAGTGAAAAAGAAGGAGAAGATAGATTGGGCATATTTTATTGTTCATTCCGTCCACGTCGGCGTTATTAGCGGAGGAAAAGCAGTGGAATGCCCAATTATCAAGTAACTGAAACTAGAAGAGACAGTCCTATCTCTAAAACTAAGCAAAGCTCTAGGACCAAAAGCATGGCAGCTGACATCTTGCAGTTTATCAATCGCTTTTATTTTGACTTGCCTCTCCATATGTTCAGCGCTTGCCTGTGACAAGGGTCTTCTTGGAGTGTTCAAAGGCGGTGTGGCTTGTACTGATCAGTAAGTGAAAGGGAAATCCTGAGTCACTGCCTGAATTCAGCCCTTTATATATGCTAGATATGGCTGGGAAAGTGTTGAAGAAACTTATCAGGGGGAGACTCATTGATACAGTTCATACTGTAGGGCCTTTCTCTACAGCTATACGGCTTGGGGGCTGTGCGTTCCACCATTGAAGCTGTTGCAAAAGTAGTAAAAACAGTCCAACAGTGGTAGTTATGTTGTTAACGCCGTTTTTCGGAAAGGTTTCAACTCCAGGTATGCTTGATACGTTGATACCCCCTTTCCAAGTTCCGGAATATCTCATGCGGCTTTTGGAAGACTACCTGAAGGAACGAAGCTTGTTTTATGACAGGAAGCAAGTCCGGCAAAGTTACATTACTCAAAGATCCATCCTTGATTTAGACCTGTAGAATATTTTATAAATTGAAACGAGCTGCCGGATGAGTTACGTTTAATCGGCTATGAGGATGGTGTTGCGGCACATAGTTGAACATTTGCAACTTAACCTAGGTATGGAAATGTGCTAAGTTAAAGACTGGAGAACTGCTCATGGGGTCAGCCTAGCACTGGATAACACTGAAATGGTCATCTTGACATAGAAGAGAGTCCCCAAAGTAAGAAAGATCAGTACTGGGGAATTGCTGGTTGAATCGAAACGAGCAGTAAAGTACCTGGGGTTGCTGATGGACTCGACCATGAGCAGATCAGAGCAACAGTTAATAGGGCTGCTGTGAGCTGTTGTGGGCATACCAGCTATGAGCATAATTAAAGCCAACGTAGAGGGACATAGCTCATTAAGATGGTGGTTTTTGATCAGTGACGTGCAGTCAGCAGAAACATAAGATGACACCCTCAGCAAAAATCTGTAAAGAAAATGTTTGGCGCAGGTAAAGAGAAGAGGAGCGCAGAAGATTGCATGCACATATGTGACAGTCTCTAGTTTGACTATGCTAGTCATCATAGGTGTATTATCCATCGCTTTTTCGCTAGGGAGTGCCTTAAGAACTACTTGAGTCGAAAGGAAACATCAGGGTGGCCATTTTTTACTAAGAGAGATAGTGCTTACTCAATGATAAGCAGAAGTCTTGAGTCAATTAGATGGATAGCGTACCTGATTTCTGATCTGAGATCCTCACCCAATCGAAGGCATAGTGACACTGGCTTCCATTGGACTCAGCTCTTTAATGGGCATTAATATTTCAGGTTTGCTTGCACAAGACTGGTAAGTCGTGGTCTTTAGACTGTAGGTTTTACGAAGGTTTTCATCTAATTTTGAATGCAAATGATAGAAACAGCTGAGTGGGGACATCTACAGGGAGATAGGAGGGTTTTTTCAGATAGTCTAATCAATAAAATGCTTGAATTAGTTGACAAATGGAACCACGTGGTATACTGCGTTCGGGCACTCTTAGCAGATAAAAAGAGCTTACTTGACCAATCAGGGCTATCATGCTTTAGCGATCCCGCTTCTGACAATCCATTCCTTTTCTCCCCTAGGGCTACAGGAGGGATTTTCCTAGCTTGATGGCATTTGACGACAAAGCAAAATCAGGTCTAGCTCAAAGTAATGTGTCAAATGGTTTCAGGCTAGATTCTCGGGTTGCGTATCTGGGAGCCCCCATTCAAGGCATAAATAGCTTTTGTCCCCGTGTCACATAAAACAAATTTTCAACTTAACTTTCAAAATGTTTCTGCTTGTCTGAGCAGTTAGGCAATGACGTTTTCAGGGTGGGTGAGATCAGATGCTGGAGATACTCGTAGGTAAAATAGGTTTTTATCTAGTTCCAGCATCTTGGCAAGCAGCAGCATCCTGTGAGTTAAACCAATTTTTTGACACTGACAATTTATAAACGAGACAGGTGAAGGAGTGAGGAAACGCTCAACATGCCCGACGGTGGTAGATCGTAACGTACTCGTATATGAGCAGAGACTTCACCAAGAACAGGATCGTTCCATGCTTATAATTTTTGAGCCTACAATGTGTACGTGCAAGAAGAATGGACCGAATCGCACGAAGTTGTGCCACTGGTCTCAGCGGTATTTTAACTTTTTAAATTATTAATTTTGGATCTTACATGCTGCTTTACCGTAAGATAAATACTTGAATGTTGCCCTTCCTGTTTTCTTAGCAATTGTGATGAATTGCGAAATGCCCGTGTAGGACACGGATGCCGATGGTCTGGCACAAGTGTCAGCGAGCTATAAACAACACCGAGCTCAGCTAACTAGCTGCGCTTAACGACCGCGTACGCGTGCTTGACGACTAGCATTTGCGGGATCATATGAGGCGGGTTCTTGTCGAGCCATGAAGCCACACTACAAAATACTTATCACGCGTACTCTACTCTACAAGACGTACTGATCACTTTTTATTATCTTAGTTCTATTAGGTGTCAATTAAGCTACTCTACAGTAATTCAATATTTTTTTGCCTCGTTAAAGTTAGCAGACACGGAGGCTTGAGACAAACGCAAACATTACACAAAAATCAACCGTTACATTCTCCAAAGAAGGTTTTTGTATTACAAGGGGAATGTCAAACCTAAAGATGTTAAAGTGGCTGAAGTGAACCACTCATCTCTGCCTGAAGGATGGAAACTTGACGGATGTAGTTTACTTTACACTAGTAAAACGAACTAAGCATTTTCGACGGGGTGACCACCTTATCTCTTCAGGAGCAGCCACTCCTGATCACCACGGGGCTGCTCGACTGCTTATGTTTATTACAGAACAGTCTCTTCGATGCCGACCCAGACATGGAGAGACTGAAGGATTTAGCTCTTCACTAGTAAAGAAGCAATTGTTTCCGCAGTGGAGAGATGGTTGTTATAATTTTTGGCCCCTCTCCTTGAATAGAAGTCCCTGTCTTCTACGAAAGTATGCTAAGAAAAACCGCTAACCAATCATAAAAACAAACCGGGTGTCGGTCAGGTCTAATTGATGATGCGGATTTTATCACTGCCGGTCATCAGATTAGCTCCCAGCAAAAACTGACGCAATTCCAAGTAGTGTATTTGAAAACCCCTGGCACCATCAGTTTGTTCAAAATCAGAATTGTCCGACTTCAAACTGTATAAAAATGTGCAAGCCTTTCTTTTGGTAACATTAAGGGACGCACTACTCTATAACATCATCGGCATGTTCAAGCGGCAGAGCCACCACGAACGAAGAACTCCAGAAGATGCTATAGACCTTATTATACCGAAGACAAGACAAACAACACCAAAAGAAAGTTTATCGGTGACTCTATCTTTACTTTATGGAACCCTCCAAAGTATGCTACGTTAATATCAAATGGTGAGGGCGACAATAAAAATTGAATCGGTTCATCTGCCGACAGCAAAATTAAAAATGTGAGAACTCGAAGGAGAGTGGTGTTGTTTCCCCTTCGGGCCCCACGTAGGGTGCCATTTGTAATGCATTTTGAAATGCCGGTGTAGGACACGGGTGCCGATGGTCTGGCATAAGTGTCAGCGAGCTTTAAACAACACCGAGCTCAGCTAACCAGCTTCGCTTAACGACCACGTACGCGTGCTTGACGACTAGCATTTGCGGGATCATATGAGGCGGGTTCTTGTCGAGCCACGAAGCTACACTACAAAATACTTATCACGCGTACTCTACTCTACAAGACGTACCGATCACTTTTTATTATCTTAGTTCTATTAGGTGTCAATTAAGCTACTCTACAGTAATTCAATATTTTTTTTGCCACGTTAAAGTTAGCGGACATGGAGGCTTGAGACAAACGCAAACATTACACAAAAAGCAACCGTTACTTTCTTCGAAGAAGGTCGTTGTATTACAAGGGGAATGTCAAACCTAAAGATGTTAAAGTGGCTGAAGTGAACCACTCATCTCTGCCTGAAGGATGGAAACTTGACGGATGTAGTTTACTTTACACTAGTAAAACAAACTAAGCAGTTTCGACGGGGTGACCACCTTATCTCTTGAGGAGCAGCGACTCCTGATCACCACGGGGCTGCTCGACTGCTTATGTTTATTACACAATCATGCAATAAACAATGTTTGAAATCTTAAATGGTAATTTTTTCATCTTCGGCAACCATCTTGGAGCTCATGCACTATCATGTGTTTGGTGTCCGCAAAACCCCTTAAGACAATGTTTTTTTTTTTTTTTTTGTGGTAGGGAGGTGAAGGCATTTACGCCCGCCGAGTCTGGCAGTGTGGGACTCCCATGGAGGATACCCTTGGACTACCCACTAAACACCTCCCCTGTCAATCTGAGAACCTAGCCTGGAACCGTTTGACACATTACTTCGGGCCAGGTCTCGTTTTGTTACGCCGTGGGGCACCTTCAAGCTGGGGAGTCCCTTTCCTAGCGGGAGGGAAGAGGGGAAGAGGAAATGCCAGAAGAGCGATCCTCCACCCCCAGCACCTCCGGCTGCTGCGAGTCCCTTTTATCCTTTAGGACTGCCCGAGCATAATGTGCCACCTGGTTCCATTTGTCAACCGATTCGAGCATCACCGTGACTATATTATCCGGGGTGAGCTCTTCCGTCTCCCTGTAGAGTCTCCTTCGCAGCCTGGCCCATTTGGTACACGCAAAAAACGTGTGACAGGCATTGTCCTCCTCTCCTGGGCAAAACCGACAATCGGGAGACCCTGACTTACCGATCTTGTGCAGGTAAGACTGAAAACACCCGTGCCCGCTCAAAAGCACTATCGCGTCCATCTTTTCCGCGTCATGTATACAAGGCTTCCGTAGGGCACCAAGTTTCCCCATGACCAGCTTGTAGCCAAGGCCCCACGGATCCCTATTTACATCGTTCACGAGGTCTTGCCAGCATCGGGCCTTGCTCTTGTTAATAAGCCTGCGAAGATATTTCCTGCCGGACCTGTATGCTGCTAGCCTAGTGTCTGCCTCCTCCCGTGTTCGCGCCCGCTGGGCCTCTCGCCGAAGTTTGTGACACTCGCTTCTTTGTTCGGCGATCTCGTTTGACCACCAGTATACTGGAGGCTTACCGTGTCGGGGTCTCCAACGGGGCATGGAAGACTCGCAAGCAGCTATGATGGTACTCATAGTTGAGTTCACCAAGTCCTTGGCTGTAGGCCCTCCACTCCCTAGCGGAGCTCGCAGCAACGGTGCGCCTGCCGTAAGCGCGTCAACGAACCTCTCAACGTCCATTCTCGCAGTCTTCCATCCGAGTATTGAAGTTTGGGCATATGCACGCAGAGTGGCACTGTCGTGAATCTCAACCGCTATATACTGGTGATCACTAGCCGAGTAGTCCTCTAGTACTCGCCAGTTGTGTACTCTAGGTACCAGGGACTCCGAAGCGAGTGTCACATTGGGTATGGTTCCTACGCAACCCCAGCGGCGGAAAGTAGGGGTGTTACCAGTATTTAGGACAAAAAGCGCTGTTCTGGCCGCCATGTCCAAGATTTGCTTTCCCCTTGGGTCGGATTGTGGCATACCCCATTCAATGACTCTAGCGTTGAAGTCTCCCTCGACCAGCATGTGGCCTTCTGTGTTCGAGACAGCGTCCTCCAGGGCATCGAGTTTGGATCGAAAAGATCGCATTGCCTCGTTAGGCGTCTGATAAACACTGAAATATGTTATCCCTGAACACCGCACCCACACAAAACCATCCCCGCGTCCATGGCCCTGCACCTGAAGGCGGGCGCTGTCTCGAACCCAGATGGCCGAGGTACCAGATTTGTCAGGGTACCACGCTTGCGAGTCCTTGTTATGATGTTGCTCGCTCAGCAACAGGAGGTCAGCTTTCTTATCCCTCGCAAACTGCTCAAGCAGGTCCTGGGCGTTTGTGCTTCGGTGCAAATTGACCTGCAGGATACGGATCATTTGAGTATCGATTTGGCTTTAGTTAGGGCCTCCTTGAAAACCCAGCATCTCCCTGTCCCCGGCTCATCTTTGAGGTCGCCGGGTGCTAGCTTAGCATCCTTGCAAAGAATGCATTTTGCCTCGTTCGTGCACTCCTTCCTTTGTAGCACAAAGATCTCCTGTCGGATCCCCTACAGCCATACGCGGTGTGTCCGTATTCGAGCATCTGAAGCAGCGGATAGGGATCGCTCTTCTCCGTATCCTGCAGATCACCCAACCTATCTTAATTTTGCCCTTCGCCAGGATTTGCTGGGCGTCTTTATCAGCTAGTTCGACGATAGCCATGCGTTGCCCCCTTGTGTTTTCACGTGTCAATCTTGCCTTGCCTTCACTTAAGCTGGGGAACTCCCTCCTGATGGCATCCTCTACTTCAGCTTTGTCCGTGACGCAGCCGAGGTCCCTGATTTCCAGGGTGGCCATTGGTTCGAGCGAGGCAACCGTTGCCGCATCTCCAAGAACCTTTTGAACCGCGTCACGGAATGCATCTTTGTTTGTGGCCTCTGGCCCGAATTCCACCAGCAGGCCACCGGTCCGGGTTAGTCGAACTGCTTTGATGGCAGTTTTGGTGTCGTCTGGCTTGACCGCTCCTTTAATTTCACGGAGGACATCTGCGTAGGTTTGGCCCTTAGTGGGTTTAATAAGCAGTGCCTCTCGCAAGGGTTTGCGCCGCGGTTTGCTTTTTGTTTTCTGCGGTATATCGGGGGGTTCTTTGTTCTTTTCGTGGTTGAGCTCTTTGTCTGTTTTTTCTAGGAGTAGCTTTTTGGCCGCTTTTTTCGCTGCCTTGTTTCGCACCACATGAAACTCCTCGCCTGGAGTGTCAACTTCGTTTATGGTCTCGTCCTTCCTCCTTTTCTCACGGTCGCCTTCAATTGGGCTACCGGCCATTCTTTTGATGCTGCTAGAACCCACTGATGCCTCGAGGGAGAGCGTGTTTGTTTGGTGCTTTTCGGTTGCAAGCCACCTCCGCCTGTAGTGCGTTATGCGGCCAAAAAGCTCCTCCAGTTCAAGAATGCCATTCTTGACACTCTTGCCTATGTTTTTCTGCACTTCGCAGGCAGCCTTCAGTTATTTGACGATAGTCACCGCTTTCCGAGTAAGCCGCTCCTCTTCGGCGTGGTCAAGGGCGATTGTGTTATTTGGCGCCACCTCTTGGGAGAGGCCCCCGTTTCCTAGCCCTTTTGCTTCTATCGCTTGGGTCGCGTTTGAAGTGGCGTCGGCCAACGGCAAAACTTCTCCCTCCCCCAGTCTTACACTCGCCTCTGTTGGTGTCGCAGCTTGATCCGGATTGTGTTCGTCTTGCACTGGACGCTCCGGGGTGCGCATAGTCCTTCTACTGCGCCCAAAGGCCGCAATGATGCCAGGTTGCACAACGCACTCTGCCTTCTTTCGTTCGTTAGTCCGTCTGTGGTCTGTCTCCGATGATTTAACCTGTGATGTTGACTTTGACAGTGTTTCTGGGGTTTGCTGCCTACCCCCGCAATCGGTGACTTGTTTTATTGGTGTTCTTGCCAACAGCGGTTTTTGCCTGAAAGGGTTCTCCGTGCTAGCGTCCTGTTTGCTTGTAGTTATATCTGTTACAGAAGCCAAGTTCACCACTTCTTTAACATTGCAGTCGCTGGATGACGACGGCCGGGAGCCTGCTCGCTCACTACCCTCTGCCGCCGGTACTGGGGATCCGACCCCCTGCACCGTAATTTGGTTCCCCTTGTGGACCAGCATGATTTGGTTTTCTGTCTGGGTTTCCGTTCCCATAGCATTTTACCTACTGCCAGGATATATGGATAATTGATGACGCCATATTTTTCGTCATGTCACAGTGAAGATAATTGACACTCAGGTATTTGTCCTGAGACTCTCCCTTCACTGCCGACCATTGTCCACGGCTGCTTATTGGTTATTCGCAGCGAATCTTTCAAGAAAGGTCTTCCCCTATCCGCAACCCTGGGGACGCGTTTGGTTCCCCGGTCTGAGGGCACTATCGATAAATCGATAACCAAATAAGACAATGTTTAAACTTTTATTTTATGTCGACAGATCTGGGCAATATAGGCTAACAGAGCTTAGACCGCCTTCTTAAATACAGAAGATTCATACTCGGTGGGATTGAAATACCATAAGCAACGTTATTTCCGCAATTGTTACATGAAATGCTTCTTAGCGTAATGACATCAACAGCCCAAAGGGTGCATATTTTGCAATAACAACACTTTTGGAAGCACTGATTTATATAACGAGTGTTCTAAGAAGGGTCAACGCAATAAGTCACGTAAGAAATTTTTGATCCTTTGAATTCATGGCACCTGCTGTTTTTACTTTTAATGATGATTTACTCGCCGAATGTTTTAAGAAAAGTTGAAGAAGCTTTGGCAAATGATAAAATATTACAGTTATGGATGGGATATTTTCGTGTTACGAGTATTTTGCATTCGCCTTCTTCAGTAGTAAATTTTTTAACGCCTTTAATGTACGCAAACCAGTGTCTATGCAAAGCAGCCTATTTTGATAATGTTGGTCAGTTATTACATTTGTGACGAAGAGTTATAATTTTTACGCGTTCAATAAAAGTAATGTTCAACCATTAGAAAACAAGTTAATTACACGGGCATATGCAGTATTTACCGGCAGACATATGTGGGACATCAGTACGTATGCATGTTAGCCTGGACCATTTAAATGGACCATGTCTAGTCGATGGCTTGCACGGAAAAACAAGCAGTTGAATTTTCCTTTAAGACCTGTTGCATAATGCGCTGAGATTCAGACCAACAACCATTGCACCTAATATGCTACGCATGTCGGGACAGTTTTTTGTTGAATATGCCACAGGCTCACATGGCTTTGTGTGGAGATCGATACACTGTTTTGCATATAGGATAGGTGAATTTTCATTTCTAAGTAACTACGCTGTCACGTCCGGCGTATTAAAATATAAAATTGTAGCAATTATCGTTATTTATGCAGGTATAAGATAAATTTTACTTGTGAAACGAATTATGCTGTTTCTTCAGAAATCAAGACAACAAAAAAAAAATGATGATTGTTTTCATCATTACTTAGGGGGGTCGTTTCTTTTAGAAATTTATGGCATTTTAAATAGTTGCAAAAAGAAATATAGCTGACAAACTTATTCGTTCCGATCAACATAAACGAAATTAATACTGTTTTCGATAAAATATTGGGTTGTTCGATAATTCATGTCGTTTTTTCTCATAGATGAGGTGAACTGCATTTTTCATGTAGTAGTGATTGCGTGGCTTATATTATTATATACTATTTTGAAGATTAGACTATAGACTATCTTCAGTCAAAAACTGAGCGTCATTAGTAAACAGCAAGTTGGTTAAAAATGTACTTGAAAATGAACAATTAAAGAGAGCATTATCGGCATATCTGATTGTTTTGCTTCTGAAAGCACAAAAATGCGGTGCAAACTTGAAAGAAATTGTGGGAAGTTTATGGTGAGGACTATCTTACTGAACGCCAGTGTCAGCGTTGGTTTGCTCGCTTTCATTCTGAAAATTTTAATGTGCAAGATGTACTACATACTGGTCGTCCAGGCACTATTAATGACGACAAAATAAAGACGTTAATTGATTTAATCTAACTGGCGTATACAAATTCAAAAGATAGCGGAGAAGCTTGACATATCAAATTCAACCTTTCACTTGCACTTACAACAGCTTGGTTACGTAAAAAACTGGATGTTTGGGTTCCAAATCCTGCTAACCAAACGCATTAACATGTGCAACTCTTTGCTGAATTGTAGCCAAAACGAACAGTTTCTAAAAAGAATCATAACAGGTAATGAAAAATGGATTGTTAAAGATAACGTAGTCCAACAACGTTCATAGGCCAACCAAAATGATCCCCCGCAATCGACATCCAAAGCAATATTCACCAAAAGGGAATATTCTACTTTGAACTACTTCCAAGAAACCAAATTATTGATTTTAATGTCTACTATCATTAGATATCGAAATTGAATGAAATTGAATTAGCCTATCGCAAAAGCGTGATGTTCCATCATGATAACACTAGACTCCATACCTCTTTGATAACCCGTCAAAAATTAATGGACCTCAATTGTGACTATCATTTGTTTCGCTCCCTTCAAAACCATTTGAATGGTAAACCCTGCGATTCCGATCAGGCTGTTAAAATGAGATCAACAATTTCTTCGGTACGAAACACCAAGGCTTCTTCGAACAACTTACCAAAAGATGTCAAAAGGTAAATATATTATTGATTAATGTTTGTTGTTAACATAAATAAATTTACTTTGAAAAACATGAAAAAACCACATTAATTATAGAACAATCCAATATTTGGTACTCCAAGATGGCCGATCCTACGCAGTAGTGCTGCGGGATATCAGGGCAAATGTAATGCCCAAAGACACATACACTGCGATTAAGGCAGTACGGTCAACGCAGTCGTTCCACATACTGATCAAGTTCAGAGCAGAGGCCGAGAATAAAGAACCATTTTGCAACGCAGTAAAGCAAGTTCTCGGCAAAAGCTCAACTATAGCCTCATTTGAGTTGATAGCAACGATCGAAATAAGAGATATTGACTGCGTAATGGATCTAGTCGAGATAGGAGAGGCCATCAAAAGGGAGTTCTCTAGCGTGGGCAGAATCAAAGCGAGGCTGACATCAGAAAACAATAGGGGACATCATTAACTTGACCGAAAAGGACGCCGAACAATTTCTGAATAAGGGCAAACTAAGAATAGGGTGGGTCATCTGAAGGATAAGGTTAGCACCTTTTCAATGTTTCAAGTGCCTTGGATATGGTCACACTGCGCAAGTATGCAAAGAACCCGATAGGATTTCCCTATGTTACAAATGCGTTGAAATGGGACATAAAAGAAAAGAGTGTACAAAAGAGGCACACTGCATTCTCTGCAAGGATGCTGATCCAAGATCGGATCTTGGGCACGTCTTGGGATAAAGGAAATGTCGGGTTTTCCAGGAAGCCCTTGCCAATGCAAAAACAGAACTTCGGTGATCCGCATTCTGCAGCTAATCCTACACCGCAGTTCAACCGCCAAAACATGCTTGAGCAATTTGCAAGGGACATGAAAGCTGACTTTATGCTGGTGAGTGAGTAACACCATGATAAAAGTTCAGCATCATGGTATCCTGATGAAACTGGTACTGCCACCATCTGGGTTTGGAACAGCAATTTCCAGGTGGGGAGTTGTGGTGTGTTTATGTGTGGGTTCATTGCTCAAGGACCACCTTCTTTAGTATGTACCTAATGCCGTACGAATCGTTATTATCTTTCCAAGCCTAGCTTAATGCTTTGGAGGGAGCCATCTTGAACACAGATAGCAACGATCAAACATATTCACGGCAAAAACGAATCCTAGCAATTGCAGCCAAGCAGGCGCTCGTCGTACTTAAACCAAAAATACGCTGACTTTACACCGTATTGGCTGTAAAGGAACCATATCAGACGTGATATTCACCTCAGAGTCTTTAATATGGAGGGTACATAATTGGAGAGTATTAGAGGACTACTCAGCCAGTGATCATCAGTGGATTCTGCTTGAAATGAACATCGGAAGAACGAACGTCGAGAGGTTTGTTGAGGAGCCCACAGCAGATGCTTCACTGCAGAGGGATTCACCGGGGACTGAAAAACTGGCAGCTGAAGAGACGTGGGGAACTCAACTATGAGCAACATCATGATTGCTTGCAACGCTTCTATGCCCCATCGAGAACCCCGGCACGGCACGCTTTCAGTGGTCTTCTTCTTCTTCGTAGCCCTACAGCCCATTTCGGGCCTTCGCTTAGAGATAGCCAGAGTATCTCATTGTCATGATCTAATGTATCGGCTCTTCACAAGGTGATATGATCATTATCACGCTTTGGCCGTGTTTCCGTCCACCCAGCTGCGATACGTTCTATTTTTAATCCAGCACGTATCATAACTGAATAGGCTTATAGTCCGTCCGAAGAACCACTCGAACTAAATCTCGTTGACGCCAACGAAACTCGAACCAGAGACCTTCAGCTTACGGGCTTAGTGCCCTCAGTGGTGGTCGAGTGAAATCATTGAAAAGCGAAGGGATTGTCACAAGCTTCGGCATGAGGCATGGACACGAAAACCTGACGAGGCATGCAACCAGGTAGCAGTTTATAAGTCGGCCTGGAAATACTTTACGAATTGATCAACAACAGCGAGGCTCGCTTCTGGAAAGATTTAGTGGACGATGTGAACAATGATCCGTGGACCCTGGGTTACAAGCTAGTCATGCAGAAACTTGCATACATGAAGTGGAAAAGATGGACGAGATAGTGCGGGTATCTTCTCGGCCGATGAAACAGCAGTCGAGTGTACATTCTTCACAGAGCCGCAACTGGAAGAGGCAGTCCTTTCACTAAAAGCAAGGAAGGCTCCAGGTCCAGATGGTGTTCTAACTGAGGTGTTACGGCTTGTCTATTACCTTTGTCCTGACTTATTGCTCACATTCACATTCAACGCTCGCCTACGGTATGGGGGTTTCCCGGTACGATAGAAGGTGGCGAGGTTCGGGCTAATCAGCAAGGGGAAGGAAAACCCCGGATCACCACCTGCATACTGCCCGTTAAGTAACAGACACTGCTAGAGAGACTCATCAAGGGAGGACTTACTGACTGCTGGGGATCTATTTCTTCGGTAGTACGCCTTTAGGGCAGGACGCTCCATCATTTATGCGATTGCAGAGGTGGTGGGCGATGTCCGAAATGCAGAGGCATATAGCCACACCAAGCGACGGATTGTCCTGTTGATGAAACTTGACGTCAGGAATGTCTTCAACCCCACCAGATGGGTGGATACGCTGGAAACCCCTTTTCAAGTTCCAGAATATTTAACGCGGCTTTTGATTGACTACCGGAAGGACCGAAGCCTACTCTACGACACGGCACAGGGCCAACGAAGGATGGAAGCTGTATCGGGTGTTACCCAGGGATCTATTCATAGTCCAAGTACTTGGGACGTGTCTTACGACGGGCTACTGAAACTGGGTATGCCAGATGAGTCGCACTTGATCGGCTTTGCGGATGATGTTGAACCAGGTGGCACATTATGTTTGGATAGTCCTAAAAGATTAAAGGGACTCTCCGCAGCCGGGGGGACTGGGGCTGGGGGAGCGCTTGTCTGGCAATTCCTCTTCTTCTCTTCCCTCCCGCTAGAAGAGGGATCTCCTAGCTTGAAGGCGCTTCACGGCGTGACTGATTGAGACCTGGCCTGAAGTTTTCTGCCAAACTGTTCCAGGCTGGATTCTCGGGTTGACAGTGGAGGTGTTTTGTGGGTAGTCCCGTCACTTGCGAGCATGGGAGTCCCGCACTCAATGTCTGAATGACATTCACCTCTCAACCACAAAAAAAACCCAATATTAGGTTTGGTTTCTATTTGGTCCGATTGAAATGACATGCGAATTAGCTTACGGTAAAGGACACATACAGTTAAAAAGAAACAAGGTGAGTAAGTGGGAGAGTGCTCCTACCAGAAGGTCTCTGTAGCCAACCTGTGGTTCGAAATAATTGCTCTAATAGCGTGAACCGTTGACTTGAATTATTCATTCGATACTTGAGTAAGAAACTGTTAAAATTGATGCACAAGATGCAGGGTTTCATAAGCCATTGCAGCCCCCATATTTTTCCTGCTTGAATTATTTTTCTAAGCTTGGGGCCACTGTAAATTAAGTTGGAAATGTCTGTAAAGTAAAAAATCAAAGAAGAAAGTAAGTTTCATAAGCACCATCCGCTGTCTATCCGTTTCTTTCGTTTATTTCACTTTTGTAACTCTTGTACTGGCTTGGCTAAACTGTCGAACTTCCCACTTTTATTTTCCGGAACTGTACCTTTATTCCTCTACAATTTACACTAAACGCCTAGGTATTCACTGTTTTTCTCTCTCCTTTTTAATTCTTTTTTATTCACAGGTTTTGTTTTTTTCATTAATATCGAAGCCAAAATCTTCTCACGACACACTTCAAACTATGATTGTGCCTCCTAGTTAAAATTATATTCATACACTTAAACTTTCGTCCACTAAAACTTCATCCACTAACAGCCAAATTAAAAATCTTTTCCCCAAAATCCAAGATAAAATTCACTTAATGTGGGTATTAAGTGACACTAAAAATCTTATCCCCAAGATGCAAGTTAAAATTCAATTTCTAAATTAAAAAATTTTCTTTACACCACCTAAAGCACTCCCTCTTATTTTAAAGTCAAATACTGACTGCCTTTCAAATCCAGAAGTTCACTTCTCAATCCCGCAATTTTTCATTCTCAATTACTGCTGCCGCATCTGGGTAATGTAATCAAAGTTCATTACACTTCGATTCTGCTACCCACATATCTTTTCCATATCGACAACCGCAACAATTTCCATTTTGCATATATAGCGGTTTGCGTAACCATGACAGCGTTTGGTTAGATGTAAATCGTCATATATAGACGGAAACAATTGCTTTAGCCGATATCCCAAAAAGAGTGCTTCCCTGTGCTCGGTAGAACTTGAACCCAGTGTCCCAGTGGACCCCCGGTCGCGAATCCACGGCACTACCAATGGAGCCGCCTTCTGTTGATTTCCCATTCATCGAAATAGCAACTTCAACTATGCACCTTTCTTGATGGGCATGGAAATGAAATTTGTTAGTAGGGAAGCGTGGATGAATTTCCTTAGTATCGCAGGCGCTAATGAATAAATTTATTTAGTATGACGGAAGGAATTAGGTTTTGTTAGGGAAAAGGTATCGAATGAAATTTTGTTAAGTAGAAATAATGAATGGATTTTTGTTAGAGGGAAAATTAAGATTACTATTATATTACTATATTTTTTTTAATTAAAAATTCGATAAAAGGGTAGGATTGAGATGATGGGGAGATAAAAATTATAGGGAAATTGGTGAAATGTTAATGAAAATAAATAAGTGTACAGAGGAAAAGGTATGAGTGTCCAAAGGAAGGTGGAGATGTTATGGCGGCAATTTGAAGTTGCGAATGGGAGAATGCCGGGACGCCGGAGTTCACAACAATATGTTTTGTAAGACTTTTTGAGAGGCTGGTAGACGGACAGACAGAATGAAAAACTAGTACGTCTTTGCCGCTTTGTCGACCTAACTGATCGATGTACTTCTTATCCAATTTAAATAATTCCTAAAATTTGAGTTTCTAGTTTCGATTAAATTTTATTTTTTATTTATTTATTTAATAAGCTCAACAAGGCAATCACAAAAAAGTACTTATTTCTAAACACCATTCAATATTGAATTTATTTTGGCTTGCAGAAAAATAGTCTCGGGATCGGAATTGACGGTGTGGTATATTTTGAGGTCGTCAGCATACAGAAGATGAGGTACGTCACTTAAAATTTCAGACAAGTCGGAAATAAAGGTCTTGAATAAAAGGGGACCCATTTGGCTACCCTGTGGCACTCCAGCAGAGGCAATAATTTCTCTTGAAAAAGTGCCGGGATACAACGAAATTTGTGAACACGCTAGAGGTCGCAATTTTACTACAAATTTTAATAAATTTATAAGAAAATTGTATTGGGTAAATATTTCGGATAATTTCGTTGGCCAGCTTAATCGGCCGAGTGAAAATGAAATGGCGGCCATTTTAGATAAAAATTCTGATTTCTGTTCTGACTAAAGTATTGCTCAGATTTGGATGAAATTCGGTACAGAGATTTATTGAGCTGTCTAAAACAAAATGGTGGCCGCACAAATGTCGAAAAACGAGTTAAAATATTTTATTGTAATAGTCACCAAGCCTTTTAAACGATTATGATTCAATTTGGTAGAAGCTATGAGCGTCTAAAGAACAATGTAGAAAAACTTGAATCAGATTTCAAAAAACAAAATGGTTGCTTGTTGAATCTCAAAATTTCAAAGGCTTCTAAAAGATACAATTTGGATTTGATTTGAATGATACTTAATTTTAAAGTAGAAAATGATCATGTTAAAGATGTTTCAAAATGGTGGCGGAATAGATATGCGGTTTTTCCAGATTTTTATGGCTCTTTAGTAGCCATGTTTTTCAACGGATATTGATGAAACATGAGATTGTGGATAATCGAATTAAATTTTGTATTTAATTAAATCATCGAATTTGGATGAAAAATAAAAATAGTCAAAAATTTGAAATCCAATATTTTTAAGCAGCCATTTTCACTAAAAATCTGTCTAGAGTAAAACCCCGATTCGAATGAGATTTGGCACAGTGATTGATGAGACCCTAAGACATATAAATTAAGGAAAAAAGAAAAATCAAATCAAATGCATAAATTTAAAACGGCGGCCCTCAAAGTTTAGGAAACAAGCGAAATTCGCTATTTTACTAGCAACTGATATAATAAATATTTTCGTGGAATAATAACTGATATAATAAATTTTTCGTGGAATAATAAATTTTTTCATTGAAAGTAATTACACAATAGAGCCTTTTTCTTAAAAATTGTTTGACTTTCAAAATGGCGGCAAGTAAAATGATTATTAGTTCTAAAAATAGGGGTACCTACGAGATATTTGCCTTTCCGGCTGGTGGTGCCCACGGGATTTTTTTAAGATGAAACTTCTTTAAATATTACGGTAGCAACTGCAATTAATGAAGTTTCTTCACATGAAATCATAGGAAATAGCCATTCCAGATTTTGAAAGCTTTTTGTACTGAAGCAATCGTGATGTCTTAAAGAGTGTCTAAAGCAACAACTCAGTAGGTTGGCAGGATCTAGTGGGCGTTGATTAAAAAATAAATTTACCAGTATTAAATATTTTTCTAGATAATTTTACTTTAATCACACAAATATTCAGAAATATATACTAAGTGCCAAACATTTTCTAACTTTTAAATTAAGTTACTGGCTTGGATAGTGCATCGAAGTCTTTCATTTCTACACACCCTGAAAAATTGCTCATAACAATTCACCAGTGATATTAGATAACTGAATCAAGTTCATGTTTTCCCGAGAATCTATGGAGTCTGGCCAACATGCGTGCTGTGCAAATCTGTTGATAGTGTAAAGGACTGACTTCAAAACTGCATTCACATGCTGCATATTGCACAACTTGTCGATTGTAAATTTATTATGCATATCTGTTGACTAGTGCGCCAAGACTTACGCATTCAGCACTATAGTTTATTTATATTATCGTATGACTAGTGCACTACCGTTTCTCGTTGCGTAGCACGGTCCCGGAAATCCCAAAACATACACAACGCCATTGGCGAATTATTGTTGATATGAAGACCAATAGCCTGATTTAAGCGAAATAATGTTTAGTAAGTGGACGTTGCAATGTTACATATGGTATATTATAAAGATTAAGTCAACAACTTGTAGAATTATGAAAGGGTTATTTGAATATACATGAAAAGTAAAAGTAGTATCAAATGAAACCCTTCAAATCAACCTCATTTAAAAATTCTATATATGGTCTTAATATAATTGTCACTAACAATAATTGAGTAGTCAATTGAAATTAAATTGCTTAAAATATTTAATTTTTGCATCAGTGCACCAATCGCATTTAATTTTCTCAGAAATTCAATTGAATTTGCCCCAATTCACGCAAATTACAACTCAAATTTTGCATACCAATCCGCCAAGCATTTAGCAGTCATATCAACTAAGTACTAAACGGCATTTCACTGGAAACTCGGATCGATTGGTAATTTACGCAAATACGTAAAATGCCATGAAATATGCACATGCCGCTTTTCTGATTGGAAATTTATGAAGAACTGTTGGCCGACAAAAGCAGAACAAAGTTGGGTGTACGATTTTATTCACGCATTTAATGAATGACGACAATGTTGCCCATAAAATCTATCTGCGTGTATGCATACATACATATTTGTAGCAATGAATAATCATGGTCCACTTGGCTGGTGACAATTTCAACGAGATTGATATACGACATCGTCGAATTTAATTGAATTAAGGTTTCTTTGATTTTTTCACATGCAGCCAATCAGTTAAACTGCTCACGTTAGATGATATCTTTGAGCCTGTGTACGACAGTTACTTGCAAAATTTAATTAATCATGAATAAATTATATTGATTGTTGGAATTTATGGTAGAAATGTGTGAGAATATATTAGAGGCAGCAAACAAAATGAGTAATATATGAAATAAATAGGGGATAGCTAGTATATTCGTAATCTGCTAGATTGATAATGTAATTTGGCTTTGATTTTAATTTCAAATTAAATCAGTTTTAAAAGGCTGCCGAAATCATCTTTATTGGAGGAATTCCTTTAGAACAATAATTCAATAAAACCGTCTGTTGAATCTTACCTCATATTTTGCATTAATATTCATCCTTACCTTCCTCCTGAAAGGGCATCAACATAATCTCACCCCGAACACTATCATAGCATTCGCGTGACTCGGTAAATTAAGTAAGTCTAAGTTGCACTCGACTAGGGTTTTGTTTGACACTCCTTATTGTACTCACAACAGTAGGTTAAGTACGAATACTTGTAATTTTGCGTGGTAATGAGCTAGAAGGTTCATCGCCGTTCAAAGACCGGGAGAGCAAAGAAGATCCGTATTGTTTTGAAACAACATGTTTCAAATCAATGAACCTTAACAAGCAGTTAGAATTGAAGCTACAGCAACAAATAGAGCCCATTTCCTTTGATGATTCAGGCCTAATGTTATGACACAATAAAATCAACTCCGCATATGCAGTTTTAGTCCACACGCAAGATTTTCTCCTGAATGCAAAAAGTAACAAATTTGGGAGCCCACCATCACTCTTGGGAAACATCCAACGACAACAGTTAAAAGGATATAACTACTATCACGATAGTATCCCGATTAGTTTGCATAAAGATTGGTAATCTGCATCAAGATCTCGTTTGAAGATAGCCTGAAAATAGTAAATTAAGAACTTCGTAACGATAAAAAGATCAATGTTGACATCAATACAACATCATTGAACATCAAACTTACATACTTGATTTTTTGTAGCCAAACCGCTCAATTTCCCATGCATCTTGTGCCGAGTAGAGGTAGCGAAATTTCGCTGGCGCAGTCTCGCATGCTATTTCGTGTACAGTTTTTCGCATTTTCCTTAGAAGTTTTATATGTAGCTGGCGGAGACCGGGGGCAACTTCTTCCAAATTTTCCAGCCTTTCTTGCAACGTATGAATGTCGGGTTGCTAAATATTTAGAATTGAAGAGAACTTCTCAAAAAATGAACAGATTATCGTGAAATTCGGATCATTTGCACAAGAGGCTTCGCTGCCTGATGCCATTTTTCCAGTTTTCCGTATGCGTTACGACTCGCGACGGACAGCTTGAGCAACTCACAACTTTTTATCCACTTTAAACTAACGATTATGATTAGCTCGTTCAGAAGAAAACATTTCACAGCACTTTAAACATACGTGTACACACTTGAGAAATAAATTTCAGCTCGGAATACAAGTAATCTACTGTGAAAATTGAGGAAAACCAAGTAAACACCATGACACTCGGAGTGCACTGTTTTGGGGCGAATCTTGTAAGGAATATAACAGCATCGGTACGATTTTCCTGAAATAATAGTTCCACCAAAAAGAATGTAAACAAACATCACTGACGTTGCAAACCATCAGTGAACCAGGTTCTGCCAATTTAGCCAAGGTTGAAGTGATCACCACCCGAGCGGAGTGGAAATCACGCTGCGGCAAGGTGAAACTACTTCGCGAGAATAGGAGAAACCACTCCGAAGAGGTGGATGACCGGAGACAAAGGAACTCGGTCGGAAAGCGGGACATTGGCCGTTAGGAGGAGATAATAAAAACGCGCGATGAATGACGCGCCTCCTCTTTCTTTCTTCTCGAGTGGCGTATTGCAGAGGGTTAGCAAAGCGACGAGCGTTGATAAGAAGGGACAAGCGACGAGTGGAAGACGATTCATCGAGTGGCGAGTGAACGTGTCGAGAACAGAACGTCGAGGCAGGATTGTGGACTACAAGTGGCAACACAAGACGAAAAGAACACCATCGAATGCAGCAGAGAAGGGGTACCTTTAGGTACGCGTAGTAATAAGTTTTCAGTACTAAAGTAGTTAGAGGGTTTGCGCAAGGTAATAAATTTTCAATATTAAAGTAGTTAGAGAGTTTGCGCAAGGGCATTGTTGTATGAATTTGTATAGTTAACTTTAAACCGAATTATTAAACTTATGTTTCCAGGAAAAGAAAAAGATGAATTTTATTTAAAATAGGGAAATAGAATTATTGTTACAAGTTGTGACGGGTGCGGCTTGAGTGGCAATTCGTGGTTGTAAAAAATAGTGTAACCGGAAGTGAGTGAAAGTGTTCGGGGGTGGTGTGTTAATCTCGATAGCTGGTCGGAAGGTTAGTGATCGTGTTCGAGGAGAGTGTAGGAGGGCCTAATAGAGAGGAAATAAGTGTTCGATTGCGACTTTAGAAGGTCCCGAGGGAAGTGTGGTACGAGGTGCTTAGTGTGGCAATTAACTTGTGCTCGATAGTGAGGGAGTTTGAATAAAGTGAACAGTGAAGGTGGTTGGTCCGGCAAGCCGTATTCTCACTTGGCAGCTTATTGGGGCATTGGGGGACAAGTGAGTGAGGCCCTACGCCCGTCTCCGGGTAAGCTGAACCGGGTCCGTAAGCCCCGCCGGAGCACCTTAACTTCTTGTGGGGGCAATAGCAACTCCCGTGAAATATCTGGGAGTGTAACATTGTATAGCAACTCCCGTGGAATATCTGGGGGTGTAACAGTAGATGCACCAATCCTTTGTTGGATGGTGTTGAATTAAGCAAAAGAATTGGTCTCCCACAGCCCCACGTTGGGCGCCGTGTTAGATGACGTTGAATTAAGATAAAAGGTGTGATTGGTCACCTTCGCAGCAAAGAAACCAATTAGGACCATCTAATAACTGCATGATGGCAGTTGGATTTTAAGGAACAAAAAGGTCACCAGCTAGGTCACCTGCGCGGGTGGGTTTTAACACCACAGGAGAATCAGTTGAAGGAAGGAAAGACACTGGTCATCCTTTCCACCAACACGCACACACTCTAACATTTGGCTCTTACATCATGATTTGATATCTTAGCTTACCGAACCATTACTTTTTATCCTTGACAAATTCCATGCTCACAGGGAAGAATATCACAAAGGCTGCATCGAGGATGACTACACGTTCGGAGAAGGCAGATATCCAACACGAGATGTCGACTTCCTTTCGTACTTCGTATTTCCAAAACAGGTCAATGGTCCGAAGTCGTAGACAAAACTGGACAAACGATGTTCGTGTCACACGCACAAGTGGTTAAATGTAGCCCTTCCTTGACACATTATGAAAGTCACAATATGACAGCAAACTAGAGGCTCAGATTTAAACAATATGGTGGCCAGTATCCCAAAAACGAAGACATGCACAGGAAACTTCTCTACGCATATTCAACCAGTCATTGGAGTTTCGCATGCATAGATTTTCTTTTAAATTTTTTTTTTTTTCAAATGTCACAAAATAAACTCGCGGCGGGCACTTTCAAAGTGTTCGAACTTGAAAACCCGTCAATACCCTGGATACAACCACAATGAAAACTTCACTATTTCACACATTAAGTTTATTCATGACACTCTTTTGATTTTGTTTAACAATTCAATACAATCCGACTTTCAACCTTTGACACATTAGATTTTTTTTCTTCTCACACAAATCCGCACGTCCGCCGTGGACGAGTGCACAAAATCACTTTTTTTTCGAACAAAAATTTTAAACTATCTTTTTTTTCGGACAACATTCAATAAATGTCCTTTTCAGCAGAATCTTCAAAAACTTTTTTACAATAATCTGGCACCGGCATCACATCCGCCGTTGCCTAGCTTCAAAAATCAACTTTTTTTCGAACAAAAATTTTAAACCAGCAGCACGTCCGCCGTGGACGAGTGCACCAAATCAACCTCTTTTTTCGAACAAAATTCCAAACCAGCAGCACGTCCGCCGTGGACGAGTGCACCAAATCAACTTCTTTTTTCGAACAAAATTCTAAACCAGCAGCACGTCCGCCGTGGACGAGTGCACCAAAATCAACTTCTTTTCATCCCTTTTTCCTTCAAAAAAAAACCGCGTCCAACATTCGCATCTCCAAAAACTCTATCTTCCCAAAAAAAATCCTCAGAAAAACAAAAAGCATTCATCCAACTAAACGAAAACTCTGCAATCTCCAGTCTATTCACGTGCCCGACAGAAAAATTTTTCTTCTTTCTTTTTTTCTCGTCAATCGCTCGGGGGCATCAAATCTCATATCCCTAACATATCATTCCTCCCGTGCAAAAATGTCTCGGTCCCGAAAAATATCGAAATTCGTTGTTTACGTTTGAATTTTTATCATCTCCATTCAAACTGGCCGAGACACACTTTTGCTATTTTCCAATAGCTCGCCAATCACCTCAACAACAACAAAACGCATTTGGACCGAGAAGTACATTGGTGGTGCGAAATGCTTGCGCGTTCATCGTCCAAAAAGTTCACCATCGCGTTGTTTATATTAACCGCGCAGGATAGAATTTTCGGTCGAGATGATGGAATGCCGCACAAAAGGAAAACATGAAAATGTGTGCAGGCTAAGGGCATGCACCTACTGCAGCCAAGTGGTGATTGAAATGCTGCAACCTAAGGGTGGGTGCGCATGTACTGATGAAAAAAAGATTTTCTATAAAATTGATTAAGCGATATTTTCCTATATGCATAATTACGAAATACATATGCATAATTACTAAATTCAACCTCTAATGTTCCACAAACGTAACACCCACCATAAATTATATCAATGTATCGATCCATCGATATCATTTACACATCCTTTTACTAACCTCAACTCCAACTCATCATTTCCGTCCTCGATTTGGTTATCCCATACCTTGTATACATTTTCATTTGTCATCACATTATGGATAAAATGTAATTAGCATCCACGCATGCAGACACTTGTTACCCACGCATTGCAGACACTTGTTACCCAAGTGATCGTTGGCATCCGCGATATCGCGACCATAACACATGCAAATGTGCATACGCGGCAAAATTCAACGTAAGTGAATCGCGTGCTTGGATGTTGAAATTTTCCTATGGTAAGATATTTTAAACGAAACAAAGTGTCAGTCAAAAGCTAACCGGCGTTTTAATTAAGCAGCGGAACGTGAAGAATATCTTCGATCACAATAGAAGAATCAAGAAAGGATGCAAACTGAAGATAGAGATCAAGGGCTAAGTGAGGTGACATTTTGGCGTGCATGGATGAAGTCGGATAACTAATCCAAGCCGTTCTAACATGGCTCAAAAAGGGCTCTCACGAATGGAAGATACAACGGACGTACCTGGAGAAGGCATCCCGAGAAATTGACGAGGCATGGTGTACATTCCATGCCAATCACTAAATCCTTAGGGAGGCACTGCCCGCGGAGCACCCATACCTTCAAGAGGATTTCTTCGCGTCGATTGCGGCTATTCATTCACAGGCTCTGGAACTCATTGAGCTCTACAAGGCGTCGATAGTACCAGCTCTTACTCCTCAAAAGCTCATTACTCCTGGAGTTTTAAAAGGCGTCAACGAAGTTCCACCGGCCCCAAACAATGACGAGTTGTGCCTGGCATTGCGCAAACATAACGCCTTAATGGAGGAAGTGCAACAATTTCTCAATGATTTGGAGTCCTCGGCAGGCGGGACCCAACCCAAGACCTACTACATGGTCCACATTTGAATGTTGGAAGGATATGCTTCAAACTTATCGCAGGGAAACGAACGAATCCTGGACCATTTAGATGCATCGATCGTCAATGGTTACGATGCTGCGCAGTACCACTCTCTAGAGCAGGAGCTGTCAAAAAAACATGATTCACCTTCAGCAGCAAATGGATCAGCTCAGCCTCCTCAACTCAGAGACACTCGCAAGCAACACTAAGGCTATCAAGCTACCCAGGATAACCTTGCCCATGTTTGACGGTGATTATCTCAAATGGACGCAATTCCGGGACCTATACAAATGGCTTATTCATGAACAAACAATGAGCAAATCAGAGAAAATGTTTTACCTAATCAGCAACCTAAGCGGTGAAGCCTTGAGGTTGATCCAACATATGCCGATAGCTGACAGCAATTACGACGACGCCTGGAAGCTCTTGAACGATCGCTACAGCAACCGCCGAGTACTGGTCAACAGCCTCTTACACCGCTTGCTTTTCCCAAGGCGAGTCGGCAGAAAGCGCCAAGGTTCTCCATGACACCATTAGCGAATGTATGCTGGGGCTCAAGAACTTGGGAGTCCATGTCGAAACGTGGGACCCCATTCTAATTTTCCTTACGAATCTATCTATGCTCGATGCCTTTGTGTTGCCAAAAATCATAAACCAACAGCCCAGCAGACGGCTGGACGTTTCCATGTAGCCAATTTCAAAGAATTTGAAGTAGGTGGATCTGGACTTCAGCAACCCCGGCACAATTGACCTTCTCGATGGAGCCAAACTCTTTTTACAAATGTTAGCGATCGATCAAATTCAACTGGAAGAGGGCTTGTCCACCTTGCAGAATACCGTCTTTGGCTGGATGGTATGTGGCCAAGCTGCAAATAGCCCCACGAATGAGCAACCCACTTCAGGAGTCTGCGGTGTGTGTACTGAGGAAGGAAGCCTGCTCAAAAACCAAGTGAAGGAGTTCTGGCAGCTAGACGATGTAACGCCAGTCACCTCCATGACTACACAAGAAAAGAAATGCGAAGAATTCTTTTCCAGGACAATAAAACGTGGCTTCAGCGGTCATTTTGTGGTACGACTGCCTTTGTCCCACCACCTTGCCACGCTCGGTGAATCCAAAGACATGGCGTTACAAAGGTTCTTCTCTTTAGAGCGCAAACTCACCAAGAACGACGACCTATGGCGCCAATACAAGGAGCTCATGCAGGAGTACTTGAAGCTCGGACACATGAAGGCTATCAAGAACCAGGATCTACAACGACCCTACTACTTCTTGCCTCATCACAGCGTTGTGTGACCGGATAGCACAACTACCAAACTAAGAGTAGTTTTCGACGCGTCCGCAAAAACCTCGACTCATGTCTCCCTGAATCAAGTACTCCATACGGGACCAGCTCTTCAGCAGGATGTCTTCTCTGTAATCTTGCGATTCAGGTTGCCCAAATTCATGTTCACGGCGGACGTGGAAAAAATGTATCGGCAGGTGAAGGTAGATGACAGGGACCATCCGTATCAACAAATCATTTGGAGAGACTCGCCTGACAAGCCCCTTCAGTATTACCAACTTACCACCGTCACATATGGTTTGACCTCTGCCCCTTATCTGGGCATCAAATGCCTGCATCTACTGGTGACGGAGGTACAGGGCTCCTGCCCTTATGGAGCCGCACCGATAAAGCAGAACGTCTACGTTGATGACCTTATGACTGGAGATGACAGCTTACGAGAAGTTGAAGCGTTGAAACAACAAGTCATCGCACTACTGAAATCCGGGGGGTTCCGTCTCAGGAAATGGTGTTCCAACGCTTCATTATTACTGTGGTGCCCGCCCAAGATAAGGCCTCACAATTTCATATTGATGATCGCAATTTTCACGTGAAAATACTCGGGCTAATGTGGCTTTCTACCGAAGACGAGTTTGAGGCAGCGAAGTCTCAAATCAAGCTGTGACCAAGCAAACAATATCCTCGGACATCACCTATCTGTTCGATCCGCTGGGCTTCTTGAGTCCAGTTACCATTCAAGCCAAGATTTTGCTCCAATCACTGTGGAGGTTAAAGTTGGATTGGGACGCAGCAACGCCTATGGAAACTCATACATGCTGGGTAAATTTTCGTGAAAAGCTCAAACTCCTCAAAAGAATCAAATTCCCACGTCATGTTTTCTTCGAGCGGCTTCCCAAGGATGCATGTATTTTGTGACGCCTCTGAGAAGGCCTATGGTGTGGCTGTATATATGCGATCACAACAGCCAGGTGATTCCGTCATTGTACGACTGCTTTGTGTTAAGGTAAAGGTGGCCCCAACGGCGGCTACCACGTTGGCGCAGTTGAAGCTACAAGCCGCAACTCTGGCGGCCCAGCTGGCAGATCGGGTGAGGTCGGACCTGAACTGGAGGACGGTACCCTGCTATTTTTGGTGCGACTCGGAAATAGTCCTGGCATGGCTACGGGCAGCTTCCCGTTCTTGGTGCACCTTTATTGTGAACCGTGTAGCGGCCATTCAAGAGCTCACTGTTCATTCTCAATGGCGTTATGTTCCCTCCAAAAAGAATGTCGTGGACATCATCAGTTCCGGAAATTCTCCAGCTGAGCAGCTCAAGGAAGGCACCTGGTTCTACGGTCCTATTTTCTTCCATGGGCGGACAGACGCATGGCAACCCCAGCCGGCCACATTTGAGACGGACGCCGAAAAACGGCCGCAACGAACAGCGCTCATTGTGTCAGGCCAAGGTGAAGATGTTATAGCATCCATCGACCATCGCAACTCGTTTCAGCATCTTCAACGAATCGTCGCCTGTTTGCTGCACTTCGGCAACGTCACTCGAAGTGGCCAAAAACAAGCATCCCAGTATCTGACTGTAACAGAACTCGACAACGCCCTCATCGCAATTCTACGAGGATGTCAAGCTCAAGCGTTCGGCGACGATCTCCAAGAACTCCAGTGTTGTGGGCAGGTTGGTGACTGAAGTCATAACTCAAGTAAAGAGCTACTTTCAAAAGGGTGGAGAAGCAAAGATCTCTATGAAATTCAATCAATTAGATAGACCAGGTAACTGATTTAATTAGTTTATTTTATCAATGTCACATACTTGAGGAAGGTCATAAAATGTCTAAGTGGGAAATATTCATTCAATTAAAACAAACGGCTATTAGAAATCTTCATTTAATTCTAATTATTGGTCGATTTTGTTGGCAACTATCTTACTTGGTGGCTAAAAGAAGAACTATTAGCGTTGTTATATCTCTTTCTCTTCATCCTTCTCAACTCCAATAGCGTAAGTTAACAGCTCAGCCAATTCAAAAATCGATCTTAACCCAAGCTCATCTGTAATGATCTAAACTTCTTCATTCCAGAGATATTCCGAAAGAAATTCAAGCTGACTTCTCATTGGCTTCAGACCTAAAGTCTTGTCATGAACCGTACTTCTTATAGCCTACCAGTTCGGATGCTTGTAGTCTACTCCAAGGTGGCTGCTTGTCAACCGGCTAATTTGGAGAGGAATTTCATTCATGAATCATGACGCGAGTTAATATGCTTGAATAAATTTCTTCAGCCATCGCGGTGCCAGAAATATTCTACTCAAATCCAAAAACGATACATCCTACGCTAACTAAAAGTCTCAAACTCAAATTAGAGCACCGCATACTGAACCGAAAGTCTGAAACAACTATTCTCAAATTACTGAGAACTCTGCCGACTTGACGGCATGCTTACCTTCCACTTCTGCTGCCGCTGCAACTCTAAGCTACCTTTTTTATTGTTTGCTATTCATTTTAATCTTTCTTGCTTCAAAGTCAAAGCCAAAAGCACTATATTTAATACTAACCGCTATAAACTTTAAAAGAATATAGAGCAATAACCAAACAATAACAATACAAAAACTTAATGGCCCAAATGGCTCTCTAAATTTGTACGTTATTAGTTAACGAAGCCAGTAGTGAAGCAAGTCACAATATACCCGTCTGTAGGGTGGAATGGCTGTGAAATCCAAGGGTTTTCACTCACAGTTGCGGATCTTGCGATATGATTCCGAAGAAGTTTCAATATGAAGAAATCAACTCTTGTCACTTGCGCGGTTTGATAAATTTTTCTATTCGATATATAGTGCTTCCAATCCGTCTCGGACTTTCTGTACAAACCAGTAAATGCACGAAGACATTTCCTTTGGAAAACTCTTAACTTTCCCATGGTACTAGCACTCTGGTTGTACCAGATCTGGCATCCATATGTCAAAACTGGTCTAATCAGGGTCTTGTAACAAATAACTTTAACTTTTTGATCAATGTATCTGGAATGAAAGAGTCGCCGAAGTGCCATGACTACTTTTAGTGCTGTACTGAGCATGATTTTGACATGCTCAGTATAGTACAGATACTAATCGAGATGAACACCGAGGTATCGAACTCAGGATTTATGTGGAACCTGTTCTGAACTACCTTCACCAGCCATAATGTGGAAATCCTTCCAATTACTTTTCAGGCCTTGACTGACCCCCTGCAGTGTTGTCTGAAACAAAATTGTTTTGCACTTCTGTGCGTTGATTTTCATTCGGCAATTGTCGGTGTAGAGCTGCACGTCATTAAACATTTTTTGAAGATTGCTCTGAACTATTGTAGCTTTTTGGTCTGCCGTATAGATGATCAGATCATCAGCAAACGCTACCAATGATCGCGTTGGCGAGACGTTAAAACCAAAGCTGTTCAATAGCTTGCAAATAAATATTGAGAAAAGCAAGGGCGCAGTAACTGTTTCCTGCTGTAGATCATTCAAGACCTTAAATTCGCGCATTGTTGTCAGATTTCTATCAGTTACAACAAATGATTTCCCGTATAACATATAGCACATTATGGCGACAAGGTGTCTGGGGAACCTGTCCTAAAGAAGTTTGAAAACTAGTCCACCTAACCACACCGTATTGAAGGCTTTCTCCATATCAATGAGACATGCTCCAACTAATTCTCTATCATTTAGTTTCCAACAGATGTCTGAGGTTTCTTTCGTTATCGCATGTTTGGTCCAATGCCTAGCACGAAAACCAAATTGGCAATTCGGCATCAACTCATATTTCTCAATGCGGGCGTTTAATGCTTTGTTGTGTATCACTTCAAACACCTTGCTGATGTTTGGCAGTAAAATGATTGGGTGATAGTTTTTAGGGCATGAAGATTCTTTTCCTTTCTTCAAGATCAGAAATACCTTAGCCTTTTTCCATTCATTTGGGAAATATGAATTACTCAACATATGCTTGAACAATATGAAATAATTGCTAATAGTAACCTCAGGTAAATGTCCGAAGACTGCGTTTGGAATACCATCAGTACCATATGATTTCTGGTTGTTTTTCCTGCGAAATGTGAAATACAAATCTTCAAAGTTGACAAAATACTCAATAAGATATTCAAGCTCAATATGAGGTCAGATGTTAATGTTTCATTGAAATGAAGAATTGATTGGCTGTTAAGACTTGGTTTGAAGTCGGAAACTTTTGCTTCAACGACCTCTGAAAATATTTGATTCCCTTTCTCAGGGTTTGGTGGATGAACCAATTCAAAATGTGTTCCGATCAGGTTAAGTTTATGCAATCCCTCACATATAATACTGTTTCCATTTCTATCCGGAGTAGCACTATCAATTTGGATACCAGCCCTATCAAGACGATTTATCTCATCACTAGTGACTTCAAAAACTCGATACCTTCACTCGAGACTTCTTACAGAGTATACTATTCACTTTCGCGAGCACGCCATCTGGGTCCTGTGGGCTAATACCCCTCAAGTTTTCCACCCATTGATTGCTGACTTCACTTCTGAAGTATGAACGGATTAAGTTTTGGAAATTCTTCTGGTGTAATTTCAATAAAGCCAACAAGGGATGGTTGCATGCCAAAAATCGCAGATGAATATTGTTGATGCGTGTGAGTAGAAGGTTTTTCAATCTTTTCACATTTGCAATGGTTGGTCTTTCATATTCTTCCATATTGTTTCGATGTTTAATCTTAGAAACTACTTTCTCGATCGTTTCCAACGCAAGCTTCTCTAACTTCGACAAATAGAGATCTATTTCATCGTCAGTTAGATTCCTGTCATTGGGAACCATTGATCAAGAATTGCCATCATCAGAAAAGGGGCATTGCTTCTGGTAAAACCGATTAAACTTCTTTATCAACTTTCCCTACTCTGTCTCTTTGAGCTTCTACCGATGATTTTCATGTTGAACTGGAATGAAGAAGATATAATCCTTTTGATGATTGATTGCTATCACGATTGCGTTATGGTCACTACGTAGGGAAGCACCTGCATTTTCCATTGAGGACTATCAAAGCTGAATTCAAGTCTTGTGTCAGCAATGCAGAGGCCCAAATATGAATTTGTCCTAGATTATGTTGGGAGCTGCGACCCATATAGATTGCACCTGTACTCGATTTGGTTCTCTGTTATACACGATTTCAGGAATACACCTCTGGAATTATTGGTGGCGATCAGCTATTGTGTATGCTTGGCATTCAGGTCATCGGTAAGAATATAAAAATTATGCAGCCTGTTCAATTCGAGTATTTCAAGCATGGAATTGAGCTATTCCTTGAACTTGGGAGCATTTTGACTAGTTGTATAGGCAGAGATAACGAAGACATTATCCCCACCTGGCAGTGAAATCTTGATAATGGATACTTCAAGAGATTCGAAGCTTTTGAATTTGACTTTTTCAATATTTTGGAAACAATAGGGTCTTCTCACCAGTATCCAGGTGCCACCTCTCCCATCACCCATCACCCTATCGTTTCTTACGAGTTCAAAATCCTTGAATATCATGGAGTGCCATAAACTGAGGTGGGTTTCAGTGAGAGCATGACGTCAGGATTTTGCTTGACAAGGAATTCCAAGAGATAGTCACGTCGATGTAGACTCACAATGGAGATGGCGTTGATCGAGATGAGGCGAATTCTATCCATGGGAATGTGACTGGATGACAAATTATTTTGAGGCATTTGAAAGCCCTAAACGCTGAAAAACAAAGTTAATTTTAGATTTTTTTTTATCGATTCTCTCCGATAAAGAATTTAATTGCTGATAAATTTTGAGAAGCAGCTCATTATTGCCACTTACATTATTTATTTTATTTCCATTATCTACTGGTCCTCTAGCAGCAAGTGCAAATAACACTCCGGGCTTGACGAAGTTGGTAGGTATCACAATGCGGGGTACTTGTGCTTGCTTTGGAGTAAATTTTATTTTTGCATCTTGATACCATGGGCATCCTCGATATGATGCTGGATGACCAAAGGCTCTGCATTTCACACAATATAATTTTTCTTTTTGCACCGCCTGAGCCGATTTGCATTCGCTAGGAGCGTGGACATCTTTGCACTTTACACATCTATATCTCATGGCGCAATTGGTAGCCGGATGACTGAATCTTTGGCACCTGTAATACTGGTTGACCTTACCTTTCTGGAGGCGCTACCACCATGTCACGCGGAAGTTCAAGTACCTGGATGAAGTAATAAGACAAGTTTTTACGCTTGAAAATCGATCTTCTTGTTGCAAAATCTTTAACTGTAATAAATTATGTTTCTGCTGCAACTTCTTGAAGCACCTGTAAGAGATCGACGTGTTCTCTCCACAGTGCAAGCCCCTCAATAAAAAGGTCTATTTTTTTTGCTTTTGGGTGTGTATATAAAGTGCGGAACATCTCCTGAATTCAATGCACTTTTTGCTGTCTGAAAATGAACAAATGGCTCCGTTATAACTGTCAGTTTATTGGCATTGACTCTCTTGATTTCAAAATCATTTAATTTATTTTCGGCTGTCAAAAGCCGAACCATACCTGTTCTCCCAAATACATTGATTGGTGCGACTATTTCTTTCTTTTGATTTACTTTGACAGAAGGCCTTTTTTAGTTTTTAAATATTCGATAACTCCATTATCAGGTTCAGTAATACAATGTTCAGAATATTTGTTATCTTTATGCTCTTCAATGCTCATGGAATTGTCTAGCCCAGCTAGCGCTGCATAATAGTTTGTGCTGACGTTTGCTCCACCTGCGCTGATGGCATCTTCTTGATCAGATTCTTGTTGCGATTTGTAAGATTTCTTATCTTCGGTCGCTATGAACTTTGTGGTTTTTTCCATTGTTCAACATAAATTTTCCAACTAGTTTTTCTGGCGATTGGATCCGAAGCCTGAGCTCTTCGTTTTCTTCCTCAATCTTCTCAGTTTTCTCGTTAGCTTTGATTAATTGCTCGATCTCGATGACTGATAAAATTTTCGGTTTTTCTTCATTGCTATTGAATCTTCGTTTTAGCTTTTTTTCGCCCAGCATCGTTGGCGATGGACACGATCGTTCTAGTTGATGGCTCAAGCAAACGGGTTCCTCAATCTCGTTGCTTTTGCAGCGAGATTAGAGGGAATGTTCATAAACCGAATCTTCCCTTGAATGTATTTCTGTTTTTGGATACTTCTTCAGGAAAGAAATTTCAGGCATTCGGTCAATGTTCGAATAATTCGACGGTGATAGTTTTCAGTTAAAAATTAATTTCAACTGTATTTGTGAAAAATTAGTTAATTTTTAAATTTATTTTGAATTAATGACAGAAGCGATTAAAAACACGTGTACACGCAATGAATGCTAGACGTAGTTCGAGGCAATGTTCATAAACCGGGACTGTCCTTGAATGTCTTTCCGCATTTTGCGACTTCTTCAGAAGTTAAACTTCAGGTATTCGATAATTGTTTGAATAATACGACGGTGATGATTTTGAATTAAAAAAAATAATTTCCAACTAACTTTAGCAAAACATTATTTAATATTTGAAAATTATTAACAGGAGCGATTAAAAACGCGTCTGTTCGCAATGACTACTAAACGTTGCAACCTAATATCGTTGACACTGAAAATACTTGTACTAGTGCAATGGAAACTGGGACATAGAGACACGACACTCAACTGATTGCACCACTTTAAAAAGCAAAAGGCAACTCAGCTGTTGAAGCAAAAGAGAGAGGGATAAATTTTGTGAACCCTTCAACACCTCTGGGTTAGTTCTAGGGCTAAACAAGTGCTTGAATAATTAGTATCAGCAAAACTTAGAAACCAGTGGTAGTTTTTTTTATTGTTTTATGGTGTAATAATTAAAAAAATGAATAATTGGTAATGAATTAAATGTAAAACTGATAATAAAATAAATAAATTCAGTTCAAAATTTTAATAAATTTGGAAAAGAGATACCAAAATAAAATTCGAAATAAAATATTCCAAGAGCAGACATGCACAGTAAAATAAAATGATTGCCTCTGAAGTTTCGCTTGGTGCCACTTCTATTTGATCCTTTATGAACGAAAGATTATTGTACTACCATAACAAAGGTTCCAGAATGCCATGTGTCGATGCCCCAGGTACCATTTTTGCTCAATTGTCTTGTGTTTCCTGTTGAAATTGGTTCTCAAAATATTAATTTTCTCTTCAAGTCACTAACCTTACTATCTTTTCAAAACCAGTACTTCGTTTATTCTTGCTGAAGTAATCCTTGCTCATTACCTTACAGTGTTCAGCCCCGTACAAATCTATTACAGGGCTGGCAAACTCATGCTCTGAACTTTGCGAAGTTCCCGCTTGCAGTTGTTCGCTTTTCTCTGCAATTTCTTCTCCGTTTTGCATTTTGCTTTTGGAGAGTAGTGCAATCTCCATTGTTGCCTGGCATGCGCTGACGCAATGCTTAATCAAACTTTTCTTAGATGGTCAAACGATTGAGATTGCTTTAGTCATTCAAACATTCCATCAATCACCTTTTAAGGCTTGGTTCAAGTGTCAAATAGGTTCTAAGACGGTCAATCATGCTTGATTCTATCAGCTTTTGATAAAAATGGTTGACCATCTAGGGCCTGCTTAGGCTTTCACGTTAATCGATAAAAGTATCGATATTGTATCGTATGGTATCAATTTTCGATACGATATACGATGTGATATTCAGTGTGACGAGACCAATAATGATACGATACAATTGATTCAGGGAATTATCGATATTATCGTATCGCCAATAAATACGTTCCGATATTATCTAAAATTTCGATATCGACATTAAGATTAAAAAAAAAATTTAATATTTAGTCCGATAAAAATAAAATATAGTTATTCATTAGGGATTGTAAAGTCTACTTCTATTTTAGTCGAAAGCACTGGTGGTTTGAATCTGATCCATTATCTGAGACCATAATAAAGTGTCGTGAATGAAATCCAGAAAATTAAAAAATTTCATACTCGTATTACGTTTCAACTTTAGCTTCGCACTCCTCGGAAATCACGACTAAGTTTTGCTCCAACTCTTTCTCAGGCAAAAATGGGTCCCTTCTAGGAATAACTGACAACTGCCTTGAGAATAGGGGAGGCAGTATGGCATAAGAGGGGCGATGTATAAAGAATTTCACCTATTAGGTAGAGTTCTTTCTTGAAAAGAACAAGAAAAAGTCACAATTTTACTTCGATCTTTTGTAAAGTATAAATATCTCGACTCAGTTCATTATCCCGCCATACCGGCCGAAAAGTAATAAAATGGCGGCAATTTTTGTCAAAAATTGGTGATATCTGTTCCGGCCAAAGAAAAGCTCCGATTTAAATGAAAATTGACACAAAGGCTAACATAGACATTTGAAGAAGTTTTCGGGAAACAGATTTCAGATTTAACTGTGGTGATGAAAATGGCGGCAGCTTCAATGTCTCAATATGAGAAAAATTTGTTTGGTTAGTAACGGCCACTTATATTGACCAATTTAAATGAAAATTGACACAGAATAAAGGGCGGCATCAAATATGATCGATATGCGGACATTCCTTGGAGCTAACTGCAATCACGAACATTTTAAAAAGAAGGGCATAAACTAAAAATCACCCCTTGTTAAAATCAGGATGGCAATATGCTAGGCGATGATACCGATATTAAAAGACGATTGGCCGAATATTTCCAACAACTTTTACACACCAACACAAGATCATTGCCAACTGACTCCAACATATGAGACAATCCAAATCATGAGAGCACGCGGATACCATCTCTTGAGGATATGAGCTCAGATATTTGAAACTAAATAAAACACCTGTTGATGATGAAATCTTGGCGGAGCCATTGATGGTTGGCAAAAAAATCCTCAGTATGCACATGCATCACCTCATGGTGAAAATTTGGACCGAAGACAATATCCCGACAGACTGGCATAAAACTGTGATCTGTTCAATATACAAAAAAAAGACATCGAATTTGTTTTCAAAACTACGTAGGAATATCCTTATTGTGCATATGCAACAATGTGTTCTTCAAAATAATTGGGCAGTGATTGGAAGTGTATGCTGACGGAATTATTGGAGATTACCAAGTCAGCTTTAGAGCAGAATGATCGACGATTGAGCAGATCTTCTCTGTAAAACAAATACTAGAAAAATGCGGGGAACATAATATCGATGCATACCAACTTTTTTACGACTTTAAATCAACCTATGCTAGCATAGACAGATTCGCCCCCTACAATATACTCCTTGAACTAGCAATCCCAGCAAAATTAGTGCGTTTGATATAGATTAGAATGTACGTATAATACCGAGTGCCAAGTTAAAATCAAAAACGATCTAACAAAAATAATCTTCATAAAGAAGAGATTAAAACAGGGAAACGGTTTGGCACCAATTCTCTTCAACCTAATACTTGAGTACATCATGAGAAAAACAGAATCCATAGAAGGAAAAGGCACACTGGTCGTGAAATTTTCGCAACTGGTGGCATATGCAGACAACGTCGACATACTGGCCCGATGACTTTCGTTTGAAGAAATAAGTAAGTCCACAAACTAGATGGGAGTACTAATCAATGAAAATACAAGAAAAACAAAACTCCAGATCAAGTTCATGAAATTACACCAAAAGTCCAAAGTAAAAATAGACAAGGTTCTGATGAGGCCAATTATATTCTTTATGTACGCGAAACGTGGACGCCGACGGTAACATTCGAAAAATGGAACGATAAGTTCTCCGAAAATCATATGGCCTCACTAAGCAACGAGAACAGCAAATCAGATTATAGTGTACTAGAGCCTATAGTCCCATCGGTCTGTTAATCTAGCTTAGCACACCAAACCAAAAGTTGTGCTCCTCATCTTAAACTTAATTGAGTATTGACTGTTCATTATAGGACGTGTGCTGCTTGTGAGTCTAGACCGATTTACGCTGGCAGACCTTCTTCTACTTAAAAAAATTGCTTTGATTCATCTGAAATTATGTAATTTAAGCTGAGTTTCCGAGTGATTTATTGTCTTTTTCCAATCGAGAGGATTCAAAAATTAAAAACGACGTTATTTATCATTTAATCATCTTTGACAAAAGGCTGCCTGATTGAAATCCTTGAAGATTCGCAAAATAATAGGTGTACTTTATACGAAAGTGCATTAAAATTCAATTTTACAATTTCAATCTAACGTGTTGAACCGTTAATACCTGCAGATTCCTACAAAGGGTTACAATTCTGTAATGGGACATTTTAGTCCAATATGATGTCTCCCGTTTAAAACCTCAATAATCAAAATCCTCAAATGCGTCGATTAGTTATGCCGAAAAAATTGGGCAAAAGTAGGAAATTTTCTTGTTTCAACGGTAAATATCCTTAATTGTTATTTAATTTCCATGTCCCTCAAATGGGATCTAATAAAGAGTAAGTACTATATTTTGGAGAAAAAAGGACTCTTATACATTCGGTCTAGAGTTATGCCCGGCCATTCATAAAAAAGCAACAACAAAATTAGTCGATTAAAAATAATGGACTACCTACTAATTGATGACACTGAAGCTCGTCAAAAGTTACTAAATAAAATAAGAAAAAGAAAATTGAATAGAAGAGAATAAGTTGCATTAGCCAGAGAGTGCTCCTACCAGAAGGGTTTTGTAAATTATAAATTATTAATTAGTGAATTAAACAATTTCTCCAAATACCAAAAGCGCAATTTTCTTTTAAGGCCGACCGACATCATTGTCTTTGCACTGGTAACAATAAACAAATGTTATGTACGATTACAGAAATTTTTTCGAAAGTCGGTACAAATCAGTATTGTATAATTTTCAATTGATCATAACTTTGTTGTTTGTAGCACGATTGCTGTAAAATTTTCAGGGTATATGAACTTATACATGAGATAATAACAATGATAAATAATAATAATTTTTTGAAAATTTTAAAGGGCCCGTGCTATTATTAACAAAGTTAATCGAACTAGACTTCTAAGGAATTTGTTGCCCATGTACTCATTTACGTCTACATCCATGACTTTTTTTTTTAGATATTTCCGCTCAAAAGTGCCCGATTGCGAGGGAGGACACCAATTTTTTACCTGTTTTGACCTCCCCCAAACTCCCCTATGGTATCATCTTACTTTTTTTTACCTGGTTCAAAAACCTCTCACGAAGCCTTTTCTTTTGATACCAATATCGGAAATATTTTACAAAAAAAAATTAAGGGTCAACCCTGTGAATGGGAGGCCTCTCTTAAAAGCCTTCTAAAATATTTGTTTAAATCTAAACTTTGGAGCGGTTATCACTTCTGAACTGTTCACAAAATTACAAGATTGTGGGTTATGTAGTTTCTGAGAAAACTTGCTGCGATGCACGGACTGACAGACGGACGGACAGACATGTTGCGAAACAAGTAGGTTTTTATAAAAACGATTAAACAAAAACCTTAAAAGGGATTTAACTGTTTTGTTTTTGCCATTTCATATATAACATAGATTTTTAGCTTATGAAATATCAATATTTTATCGGTTATCATATCGATATCGGCTCAAAATCGATACCGATACGATAAATTTACAAAAAAATATCGCTGATATCGATACTATATTGAAAAATCTAACTCTATACGATACCGATAATAGCCTTAATATCGGTATTGTATCGTATCGTGAAGGCCTAGGCCTGCTAGGTGGCTTGATTTCACGTATAAAGTTTTACCGCAGCGTAATAATATATTAGTTCCTCGAGAACAAATATTTCCGTCAATGGCGTGCTGCCGGTATGTATCTGTCAAAGGAGATCAATTGACAACGGATGACAGAAATTTGTACCTGATCCCAAGAAAGGATGACAATGCCTTCACTTAGAATAGAAAGAATTGACTGGGCTTTTTCACACAGGAATGGTACTCACCCATAGTAAACAGGTTTCGCGCTTACGCCCTTATGTTTACACGTTGCATAGGTCACCCAAACTATTTTTGTATACCACATACGTCTTGCGAGTGTATGAGTCAAATGGATCATTTGATCGTTAAACATCGTAAGGACAACATGAAAGCGAAGACAGAGATAAGCGATTGAGAATTGATATTTTAAAGGGTCCCTAGACATCCAACCACCAACACAACACGCGAACAAAATCCGGTTTTTGGTTGGTTGGCAACCGAGTTGTAAACACGTCTATAGCGATGTTTGAGTTGGAAATTTTGATGAGATTTACTAGGTTTTTGCTTGGTTGGCAACCGAGTTGTAAACACGTATGAAGTGGTGTATGTGTTTGAAATTCGGTTGGTGGTTGAGTTGTTGGCTATGTTTTCCTGGCTGGGTGAGAGTTGGCAATCATTCATTTATTCTGAATAGTTGATACTGGATGGACATATAGTGAAAATGTCGACGATTCTAAATAATAGTAAATGGCAGGAGTTTTTTTATTTATTTAAAGAATTGCCGGAATTGTGGCAAGTTAAAAGTAATTGTTTCAAAAATAAGATAATAAAAGATACCGCGTGGAAAAATTTACTCTCAAAGTATCAGGAAATTGAAAAAGACGCGAATATTAATACTTTGAAAAGGCGTGTGATGAACATTCGTACGTGTTTTCGACGCGAATTAAAAAAAGTTTTGAATTCCGAAAAGTCTGGAGCTGGCACTGACGACATTTATACTCCGAACTTATGGTATTTTGATACCCTGGAATTTTTGCGAGATCAGGAAGCACAGAGTCCCAGTGTATCCACTTTAGATTTGGAGAATGATCCTGAAATCGAGGTAGCCGAAGTAAGTATTAGTATATTTGCTATACATGAGATACATTATTTGAGCATTAAGCGGAAGTCAGAAAGCCAGTATCTGGCCGAGAAAAATGCAATCCTGAAGGATACATTGGCTCATTTAAAGAAGCAGGCGTATATGTTGATTCTTGGGCGACATCGTTCCGGCAGCTATCCTCTACGCAAAAAATTTATGCCAAGCATGCCATAGAAGAAGTTCTTATTATGAGGAAACTTGAGCAATTGACAATCAACACCGTTAACATGCCGTCTATATCCTCGTCGCATAGATCTTCGACACCACTGATGGCGTATTCGTCCTCACCTAGCGAAAGTGGTATTTTCATCACTTCGAATTTGCGTAGACGGGAGTCGCCATTACTGGTAACACCTGTTTTGGAAATTCCAAGTGAAAGCGCTATCTGGTCAAGAAATCCTGCGCCAGTTTACGAAAATATTCAGTAGCTGCTAGCGGATAATGAGTTTATTTAATATAGACAAAATATGTATTCTTTTAATATTATTTTATTTTTCAATAAACATTTTTGCTTAAATTTTGAAAAATATCACGACATTTTATTTTGATTTTTGCCAAGGAACAGATCCAATTCCATTGAAAAAGATTTTGAGGTCATTTCTGATTTTCTTCGCAGCAACTTTTGAATTCCTTGCTCGCGTTGGTTCTAAAGGTGACATTTGCCTTTGTTCTGATCTCCAAGCTCCATAATGAAGTGTACCAATCTCAGTATTTTCAATGTCTACATTTCCACGCAAATAAGCATCTGAATTTTTTCTTCGCAGGTGGTTGTGGAGATAGCTCGTTGCTAACGTTATAATTGTTGCTTTCTCTGGCCACAAATTAATTTTGTTCAAAAGAATCCTAAAACGGGAAGACAAAATCCCAAAAGGATTTTCGACTATCCTTCTTGCTCTAGAAAGACGATAATTGAATATTATTTCACTATCATCAATATTTTCTCCTCCAAAAGGCTTCATTAAATGCATCCCACATACGGCACTTTTATTGTAACGTTCGGCAGCAGACAAGAGTCTGGGATTCCCAGCATATTTTCGAAAAGTTTTTCGTGAAATTTACAACTTGAAAAAACCCCTGCATCAGATCCGCGTCCATTTGTACCTGCCTCTACCATAATGAATTCGTAGTTTGCGTTCTCTATCGCTAACAAAACGATGCTGAAGGTTTTTTTATAGTTGAAATAATATGATCCTGAATTAGGTGGTTTCTTTATTTCAATGTGTTTCCCGTCGATTGCTCCGATACAGTTTGGGGAATTCCATCTTCTTCCGAATTCTTCTGCTGCTTCCCTCCAATCATTTCCTGTTTTTGGTATCTGGAAAAGAGCACAATATATATTTGAATACTTAATATCACTATTTTTAAAATTACCTTGATATATCCTTTTAAAGCTTTTATAATCGCAGAGCACGTCTCCATAATAATTATTCCAAGGTTTTGACGAGATATTGCAGTCAGAAATTTCAAATCTTCAAAGCTTTGTCCACTGGCAAGAAAACGGAGAGTGGCAGAAAGTCTTTCATTGGTCGTTATCGCGTCCCTCATTAATGTGTCTTTTTTTCTTTAAACGGTTTAACTGCCTTTAGTAGGTCTTCATAAGTTTTACGATCCATTCTTAAAAAGTTTCGTAAGTCATCCGGAGCACTTACACATAGTTCACTCAATAAATTAGTATGTGAAAACTTTTGCCGGTTTTTATACCACTCTTTACACCATAATCTTTTCCTTTTTACTGTAATATCATCATCCAAGCATTCACTTATCAGAATATATGATAACACCATGTCTTGACTCATGTTCACACTAAATCTGAATATATCTCACTGCTGAACGTTCTTCTTCAAGAAGCTTCCTAATACTGACGTTTATTTCCTGGTTGAAGAAAATATTTGCGTGTCTGTGGCCATTATGTTGGCAACCTGGTTGTCAACACGTGTTGTCTTTCTGTACTATGCTTTAGCACGAGGGAATGAAAAAATGTATTTTATGATTGTTAAAGTTTGTCGATTCAAACTTTTATTGGATTTATTTGAATCCTCCGGGTTTTTCCGCTTTCTGAAAAATATTTTCCATATTTGAATATCTTCTTTTGTCGCATATTTTTCTTGATGTGTTGTAAACTTGCTTATTATAATGTGATTCTATGAAGATTATGCATACTGTTAATTTTCTATGGATTTACAATAGGAAATTTAACTTTATTGAAATCGTGATATTCGTTGTGTTGTTTCCTGAAATTGAACATGGCCTCCGCTTTTATAAATTTATTAAATAACGCGTAGCTTCTCGTGTCCATCCACGCATCCATTTTTGCAAGCAAATTAAAGAAAGGCAATCATTTCATGACGACTACCTTCTTCACCGAATGTTCAATTCTGAATGATTACCGGCGTTTGTATAAAATGTCCCCCACCAAATGATCACCAAAATGCGTTTGAGTATGTGCATTACGCTCGTTCACCCTAGAAAATTTTGGAATGTTTTTAACCATCAAGTTTCTTCGAAACCTCTCACTCTTCTTGCCCATATAACCTGTTTCGCGCTTACTATTCACGCTCCGTCTGAAAAACCTCAATGAGAATGAAAGAAAGTACTACAAAACAGTTCTCCCAATTAACATTGAGAAATGACAAGTAAAATTTAATTGAGTGTTGTTACCAAATTTACAGGATATAGCAGTTTGATGCAAAATGATTATGGTATTTGATTTTTCTGAAACGCAGAGCTGGTTAGCAAATATTTTACAAGCAATATTTAACATGCTATAGTCCAATCCTTTGAAAAATCCATTTATTCAAACAGTTTCCTATTTTGCTCCATTAAATCTATATTCAATCAATCTGTTAACACGCTATGGTTTATGACATTCAAACTTGGAAAAGCTTGTGAGTACGTAGAATTTCGCTGATCATATTTAACTGACATCAGATTCGATTTTCTGTTTTTATTGCACATACGTGCATAACAAAAAATTTTATTTATGGTTGAACTCATACGACAACTCAATGAATATTGGTTTCAGAAGTTTGTCTTTCATATCCATAAAATAGTATCAAACAAGAATATTTTCCTTTACACTTTTCCTCAGCCTAAAGCAAGGCACTACGTTCGCACAAATTCCTTTCGGGGAAAGGGCACACATGGTATCAATAAATTATGAACTACAACCGAATGGTACATCAGAGGTCGCGTGTAAAATCAATATCTTTCAAACAATCAAGTTTGAATACATTCACTACGAAAAAGTCAAAAGATCAAACACCTTAAGACGTTATTATCAAAACCCTTCTATAGTGATCGCAGCAATTTTATGCTAAGCGAAACAACATCGCCTAACATATATTGCCCCACGTTTTCACGCTAAAGTTAATGTAGGTGATTGGTAATTTAAAGAGAAACCAACATGTGTCGTATCTTAGCCTGAGTAAATTGTTAATCGTGCAATTAACGTTAATATTTTTGAATTTAGAAAACAAGATTTTGCCAACATGTTTAGGCGGTTCATTGACGATAAGTTGATACTGTATGTAGACAGTGCCATACAATGTTGCGTATAATAGAGGACATTTCAAGAAATGAAAAAGTTTACTCGTATATTAGGGAGGATCATGAATATTAAGGTCCTTGATTGAGATAGAAACATATCTAAAGACAAAGACACTCAGGCTTATTCTCATTAAAAATCAATTGGAGTGTTTAAAATTGACAATGAGATGTAATACCTTGTAGATTTAACTAATAATTTATTATGTGGCGCTTACGATACAAACGTATGTTTGACTTAATCACACTCCTATTGTCAACATTTGTAACCTGCCATTTGCATAATAATTTATCATTGAAATGTGATCTGCTGTGAATTCAGAGCAAAGCTTAATTTGATGCCAATGCGTGAATGCCGCCATAATTGTCATTTGGAAAGATTTATTAGTACTCACAATTAATTGAAATGTCATTAAGGATTTCTTTTGGTGTATTTTATGCTCGATGAAACTAATGTGATTATTTTATTGTACTGAAATGTTGATCATCATATGAATATTTAAGACTAAATGTTGGATAAACAATCCATTTAAAAAATATCTTTTAGGAAAAATTGGATTTAACTGTTGTCCAAATTTTTTTTAAAATGAATGACTTTACGTTCTTCAACCTACACCCATAACCGTAGCATATTTAAATAAGGTCATATAATGATTTAGAGCAAAAATAATGTAGAACCGTTAGAAAAAGATTTAATTAGATCCGCGCACTGCCTTGTAATTGAGTTCAACTAAAATAGCCATCAAACGTGCAGCATTTTAACTGCTGCATAATGAACATTCAATTTACTTTATCTGCGTTCGATCAGTCACCGCCACCCACAAATAGTCATAAACCTCGAATCTTATTCGGTCGCTAATCACAGCAATATCTTGAGATATATTCGTAAGATATTGGAGCAACTTTGACATCTCCACGCAGCGGTAACAGCAACACCGACAAACAGGTAACTCACAATGGTTTTCTGTATGGTCGCGTTGAAACTGGAAACGGACTTTATTGGAAAATTTGCAATTTTCAATTTATTCGTTAACTAGAGCACTGTTCAAGTGTATGACATGCACGATGTAGTCGTCGTCTCCTGTGAAAACTTTGAATGCCTACAAAATGATATTGAAAAATTGAAGTTAACGAGATTGAACAGTTGATCGTATGTAAAAATAGTCATATATGGATTTTGTGTAGAGGGCAAGAGCCTGAATTCATTGGTTACTTGCTTTAGGGTTGTTTCTGTATAGAAATTTTGCGATTGCAGTAATTTTATGTATAAAGTAGGAAAGAGTTCATATGGTTAAATGATCTCTTCTTGATTAACATGTAGAAATATAGCAACAAAAAATAAATGAATAAAATACTTTACTGAAATCTTCCCAAAGATTTTACAAACAAACATAAAGCAGATTTTAAAACATATTAATTATGATAAAACGACTCACGAACTCTTTACTTATACATTTTTATTAAAAAATATATAATTTCTTTATTGCTCATTAAAGTTTGTTATCTCTAAACTTTGGAGAGCTCCGGCTGGGGCCTTCGGACTCATGAAGGCCGTCAAAGAATAGTAGTACGCTCCACTTGCTTGCCCACTGGACCTCCAAATAAGCTTTGATTTGCCGACCAATTTTCCTTGAAAAACATTTATCGTAAATTATCAACGTTGTAGTCTTTTATATAATGGAAATTGAAATGATTTTCCTTTGTTCGTCTTGTTTTGAGGTTTCCCGAAGGAAATTTAAACCAACCTCTCATCGGTTATAGACGTGAAGTCTGGGAATGTGCCAACGGACTGTACCCATCAGGCCGACAAGTGCGGACACCCTTAGTTTACTACAAGGTGGCTGTTGGCAGGTTAGCTAGTTTGGTAAGGAGTTTCGGTCACAAGTTCGTAAGTCTAAAAGGTCCATAAGATTTAAAGTGCGTCAATCAACCTCAAAAAACTCTACTCGATGGACCTTTACAAAAAAAGGCTATTTCCTTATAATAATAATGCAGTAAGTGCGGCATAATTTGATACCCAACTTATTAATATTATTATTGCTAACCCGAAATAAATACCACCACTATCATTACTACCATTATCGATAAAAAATTTGTTTTTCAGGAGGAGTTAAGATCATTTCCCAGTTTCCACCAGAAATTCGTACATCATAAGTGAGCAGTTGAAGTGAAATGTTGTAAATCACATGAAAACATAAACAATGACTGTCATTTATCGCGTGAAATGAGACAATAATAACCACAAAACACATAAGAATTCATTAGGTGTAATTAGTTGCATATAGAATTCTTTTTGATTATATTATGAAAAAATAGTGTAAGAAATAAATAAACGAAATAAAGAATACACTCTATAAAAGATGGGATATTTTTTGAAATTTAAATTTTTAAATACATCGTTGAAGTAGAAGTAACAGTTTAGCTAAACAAATTAATTAAACAAACGTAAAATTGGATTCCCAAGCGTTCTTTCTTCCTATACATTTATATAAATGAAAAAAAACTAATGAATTATTCCTAACAAATTTCGTTAAAATTTTTGTCTCGTCAATCTAAACGTAACGGAAACTGAATACTTGCAGAGAAACTTAACATTCATAATACAAGATCTACTGCTGCTGTGAGGGGACTTGCATTGATTACAAAAAAGCCCTTACCCGCCCCACCAACGAACGCTCGTCGGAGGAGGACTGGGTGAGTAAAAAGAAAAATTTTGGCTTTTCATTCCCCTGGAACCTTGACTGGGTTTGGGACGCGCCACGTTGGCTGGCCCCTCCACTCATGTGCTACCCATTGGGTGAGCTCAACCCTTTTCTTTATTGTTACAGGTGCTCTTGCAGGATAGAGTGGCTTTTCGCACAGGTTTCTTATATATGATAAAGTTTTATATGATTCAGTCATTATGCGTTAAATATTTCTCATCACAAAATTAAATGTCAGTCTCTAATAGATAAGCTACTTTCGTTAGACACAACCAAAAGTGCTGGTCCTGATGGCATCCCAAACATCTTTCTATAGTCGCGTGATTATAGCTTAACTTTACCACTACTTTTACTATTCAACAGTTCTCTATCATAAGGATGTTTTCCTAATGTGTGGAAAGTTAGTTATGTAATGCCTATTTTTAAATCTGGTGACAAAGCAGATGTCAGTAACTATCGTCCCATTTCAACACTGTCCGCTATTCCTAAGGTGTTTGAGTCTCTCGTCACAGATTTCTTAACTCCGTTACTAAGGCCTATTATAATTGCTAATTAACATGGATTCGTTTCTGGTAAATCGACTGCAACTAATCTTATATCATACCATGATTACATATGTCAATCCCTAGATAATTATCTTCAAGTTCATTCGATATATACTGATTTCAGAAAAGCTTTTGACAAAATTAACTTCGATCTCCTGATCAGGAAACTTGCAAACATCGGTTTCAATGGAGCTATTTTGAATTGGTTGAATGATTATATTAGAAACAGATCTTTGATAGTTAAAGTAGGTAGCCAATACTCCCGACAGTTTCATCTTTCATCAGGTGTACCACAAGGATCTCACCTAGGACCACTCCTATTTTTAATTTTCATCAATGATATCTGTCAAATTCTACATAATGTAGAATTCTTGATGTTTGCGGATGATTGCAAAATTTTTAAATCCATATCTTGTTATAATGATATACTGACACTTCAATCAAATTTAGATCAATTTTGTTCTTATGCTAAACATAATAGTTTGTTTCATAACACCAGCAAGTGCCAAAATATTATTTTTAACAGATGTAAAACTACACTTAGTCATATTTATAGCATGGATAACATCCCTTTAAAGAGTGTTGATAATGTAATCGACTTAGGTATAATGTTTGATTCATCGTTGAACTTTAACGCACATATAAACAATATAATGGAGCAAGCACGCAGAATGTTAGGCTTTATCATAAGAAATACCTCAACTTTCAGCAATATTCATGCGCTTAAAGCGCTGTGTTTCTCACTTGTGAGGAGTCAATTGGGGGACGCGTCAGTTAGTCTTCCCTTGGCGAGTTTCTCTAGCACTTTCCCAGCAGTGTCTAGCATGCATAACGGGCGGTATGCAGACGGCGATCTGTGAGTTCCCTTCCCCTTGCTGGCCTGGCCACCTTTCATTATAGCGGGAAAACCCTGTCCCGTAGGCAAGCGTGCTGAGCAGCAAAGGACAATCATGATAGACAAGCTTCAACACTACAGCCGGGACACCATCTGCATCTGGAGCCTTCCTCGCTTTTAGTGAACAGTTTGCCTCTTCCATGTCCATTTTGGCTGGAGGTTTCCATTGCACTTCTCGAGTGACATTCAATGCATACACGGATGGATGTATTCGGTGAGTGTACGAAAGTTTCATCTCAAAATAGCTGGGAATATTGGTTTATTTCCTGGCTAACCATATTGTCATCTAATTTGCGAATATTATAATTCCATTCCAGGGAAAAGAGATTCAGGAGGAGGATACTGTTCCGCATATGCACGCGGACATGATTTGGGGTCTAATTGGGGTACTTGTGAGGATATCTGCTTGTTCGGAGAGTTTATACGTCGGCCATCGTAGTAAAGTTGTTCAATACGCACGTTTCATTCCTCGAATGATTCTTACTAGCTTCCTGAAAATTTTGCTTCCGATCGCTTGTTAGAGGACTAGTCGTACTTCATTAGGAACTAGTATTTTATGCATATTGCCACCCAAAAAATGATCCCAAAAATGATACGAAATTAAAAAAATTGTTGAGGTTACCCACCAGGCAAACTTAGTGGACTTTTGACGAAAGCGGTGATCAGTATAGCACGAAGTGGAGGTGACGAATGGTAGGAAGCAAAATTCGAAGGGATGTTTTCGGCAAAACCATTATTACATCAGCATTGACAATGAAAAACATATGTGTGTTGGTTGTACCCTTATTACGATATCTCATAAGGATTTTCTCACTCGTATGTAATTGACTTTAACCCGGTGCTGCCGGGGAGTGTGTGCGTGAATGGGAAGTGTGAACTTCGGTTTGATCCAAGTCATGCCACGATATTATTAATCCTATAATACATAAAATATTTCTAACATACATCAAACCGATTGACTAGAAATCAAATTTGTAAATCAAAATGCGTTACAAAAATTTTAAGTAGACGTAGAAAATTTTAATCGACTTTGACAAGAATAGTACTGCGGCTAGTGATTAATTTATTCACATGCGTTCTCTGCACTAATAAAATTGGAAAATAATTTATTTCACTCTGCCTTGGTTGGAAAAAGCGTAGTAATCGAGCAGTTATACTAGCAAACTGCTCGAAAACCCTCCTATCTCTTATCCAAATTCTACAGATTTAGAAAAAAAAATGTAATTTTATCCCCTGTAATTGTAATTTGTAGAATAGTTTTTCTTCTTATTATCATTAATAAGTTTAACCTCATATCAATTTTCCTCTTTATCAAAATTTAGATGTTCTCCGTTAATTATCTTTTTCATAAAATTTAATTTTTCATTACTATCTAAAATTTTCATTTCTTTCCTTCATGTAAATTTCTTCACTGCATTTACATTTCTTTTTTCAATTTATTTAAATTTCTTTACTTAATTTTTAATTTCTTTATTTCAGTTAAAATTTCCCTACTGCAGTTAAATTTTGTATTTTTTTTTAAATTTGAATCTGCCCATTACAATTTAGGATGTGGAACCCCTGACTTAGTGCAGGGCAACGGTGCATTACCTAAAAATGCATGCGAGTCGATTCTTGACGTTAGCGTAAACTGTAACTCTTATCTGCGACTCCCTTAGTAATGTAAAATAAATATGAAGAATCCAAAATGGGTGCACCAGCTGGTGATATGATTAGCTTGTGTATGTGTGTTTACGGGAAAGCAAGAAAAAACATGGAACGAAGAAGATAAGAGGGAGAAAGGAATGAAAGGGGGATCGCGCGCGGACAGTACTCGGGGGAAAGAAGTTTTTGAGAGTTGTCTCTGTTGGGGGATGGTGATGTTTTGTCGAAAAGGGAAGGAGTTTAATTAGACGTGGAAAAAAAGAAAGTTTTGTGACCTGCTCTGATAAAATTGGGAGAAAGAATCTTATTTTATGCAAGTGCGTTTTTGAAATACGGCATAGTGAAATTTCACGAAATGGGATTATGAGAAGAAACGGCCCTCGGACATATGTATGTGAAAGGAGTGAAGGTTAGCCATGGGAAGGTTTTCTAAAAACCGAATTGATTTCGTAGTCCGGAACGGGCATTGTATGTGTCCATGTGAAACTTTTGGCAGAAGTGTAGGAGAAGAAGGAATTAGTGCTATATGGATCTACGATCTTATAAGAATGGTTGAAAGAATGTGATCTTGTGTTGGTTTCGAGTGGGCAGTGATCTGGGGATGAACATTTAATGGACACAGTGGATAATGTATCCTTAGTTTGTAACACTCTTGTTGTGAAAATTGGTTTCATGATCGCATCTGTCGGCATCAATTTGTTTCGCGAATGCGCTAAAACGTAACAAAATGAATTCTTCCATTTGTTTTTTTTGCCTTTATGTGTTTGATAGGTGGATTAAGAATTTAGTATCTGAGACATTGTAGCTTCCAATGCTTTATGAGTTAACTGGCTTGATGTGGTTAGGTATGAAAATTGTGGTCGTGGGATTTGAAATCCGAATTAAAAAAAAAATATTGAATTGAACCATCAAAACAAGCGAAAAGGAACCAAAGTCAAAGCGAAGGAAGACCAAGGAAAAAATAAAGTTCGAAAACAAATAGTGCTGTCAAGCGGTTACATTGTGATTGATATGCAGATTACTATAAAAATAGAAGAAAACTTGTGATATGTTTTACTTAATTTGCTAAATTAACAGTAACTAAAATTGGATAATGAAATGTCAGTTAAATAGTGATTTGAAGCTAAGAAGTGCCAAAAAGAAAAACCAAAGAAGTCCAGGAAAAAAATTTGTTTAGAAAGAAAGGAATTAAATAAGGTTCAAAAAAAAGCGGGAGCGCTCGCGGGATTAGCAATTACTTACTTATTCCTTTGTTCAACAGGACTTACTCAACCCATCAACGAGCGATCGTCGAGGATTGATTTCAATTTTTTTATACATTTTTAAATTATTTATATATGCATTTAAATTTTTTATGCTTTTTCTTTGATTAAAATAATTTGTAAAGTATCGATGATTTAGAAAATGGAAAACTATTTGAGAACGTTTTATTGCCAAAATTAAGTAAGGGGAGTATGGTGAGGACGGCGAGTGTTAACACCATAAAGAGGAAAAGTTATGTTGATTAATAAAAGAATTCATTTTTTTCTTCGCTTATATGGTCCGTTAAAATAAATTTGAAAGTATTAAATTAGAAGCAACATCAATACACAGTGAAAAATAAAACCATAATTTTTTTTTTGGAATGGAAATGGTAATGTTGGTTCATTAAATTAGAGCGCCGGTCTTTTCATTTTGGCTCTTTCTGACCGGGTACAGGACTCGGTACGGTGGAAGGCTTTTAGCACGGAAAAAATGAGCTAGCCATCGGGCGCACTCCTAATGTAATTTAGTTTCAGGGACTCTCGCGGGTTGAGTGGCCTCTAGTCAAGGTGCCTCTTTATAGCATAGGGTTATGTGATGCGATTGCATAACTCTATGACATAAATTGGTCACTGGTATATTTCTTTTCTGACGGGAGGGCTCATGTAAAGTATGTTTGTATGAGTTTTCCGCTCAGAAGGGAAATATGTGGCTGCTGCAACGTTTTTGGATTTTGATCTGGTTGGGTGGGTGCGATGGGGCACCACCACCCTCCGGTTGCCCCACTCTTATTTGTGGGCCATGAGAATTGTTGGGTTACGACGAAGTTGCCCTGAGTCCGTCTTTTTTGGCTTGTTTCAACTTGTTCTCTGGAACAAGCAATTTTCCTCCTTATAGTTACCTACAATTTTTTTCGACTTCAGTTGACCTGATCTGAGACCCAAGAATTCGTGAATGCGAAATTCTTTTGTAGTGGGTCCTTGTGCTGGGGGAATGAACCCGCCCCACGACACCCCAACGCTAGCCTACCAGCGCATTCACGCGTCCCCAGACAAGGCCATTCTCGGCTGATATCACCATCTTCTTTCGCCGAGGCAGCAGACCATCGCTGCAGTCCTTTACGGAGATGTATAACTACCAATGAATACAAAAGCCCTAAACAAAAGTGTACCTATGAGGTAAAATTAAATATGCCTTTTATCTTGATGCGTTTCCTCTATTAGCGAAACAGAAAGGGGCGACAGGCCGAATCGTATCTACGGGCGAAACCAGAGGTAAGTCCAACACTGCTAGTGGTGGAGAACTAACGATGGTACTATCGATAACTATCGATAGTTTCGACTATCGGTACTATCGATAGTTTCTTTGAACTATCGAATACATTTTCGATAGTTTTGTTTTAAAATAAACTGATTCAAAAATATTTTTTTCATTCACGCGTCCCCAGACAAGGCCATTCTCGGCTGATATCACCATCTTCTTTCGCCGAGGCAGCAGACCATCGCTGCAGTCCTTTACGGAGATGTATAACTACCAATGAATACAAAAGCCCTAAACAAAAGTGTACCTATGAGGTAAAATTAAATATGCCTTTTATCTTGATGCGTTTCCTCTATTAGCGAAACAGAAAGGGGCGACAGGCCGAATCGTATCTACGGGCGAAACCAGAGGTAAGTCCAACACTGCTAGTGGTGGAGAACTAACGATGGTACTATCGATAACTATCGATAGTTTCGACTATCGGTACTATCGATAGTTTCTTTGAACTATCGAATACATTTTCGATAGTTTTGTTTTGAAATAAACTGATTCAAAAATATTTTTTTCATTCACGCGTCCCCAGACAAGGCCATTCTCGGCTGATATCACCATCTTCTTTCGCCGAGGCAGCAGACCATCGCTGCAGTCCTTTACGGAGATGTATAACTACCAATGAATACAAAAGCCCTAAACAAAAGTGTACCTATGAGGTAAAATTAAATATGCCTTTTATCTTGATGCGTTTCCTCTATTAGCGAAACAGAAAGGGGCGACAGGCCGAATCGTATCTACGGGCGAAACCAGAGGTAAGTCCAACACTGCTAGTGGTGGAGAACTAACGATGGTACTATCGATAACTATCGATAGTTTCGACTATCGGTACTATCGATAGTTTCTTTGAACTATCGAATACATTTTCGATAGTTTTGTTTTAAAATAAACTGATTCAAAAATATTTTTTTCATTCACGCGTCCCCAGACAAGGCCATTCTCGGCTGATATCACCATCTTCTTTCGCCGAGGCAGCAGACCATCGCTGCAGTCCTTTACGGAGATGTATAACTACCAATGAATACAAAAGCCCTAAACAAAAGTGTACCTATGAGGTAAAATTAAATATGCCTTTTATCTTGATGCGTTTCCTCTATTAGCGAAACAGAAAGGGGCGACAGGCCGAATCGTATCTACGGGCGAAACCAGAGGTAAGTCCAACACTGCTAGTGGTGGAGAACTAACGATGGTACTATCGATAACTATCGATAGTTTCGACTATCGGTACTATCGATAGTTTCTTTGAACTATCGAATACATTTTCGATAGTTTTGTTTTAAAATAAACTGATTCAAAAATATTTTTTTCATTCACGCGTCCCCAAACAAGGCCATTCTCGGCTGATATCACCATCTTCTTTCGCCGAGGCAGCAGACCATCGCTGCAGTCCTTTACGGAGATGTATAACTACCAATGAATACAAAAGCCCTAAACAAAAGTGTACCTATGAGGTAAAATTAAATATGCCTTTTATCTTGATGCGTTTCCTCTATTAGCGAAACAGAAAGGGGCGACAGGCCGAATCGTATCTACGGGCGAAACCAGAGGTAAGTCCAACACTGCTAGTGGTGGAGAACTAACGATGGTACTATCGATAACTATCGATAGTTTCGACTATCGGTACTATCGATAGTTTCTTTGAACTATCGAATACATTTTCGATAGTTTTGTTTTAAAATAAACTGATTCAAAAATATTTTTTTCATTCACGCGTCCCCAGACAAGGCCATTCTCGGCTGATATCATCATCTTCTTTCGCCGAGGCAGCAGACCATCGCTGCAATCCTTTACGGAGATGTATAACTACCAATGAATACAAAAGCCCTAAACAAAAGTGTACCTATGAGGTAAAATTAAATATGCCTTTTATCTTGATGCGTTTCCTCTATTAGCGAAACAGAAAGGGGCGACAGGCCGAATCGTATCTACGGGCGAAACCAGAGGTAAGTCCAACACTGCTAGTGGTGGAGAACTAACGATGGTACTATCGATAACTATCGATAGTTTCGACTATCGGTACTATCGATAGTTTCTTTGAACTATCGAATACATTTTCGATAGTTTTGTTTTAAAATAAACTGATTCAAAAATATTTTTTTTTTCAAAATAAACAAAAAAATGAAATAATTAAGCATATTTTGAATTTTGAGCATCATAGTCCACTGTCACTTGGGTTGAAATATTGAACTAAAATGTATGACTGGTGGGTGGGCTACAATTAAGCGTGAGGCATAGAAGAAACGAAACATTCGGGACCAAGTTTTAAGTTCACAAACATTCGATTCGTGCTTACACCCTTTTTACGTCACGTAACTACATGAAAGTTGAATCCGTTTCAACTTCCAATGTAGCGTATATTAGTGTGTGTAAAATGTGTATATGGGCTCAACTTTGCTACATTTCCGTATGTCTGCTTATGTTTAATTGTAGCCCAGGCATGAAACTGAAATAAATAAAGCTTCTCTGTAATTTTAATCTACCCTGTCTACTGTCAGTGTCAGTAACACCCGGCATGAATGTTCGAATGTGAATTCGTTAAATGGTGCGTTCTTTTAATGATTTAATTATTCCAAAGCGTAAATATCCGAATTGTGGAAATTTTTTAAGAGGGACAACAATAACAAGTTAGATAAGTGCGCCAAATGTGGTAAAGAGTATAAAACGAGTGGTAAAACTAGTAATCTCATAGATGACTTTAAACGTTCACACCCTGGATATTCAAATAAATTGGTCAAAGAGAACGCCCTGCCCGAGTATCTGGATTTTTGCGAAGCAACCTCGTCTTCTAGAAATTCAAACTCTCTTTCTTCCACGATTTCTTCGCAGTCAGGTATGTACTTTGCTGTAAGCTTTTTAGTTTTTCGAGTGACTTATTTTATTGAAGTGCTGAATACTCTTTTTTGTTAATTGTTTTTTGTAAGAAGAGTTCACATACAGTAACGCTTTTAATTCAAATTAAACTCTTTGATAAAAACTCTAAGATCCTAGCCCCCAACCTATTAATATGTTCTTTTTCAGGAAGTTTGACCTCAATTTTTAAAAGGCAGTATTCCTATACAACGGATAATTCTCGGAAAAAAGTTAGATCGTGCTCTTGTTAGAATTGCTTTAAACTTCCAGCCATTCAGCGTTGTAAACAAATCTGGATTTAGGGTATAACCTACCAAGTAAAACAATCTTAAGAGATAAATACCATCACGAAGAGAGCAAATCCAAATTAGCTTGTATTTTGGAAAAAACTAAATTTGTCAATTTGACATGCGACTTGTGGTCGCCAAGAGCGACCGATAGCTCCCTTACAGTAACTTGTCATTTTGCCGATGAAAATCTACATAATTTTGTAGCAGCTCTACTGCAGAAAATATTGCAAAAGTAATTTATGAAATAATCACCGCTTGGCGTAGAGAAAATGAGGTATCTTGTTTGCACTATATTAAAAATTAGACATCATAAATGTTTCGCCCACACTTTGAACCTGGTGGTGTAAGACGGATTCAAAATTCCAGAGATAAAATCAGTGCTAACCAAGTGCAGCGAATTGGTAACTTTTTCCAAAAGCAGTAACAAGACATCTTTACAATTAAAGGTAGAATTGCATTTAACAAATGAGCAGCCTCTCACATTAATTCAGGATGTTTTGTTATCAAAATTGATTAAGGCTCCTGTCAGTCTGACTCTCGAGGAAACCACAATAATAAATGACATGATTTTAATCTTGAATTCATTTGATGAGGCAACAAATAAAATATCATGAAACTATGTAAGAATCCCAATAATTTTCGGAATTTATATTAAAATTACGTCCCTTAAACCATTAACATTTGAAGGGAATGCGCTTCTTAAAGTAATTCGATCAGAAATGGAAAAAAGACTATTTCCTTATGAAGAAAGAACATTGCCTAAACTGGCACCTATTTCGGACCCTCGAATGAAAAAGTAAGGCTTTCTTTCATCGGAAATGCTGAAAAAGCTATCACACTTCTTCAAAATGAAATGTCCTTGAACTTTCCAGTTATATTCAATAAAATTGTAAGCTTAGAAGAAGCGTCATGCTCAACAGAACTAATACCTGTAGTGGTGTTATCTAAATCACTTTTTGGATTCATGGAAGAGAGGATAAGGATAAAAAACAAAACCAGAACAGGAATGGTGGACAATATTATAGCATTGATGCGACTCAGGATACTGACCTATTATTATTTTGGAAGGTATGCATACAAATTTGAGAGGCAAAAACGCTAAAAGGCTTTATTCATGTTTTTATTTTTATAGGTGAATAGTGCAGATTTTTAGGTTTTGCAAAAACTTGCTAAGAAATTTCTTACCTGCCCAGCAATATCCGTACCTTCAGAGAGGCTATTCAGCAAGACAGGGAAAATTATTTCAGACCGTTGCTCCTAAAACCTAAAAATGTTAATATACTGTCGCGTGTTTTTGGTTCGCGGCCAAAAATTTTAATGTTCCGGGAAAGTGAAAGCGCAATGTCTTTTAATTTAAGTTAAAGAGTTTATTTAATTACAAAAATGCACAATAATCAGTTTAACACTTTCACTAATTTTAATTTTCACTATTAAAAGAATCTAACACTTGTCCATAAATTTCTTATCGCAATTGTCTTCTAAATCACTTCACTATTACGAAAATCACTTTTTTTATTACTCGAACAATACCGCTTCCCACACACTATCGCAGTTCTTATCGCGGTCGAATGAATGATTCCAAAAATGACTTTGGCTGGGGCTTGGCCCGTCGATGCAAGTTCGGCAGCTCTGTACGCCATCAAAAATAGTGGAATGTGTCGGTCCCAGTCCCTTTGGTTCTCGTCAACCATCTTGGCCAGGCGTTTATTTAGCGTGCCGTTGAAACGTTCAACCATTCCATCAGATTGGGGATGCAGTGGTGTTGTCCTCGTTTTCCGTATTCCCAGCAGCTCGCACATTTCGCTAAAAACTAGTGATTCGAAGTTTCGACCTTGATCTGAATGTAGTTCACAAGGTACGCCGTACCTACTGACCCAATTTAACACTAGCTGTTCAGCTACAGTAGTTGCTTCCTGGTTGGGAATGGGGTAGACCTCGGGCCACTTGCTGAAATAATTGGCTACAACCAGCGTGTACCGATTTCCCCATTCAGATTCAGGAAAGGGTCCTGCGATGTTAACAGCAATTCTTTCAAATGGTACCCCCACGTTATAGGTTCACATTCGTCCTCTCAGTCGTCGCTTTGGACCTCTGACGGAAGCGCAAATTGTGCATCTGCGACACCAGTCCTCTACATCTTCTCGAGCGTGGAGCCAGTAGAACCTTTCCCGCGATTTCGCTAAGGTCTTGTTTACACCAAGGTGGCCTCCCGAGGATCCTTCATGCATTTCCTTTACCACATCGTGGATTCGGCTTTTGGGTAGTATAGTTTGCATATGATAGGAGCTGCCATCCTCCGTTTCCCATTTCCTCTTGAGTACGCCACCCTTCACCTGAAGGGAGTTCCATTTTGCCCAATAGCTTTTCACGGTTGCGCCATGCGTTGAAACGCCCTTCCACTCAGGTCGCCCAGTTGTCTCCTTCCATACGAGCAATTGTCCGATATCTTCACCGGCTAACTGGGCTTTTCGAATCTCCTCCGCTGACCAACCTTCATCGAATTCGGCCGTTATCACTGGCAGATCAACGGGCGGCTCCTTTTCCTCAATCCGCCGGCAATGCTTGCAGTTAGCTGGACATGGATGACGAGATACGGCGTCAGCATTTCCATAAACTCTGCCCTTGTGAAGTAGTTGGGGCCTCACTAGGTCTGGTTGGATCGTGGATCGGGTTGCGCTAGTGTCGTTTGTTATGGTGGAATGTTCTTCATCAACATGACCAGGAAGGCATCTGTCTGCTTCTCCACGATGTCGCCTAGGCACGGTGATGGGGGTGCTGGGGATGTCGATCCTCCTAGCCAACGTTCGCCCCACGAAGTTGGCCCTTGCAGTTTGATGGGCTTCCATTCTAGCCTCCTGACACGGTCTGGATCTCCACCATCCTGGACAATAGTTCCGTTTTCTTCGCTTCTTGCAGTCTCTTTGCAGATGCCCCTTCTCTCCACAATCCCAGCATCTAGGCGCACCATTTACATGCGGGTCTCGCTCAATTTCCACGCGCTCACACCTGCACTCGTCTGTCACTACCTCACGAACCCGGGCAGTGGTACGAGTCGCATTTTTCCCTGCCTCATAGTTCAGGCTATAAACCAATGCGTCCTTAACCGTTTGCTTTTGGGCTAAACGCACGGCTTGTTGCAATTCCGGGTCCTTTAACGCACTGATGAATGCTTCTGTTGCTGCGTCATCTCGATGTTCTGGGTCGTAAGCTGGATAAGCCAAAAGTGCCAGGCGCCCAAAGTCTTGGGCTAGCTGCTGTAAGGGTTCACCAGACTTTTGCATCCGATGCCGTAGCTGTGCCCGGTAAATCTGCTTCAGATGATCGTCTCCATAACGTATGTCCAGCGCATTCATTATAGCAGCCGGGTTTGAATGCAACTCAACGGGGATAGTCTGCAAAAGCTCGGCAGCTGGGCCTCTTAGAGCAAGAATCAGTACAGTTGCTCGTTCCTGCTCATTCCAGTGATTTGCCCTAGCGGCTGCTTCAAACTGGATCTTGTAAGTGGTTCAGACCGTTTGCCCGTCAAACATTGGTGCTTTTACATTTCTGGACGAGCTTTGCACTGCGGTTGTAAGCGGGGCTGGTGAGGTGGTTACTATTGCCTTTGCTGCTTCCAATTCCTTTTTCATGTTTTCCATCTCGTTGTTGATTCTCTCCTCGATCTGGGTGACCTTTTCCTTGACCTGGTATACCTTTTCTTCGACGCCTTTAATTTGTTTGTTCAGACTACCGAGCTCCACTTTTATTTCAGTTGACTGTTTCTCTAGCTTCTGTGTGATTTCGAATGCTTGTTGGTCGAGCTTCTGGTCTAGCTTCGCAGTTATATTGGATGACAGTTGTCGCTGCTCTTGCTGCATCAGCATTAACGTTTGCATCAGCGCATTTTCTGGCTCCTTTGATTTTGGTGTTTCTACTTCTCCACCTTCTGCGCCTTTTCCTGCATCTGAGGGCTCACCCGAATCCAGATACGCGCCTTCCGATTCAATTGCGTCACGTAAGCGTGCAATCAGTGTGGCCTTTGTACCTTGCGTAGCCAGGTTTCGCTGTTCCAACTCTTCCTTAAGTTCCGACATGGTCAGTTCATTAATTTTTAAGTTTAGGCTTCGCGGCATTTTTAATGTTTCTTTAAATTTTACTATTGTGCACTGTGAAAATGTTCAAATTTTCACTTTCAAAACTTTAATCTCACTTCTCGACACCATTGTCGCGTGTTTTTGGTTCGCGGCCAATAATTTTAATGTTCCGGGAAAGTGAAAACGCAATGTCTTTTAATTTAAGTTAAAAGAGTTTATTTAATTACAAAAATGCACAATAATCAGTTTAACACTTTCACTAATTTTAATTTTCATTATTAAAAAAATCTAACACTTGTCCATAAATTTCTTATCGCAATTGTCTTCTAAATCACTTCACTATTACGAAAATCACTTTTTTTATTACTCGAACAATATCGCTTCCCACACACTATCGCAGTTCTTATCGCGGTCGAATGAATGATCCCCCCATTCATTCAGCTCGCCTTTATATAGGGTCTCTAATCATTCAACTCAGTTCTCGTACATTGGTGAATTAGCGGGAACATGCCAGCAGTGAATGAATGGAGCAGTGACTCACTTTCAGATGTTGTTCATGCTTGTTGGGTTCTCGTGGTTTCGAGTAAATTCGTTTTTGTTGATGTTCTTAATTGTTGTGAAAACAATTGCGACAGTAGCTCGCAGAATTATTTGTACATGTAACAATACTTACTTTTGTCAATCAAAATTCTTTGCTTTTGTAAAGAATAATATTGTAGTAACTGATTTAGTTTGCTTTGCACCCATTTTTTTCCAAAGAAATAATGTTTTTTTAGAGGATTTTCAAAATTTTTAAAAACTATTGACAACTCTCGATAGTTATAGAGCAAACTATCGAGTACTATCGATGGTGTGCACTATTGATAGTTCTCCACCACTAGCCACTGCTGCTTGTGAGGATCACTACCGACCACTGTCTTGTAGAAGTACAGGGTAGTAGGAGTAATGTTTCACATGTGCTAGAATTATGCACAACTGGGGGAAAGCGAGGCGGTAGAGCATCTCCCATGTAGTTGTCCTGCTCTCACCTAGAGGATATGAAAAGATCTCGGGGCACTAAACGCCAGAAATCTGAAGTTTGTATTGGCCATTGGCTGCTTTGAGCTTAACGAGGAAATCTTTACTGCGACAAATATGCAGGCTGCATTCCATCCAACATGAGTTTAAAGTGGTATCGCCATGGGCTCGGAGGACAGATGTGGGATTGAGGCCGCCACAAAAATTTACCTACTTAAGATCCAGATTTAATTTATTCAGGGCAACTTCTATTAGATCGTTCAACCTAGAATAATGTCATTGTAACAGAAACTTTTTTGACTTTAAATTGGGTGAGAATAGATCCAATAGTTTTTTGTTGTCTTTCAGCAGAATTTTTCACAATCCTCCAAAAAAAAATCATTGATGTATGGTTTCAGAGGTTCCTTGGGATTTCGGCTTAATTTCAAAGTTTGATTTAAGTCACATTGTGTAAAAATAGAGCCATGACTTGACTTGACTATTATGCACTGTGACAAAAAAGTACCCGGAAATTGCAAAGAAAATGCAAAATATTTAATTATTCATCAATATTTATTTTGTCACCTTCAAAATAATCGCTATCAGATGCACTACAAGTACGTCAACGATTTTTCCATTCCTCGAAACAATTTTTCTAAGCACTTTTTGGGATGGCCTTCAGTTCCTTGTAACGAATCGGCCCTATGCCAGTGGCGACCAACCTGTAATAAATATAAGCAGTCGAGCAGCCCCGTGGTGATTAGGAGTGGCTGCTCCTGAAGAGATAAGGTGGTCACCCCGTCGAAACTGCTTAGTTTGTTGTTTTACTAGTGTAAAGTAAACTAAATCCGTCAAGTTTCCATCCTTAAGGCAGAGATGAGTGGTTTACTTCAGCCACTTTAACATCTTGAGGTTTGACATTCCCCTTGTAATGCAACGACATTCTTCGGAGAAAGTAACGGTTGCTTTTTGTGTAATGTTTGCGTTTGTCTCAAGCCTCCATGTCCGCTGACTTTAACGAGGCAAAAACTGTTGAATTACTGCAGAGTAGCTTAATTGACACCTAATAGAACATTTCTAAAGATAATAAAAACTGATCGGTACGTCTTGTAAAGTAGATTACGCGTGATCAATATTTTGCAGTGTAGCTTCGTGGCTCGACAAAACCCGCCTCATATGATCCCGCAAATGCTTGTAAAGCATGCGTACGCGGTCGTTAAGCGAAGCTAGTTAGCTGAGCTCAGTGTTTTTTATAGCTCGCTGACACTTGTGACAGACAATCGGATGGATGGATATTTGTTAAATCGTTACATCCTTGAGTGAATTTTGTTTTACATTGTGACAAAAAAGTACCCGGAAATTGCAAATAAAACTCAAAATATTTAATTGTTCATCAAAATCACACGGAGTCAAATCTGGTGAACACGGTGGTTGATTGATGGTATTTATTGCGTTTTTAACTTTAAATTTGGTCACAATCAAAAACAATCACAAAAATCGCAACGTACTACTGAGGTGTATCGATTTAAGCAGCTGCTGTAAACAAACTGGTTGGCAGATCGCGCTTGTATTTGGCATAGTAATTCAGGACAGTCCTACAAACTTAACAAAATACATTTTTTTGAAATATCATTTACACGGGGAATTTAAATTACAATTTCCGGGTACTTCATTGTTACAATATATGTTAATGCTACTCTGAAGTCAGTGCTATTAAAGCTCTTTTTGATGTTTAAGAATTAATTTCTAGATCTATTGATAAAACGTACTATGAGAAACTAAACAACTGTTGGCTACTGTCCTCTAAACTTCTTTAAATCTTCCATCTCTTCTTCTCGTTAATTCTATTGGAGTTAATCTAAAAATATCTGCATCCGTTAATAGGTTCAATGGTGGATGAAATAAGCTTCAATTCCAACAGCTGAGATACAATTGAAAACAAATTCATAAGTATGGATAATTGGGAGTAATTCAGTCGTTTACACCTTCAACACTGTGCTGGTTGCACTTCAAAAACTGGATTGCACTTAAGATATGTTCATATGCTGATATGAGTGGATGTTCGTGTTATTCGTGCTGACTAATGAAGCTACTCGCAAGTGAGTCACTGGACTGCTAAGATTGATTATTCTTCACGGCTAATTGAAAATTAGCTGTTGATTAAACCGTAAAATGACTTAATTTTATAGGCTCATTTAGTACTAAATTCTTCAGGTGGATAATAAGCAAAAAGGGTTGTTGATCATAATTTTGAAAGTATCTCTTCAGTTTAGCTATGAAAAACAATTAACTCACAATATCAGTTAAGTTTTCCCACGAGCGTTTAATTTCTTGCAGAGTTGAATTTATGACCAACATGAACTTACCGACACCATTACACTCTTTTGCAGTTTATATTCACAACATGATGCATTGGAAAATATTTTCTAATTGAAATTCTACCCCATGGTGCATGTACGAAAATTTAGCATTCAATTTATCAGAATAAGCATAACATTTCGGCGGCCATGAATATGAAATATTTGCTAATTTTATTACATCTAGTTTGTCATATTTTCACGAATTTACCGTCATTTCTGTACTTAATTTGTATATTTGTCCGACAGTATTTTCGTAACTAATGATTTGCACTAAATAAAGTTGTCGCCGTGCAAATTGAAAGTGTGAGCTTTAGATGAATTGATAAGTGTAAATCTGTCATGCGTGTGTACTGAGGAAAAGTGAACGTAATTAATTTTTGATACGTAGGGCGGTTGTTAATGTGATTTTATTGCCTACTTAATCATTCAAGTTCTTCAAAACTAGGCTCAATTTATGTATACACTGGAACATTATCTGATCAAGAAATGAGTTTGTGAAGGATTTTAAGTGTACTTACTTATTCTTTTAAAAGTTAGTTTCCAAATTTCAAAAAATACGAAACCATAAAATAGAAACAAATAATTTATTAACAAGTTCATAAAAGCCTTCTATCTGATTAAATATTGCACAAACCCTTATTTAACAAATACTGCAGGATTAAAAATACTTTTTGAATCCGCTCATTAGTGACCTCTTAGGAAAAATAGTCAGCGTTGTGCCATGCATAGTTGGGGATGATATGCTTCCTGTCCTTTTTGGCCATTGATTGCGCGATTTTCGAAGAAGCCAAAGTTTGATCATAAGAATTGTGTGCGAAATATAATGGACCACCTTTCTGACCACCAACTGCTTTCGCCCAGCGAGGGTAATGGCCAGGAAAGACATTTTGCATCTGATCTCGCTTGAATTTTTTCGGCCCCCCATTTCTGCCATAATATCGTAAGCCTGGAGTCGTAAATACTTTTCCGCGGACTTTACCTGGCAAAGGATATAAAGGTTTGCTTTCTCCCAGGTACGTGGGCTTAGATGAAATAAAGTTGGTATTTAAAGGACTTAAAGGTTTGGAGTATTTTAATGAGTTTGGAATCAAATGAATACTAGCTTGAGGTGTAGTAGTTACATCAGCCTCCTTATGGTGTAAGTGCTCGTAGTACTTTAAAGCTTCATCGCCGACAATTGCTTTCCATGGTTCTTCATCATGATGGAAATTTCCTTGTGTTGATACTGAACTATACTTTGACAGATCAGGAGCTGGAACGTTTTTAATTTCTGGTTTAAATTCTTCAACTTCATACTTTTCTTCTTCAACTTCAGGAATCATGATTTCGACTTGCTTTGGATAGCGCACTTCCTCTTGATTGGGCTGCTGTAATTGAATGTACTCGTAGTTTTGCTCTGGGAAATAAATTGGATTTGACTCCTTTACAATATCTTCTACGAGTTCTAGATTAGAATTAAGCATGATGTGATTTTGATTTTCGCTGTAATGATTGATTTTTGACTGAGATGATCCATGATCGGAATTGAAGCCGTCTTTTAAGGGGTGAATGTTAGGGCCGTGGGTTTTAACAACTGCGTTAAATCCATGTTTTGCATCTGCTGTGTAGTCAACGGAACGAACAGACCCATCAGGTTCAAGTAAACTGTAATGGCCTTTGATTATCCCGTTGTCCCGCGATTCCCATTGAGATTTAACATCACCTGTGTGGACGTCTTTGACACCATAGCTAAATGCATATTCAGGATGTTCCTGAAAAGCAAAAGCAATTTATAAAGAAAGTAATTTAAAAATTGTAAGAATATTTAATATTTTTTATTTTGATATGGTCTATGTGCTATGGACTATCACTTTATAAAAAAAATGAAAATAAAACAAAGAGGTGAAGCCAACAGGAGTACGCTCCTGTCTGAACGATTTTGCACTCACCCTATAAAATCAGACATTTATGTTACATAGCTAATGAACAAACTCAAGAATTACTTCTATGTTAAATCATAAACTTAAAGGAAATCATCTTTGAATTCAATTCAAGCGGCCGCCGTTTTGTTTCCATACCGCAAATAGATATTAAGGTTTTACCATCATTCCTAAAGTTTTTAACGAGATCCGATCAATAATTTAGCATCTGGTCGGATCAAAAGCCCATAGAGTTGGAAAAATACGCATTGTTGTTGTTATGATAAATAAAAATTGAAATAACTAAAACTTCACTTAGTCTGGTTGGATTCTGATGAAACTTATAGACTAGGATAATTTTATATTGAACTACCATGCTGCATTTCATTGAATTTAATTTGATCTTATTGGTAAAAACGTGAACTTCAAACAAGAAGAAGAAATATTAAGTGGGATTTCAAAGGAAACTCAATCGGATCATTATTCATTAATTTCGTTATTATTTGCTAGTTTTGAAATTAAATCTTATAAGTAGGTAAAAACAGAAAATGAGTTTTAACATACATTTTTTTATTTATTAACATAATATTCTGCATTTACAAGTTATCGTTAGATCAATGACTATAATAAAAACATTTGAAACAAAAAGTCGTATCTATAACAGATAAGCGTTGCCTCTTTGCAGTGGCAAAGTTTTTCTAAATGATCTAGTCAAAAACACGCTTGATATACGTTTGTAAAAAATTTTTTGGCAACCGGTATACCAAGCATGTTGTGTTATTTCACAAAAAATTGGCGCTGATAATTGGTGATGAGCGATTGAATGAATTTTTAAGGCAATCGTCTCTAAAATGTATTTCATAATTTATGTCTAGTAGTTTGGCGGCACTCTGTAGAAGTTTTGCACTACTATGCAAAAGTTTGAATCCACTAGGAAAAAATGCGTTTTTGGTTCAAATTCAAGCCCTTTTGCGGAGCATCATCGCTTACAATAAAACTAACTTATTTATTTACTCCATCTTACAGACTAAACAATCCAATCACAAAATGGAACGCAAAGAACAATTACAGCAAAATTTAAATGAAAAAGAATACTAAAACGTCGATAGTTAAAAGTTAAACTAGTAGTAAGTCTCTTAGTTTTTTCTTAAATGCTATGTAAGAAGAGGGGAAAGGAGGATTGGTGAATAGAAATATAAATCAGTTCTAGCATATGGTGTAACGAAATACGAGTAAGAATTCATCCGAGAAGAACGAGATGTTTGTCGGAAACGGAGCACAGAAAAAATATTTAACGGGACTTGATAGTAGTAGAGTTTGTACAAAAAACATTGGTCTAAATAAGTTTGTCGGGATAATAAGGATGGAAGAGATAGGAAAGATAAACGACTTTCATAGGGCTGATACGGCAAATTAAACTTAAGGAAAAGAAAACGCGTGAACTTTCTTTGGACAGTTTCTAAAGGAGTCACGAGATAGGAATATCGGGGGGACCAGATAACAGAACAGTATTCAAGCAAAGAGTGAATAAGACAAACAAATAGGCGGACAGAAGAAGAGACGCTATTGAATTTATGTACATGTCTAAGGATAAACCCGGAAACTCTAGACGCTTTAGTAATCACATTTAAAATATGTGCATCAAATTTGAGTTTTGGATCAAAAGTTACTCCAAGGTCTTTATGACTGAGCACTTCAGAGAGCAAAGCATCATTTAATATATAATTAAAATTAATAGCAGAGTCCTTAAGAGAAAAAGTCATTTTATGACATTTAGTAGTGTTAAGACATAAATAGTTTGAAGCACACCATTCAATTATAGCATTCAAATCATTTTGGAGGAGCTGACAGTCTAAATGGGATTTGACTGTTCGAAATACTTTGAAGTCATCTGCATACAAAAGGCACGAGGAATTAATTACAAAGGGAAGATCATTTATGAACTACAGAAAGAGAAGAAGCCCAAGAATTGAACCTTGTGCAACGCCAGATGAAGGACAAAAAGGACTAGACGTAGTACCAGAGAGACTTACCCGACAGGGACGACACGATAGATAAGATGACATCCAAGATAGAAGAGCCCCCGAGATGCCAAGAGCTTCAAGCTTACGACAAAGAAGTGAATGATTCACAGTGTCAAAGGCCTTCGAGAAATCTGTGTAGATCACATCAACTTGCAGTTGGTTATCCAAAGCTCTTGCAATACTGTTTATGAACTCCATTAAATTAGAGGTATTGGAGTATCCTTTGAGAAAGCCATGCTGCTCTGGAGCAATGATAGGGGCTAATGAGTTTAAGAGTCGATTATGAACCAACCGTTCAAGTAACTTTGGAAAGCAGGACAGTAAAGAAATAGGGCGATAATTGGAAACTGACGTAGGATCACCACTTTTAAAAATAGGCACAATATTAGCTGTTTTCCAAGGGTTGGGAATGTACCAGTACTCAAACTTCGATTGAAGAGGAGAGATAGAGGAAAACTAAGCGATGAGGCTAACGACTTTACAAATATGTTTGGCAAACCATCCGGCCCAGGGCTAATATTAGGATCAAGAGCATTGATCAAAGCTTCGACTTCAGATGCATCTGTACAAATAAAGGAAATCGGGAAGGGAAGATGATTAGGTAAGACAACAGGATGCACAGCTGCAGCGGGAGAAGAAAAAGTTGAAGAGAAAAATTGGGCAAATGAGTCAGTAACTTCTTGAGGAGAAGAAACCTCTGCACCATTCCAACGGACCTTACTAGGAATGGAAGAAGAGGATTTCAGCGACATTATATAAGACCAAAAAGGCTTTGTATTATTAGCCACAAGAGAGCTATCCAGACTGCTGAAATAAGCCTTCAGAGCATATCTGATCTCTTTTTTGGCAATAGCACGCAGCCTGCTAAAATTACATCTTGCTATAATAGTGCCGAGTGTTTTAAAGACACGATTTGCCTTATCTTTTGCTCGTAGGGCACTAAGCACTCGCTTTGTAAGCCAAGGCTTATGATTTGCTTTACAGAATGTCCGCAGAGGCGTATAACAGCGAATAAGATTATAAATATATATGTAAAATTTATCCAAAGCAGCCTCACAATTTAGGCCTCTAAAGAAATCTAGCCAGTTGACTGAAAGTAATTCTGTATTAATAGCTTCATAGTAAGCTTTAAAAAAGTTAAGTTTTGGAGCAGGATGAGGTTTGTTAAATTTAATTTCATCGACTATAAGATCTATAGATAAAGGAGGATGGTTCCGATCAGGAGGAACACACGGATGTAAGGCTTGAGATACAGATAAGTAGCCAACTGGAACATTTGATAGAACAAGGTCAAGGAGACGACCATTAGGATTGCGGATATGGTTAAATTGCGAGAAGGAGCAATGAGATAGGAAAGATGACAGGGTTATAGAAAAAGGGTCAACTGACGAGATTGAAGGAGTAGTATAATTTTTCCACTCTATGTATGGTAAGTTAAAGTCCCAACAAACTAATATTTTGGCATGAGGATGTCGCAAAACTAGATAAGAGGATAGATCATCAAAAAACGTCTCATAAACAGTTAAAGGTGAATTACAAGGAATATAAATAGACAAAATCAAGAACTCTGTATGATGAGGGAGAGAAATTTTGATAATAACACATTCTAAAGTAGGAGAAAAACAGAAATCAGAGCAAGGCGAACTAGGTAGAGCTTTGTTAACTGCAACTAAAACTCCACCACCATCAGCCTTATTAGTAGCCATCAGGTCACGGTCACATCTATATACAATATGATCAGGAAACATTTCACTGCTCAAAATGTTTCGATTCAGCCAGGTCTGGGAGAAGCAGATAATAGAATCATTACTAACTTGATAAGAGATAAAGAGTTCCTCAAGCTTGGTCCTTAATCCTCGTACATTTTGGTAAAAAATAGATAAACACATTTTATTAGAAGAAGAGAAGTTACATTGAAGAGTATTAAGGTTTGAAAGAGATTCATTGACGTTTAAAGAGGATACAGTGGAAAAAACATTATGATTATCAGAATATTCATCAAGATTACTTGTGACTAGAGCTTTGGGATTTCGTTTATTGCCCGACGAAAATTTCTTCGTCTAGATTCAAATGGCTTAACAAGTACACCAGCAGGCCAGTAATTTGGATTCAGGACAATATCAGTATTCGCAGAAATCACCAATTTGAATGAGGCAACTACTTTGTCCGTTAAATTTTCCTTAGTCATTTTATGACAACTAAAGACTTTAACGGATGATCCAAACTTTTTGTTGACATAACGCTTTAGGTCCTCAACTGGAGTTTCGTACGCCACTCTAGATATGAAGATATTCTTCAAAGGCTTAGAAGCACGAATGACAGGAGAATCGAGATCTGTTGAGGGAACGAGGTCACTCGATTCCTGATGTTGAATTAGAGGTGGTATTTTCTTTGGAATCGCTCCCCGACTGTTGGATGAAGAATTTGATATTTAATTAGCGCGGGAGACATTAATATTCTCTCTTTGTCTCTCTCTCGTGCACTCTCGTGATTGGCCATCGCCAAGTGACGAGATGGACGGATGGAGGTGGAGGACTCCGACCTGCTCTTACTATGGCAACAATCTCTCACGCAGTTTCCTTCAGAGTTTATCCATACATTCGAGTCAAATTTACGTTTTGATCAAAAGACATGGCTAAATCCAAAAGAATTTCAAAAGAAATACGTGCTCAAGTGCAAATTCTACACGAAACAGGTAAATTCCAGCGTAAAAAAGCGAGAATCGTCAATGTTTTGAAAAAGGGCACCCAAGCCACACTGGGCCGATACGCTGAGACAAAGACGCATGACGACCGTAGACGCTCTAGAAGACCTAAAAACATCTCCACTCATTGACCGACTCATTTTGGTGATTCCAAAACGAGATAGGTTCAAAACAGCATCCTTGATTGCATCTAAAGTGAATGAAATACTCTCGAAGTCAATATAAAATGCTGCCGTCGTACTGTCGCAAAGAAAAAACCACTTTTGAGACTCGTAAACAAGCAGAAAAGACTGTCGTTTGCTCAAACACATGCAAATTGGACAATCGATGATTGAGAAAATGTATTTTGGACAGTTGAATCGAAAGAGACAATTTCTTGTAGAAAGGTCGGTGAAAGTCATATTGAGCAATGTGTAACGCCTTCCGTCAAGCATACTGGTGGCTCTACAATGGTATGGGTTGGTTTTAGCTTCGATGGAGTTAGAGATCTGATAAAAAAGTACTGCCATCGCTCGTTTCAACGTCACATCATCCCATCTGGTCTTCGTTTGCTCGGCAATGGACTCGTTTTCCAACAGGATAATTATCCTAAACACACGTTTAAACTGTGGAAAAACGATGTTTTATCGGAATAGGCCCAAAGAGTGCTGAAAATAATCGAGCTTCTATGCGACGAGCTAGACCGAAAAGTCCGAACATGTATATTACAAGTGCAAAAACCTTGTGGGAGTGCCTAAATTGCGCTTGGAGCGGTCTAAAACTGGAAACGCTACAAAAACTGGTTCACAGAATGCCCAAAATCTATGCAGCAATAATTAAATCCAGATGTGGTTACTTCGACGAAAAAGCATTAAATTAAGTCCTTTTTGGGGTTTTGTAAAATAATCTTGCAAAACCCTACTAAAACTGCGACCTGTATGTCCGTCTGCCCCTTCGTCCGTCCGTGAGTCACAGAACTTTTTTTTCGCAAAGTACTTAAGCTAGAAACATCAAATTTTGCATGCAGGTGTAAAGTGGTGCTCTCTTCAAAGTTCAACTACGAAAAAATTTTATAAGGGATTTGACTGATTAAAAATAAAGTCATTTGCTACGCAAAAAGGCTTGAAATTTAACAAAAAAACGCATTTTTTCCATCCAAATTTATGCATAATAGTGCATACAACTTTTTGGTTGCCCGTAGAAAACAACGCCACATGGTTGAACTAATGAAGTACATTTTGGAGGCATAGTTTTGGTTGTACATGTAGGGATTTTTCATCATTTCATTCATTTAATTCTGCATATGTTTGACGTGCTCCTCGTGGACATCATTTTTCTGAACGTATGCATCGAATATTTCTCCAGGAAATTTTGATGGTTAATAGTGGTCACCTTTCTCAATTTTGATGATGCTACAAGAATATTATGATATTTTTTTTATATATTGTTCAACATTTTTCTTTACTCTTAGCCCAAAGCCACTTGTAGGCTCTTGTGGATAAATGAAGACTTTTGATAGCAATATTCCAGCTGAAAGCATACTATATTGAGCAGAATAAGTGTGTGTCACCTTGTTCATACCTTTTACGTTTACAAAAACTGTTTTTGTTGCTTTCTTTACTGGCGTTCTATTGAAATTTGATTGGAATTGGCATTCTTAAAATAGTTTCCGCACTTTACGTACACCACCACGAGCAAGAAAACCAGACTTTTTTTGAATGATCTGAACTGCGGCAAGAACACAATCGATCTTTTTCAGGTGCTCAAAGGAGCTGCAACAGAAATAGAATTTTTTGCAGCGAAAAATTTCGCAACAAGGAGGCTGTCGAAAATAAAAAATTGCCATTTTCTCCTTTTTCTTCTTCATAGTACTACAGCCTTATCTTCCTGCAAATAGCGCCTCCAACGGTCCATTGCCCGCGTCCTCCAATTACGAAATCTGAGCAGCGATGAATTGTCTTCGTCAATCGAGTCTGACCAGCGTTTCCTCGGTTTCCCCACTGGTCTCCAGCCTTCAGTTTTTTCAACGAATACCTTTTTGGTTATCCATTGCTCGTCCATATGATTCATCTGTCCAGCCCATTGCAGCTTCCGTAGTCTTACAATCGTTGAGACCCCTTGCTTGTAAAAAGTTTCATACAGCTCATGATTGTATAGAATTTGCCATTGGTCCCCACCTAGCTTCGCGCCGATTATTTGCCGCAGGACCCGTCGCTCGAAGGCGTTCAATATATTTGCGGATGCTTGGGTTAGGGTCCATGTTGTAAACTTATATCATAACACAGGTATTAATGGAGCTTTGTTTTCCTGTGTTTGCAGCTGGTCTTCAAGATCATCAAAACTGAAAAAAAAAAATTTTATTTACGAACTGCATTCTTCGGCGTATCTCGTCTCTTTCATTATTGGTTCTCATTAGTTTGGCACCTGAAAACAGAAAGTTGCTCACATTTTTGACACTATTTTCGCCATTTGTGATATTTGGTGTGCTTGAGCTATTTCTTCTTGATTGCGTCATGAGCTCTGTTTTATTTTCATTGATATTTAATCCTACTAGTTTTGCTTCGCTTTCGAGTTTCAGAAAGAGTTCTTTGGTAGTTCTTAATGACCGTACAAAAATGTTGATGTCATCCGCATAGGCTATTACTTGGCTCGACTTGTACAGTAATGTGTCTCGTGTATCGACAGGTAGCTTCCTTATGACGCACTCCAGAGCCAAATTGAATAGCAGTGGGGTCAGCCCATCTCTCTGCTTTAGTTCGATATATGTGTCAAAGGCATCGGTAAGTTGGCTTTTGATGCAGACTAGGGAGGTCATCGGCGTCGTTGACGTTTGGGTATGATGGACTAATTTGGCTGGAATGCCAAGGCAAAGCATTCTTTGGTACAGTACGTTACGATCAACGCTGTCGTATGGTAGCTTAAAGTCAACGAAAATTTGGTGTACGTTTATGTTGAACTCCCAGCACTTTTCAAGTACCTGCTTGACTGGAAACAATTGGTCTATTATTGATCTTCTTCTTCTTCTGCTTAGCACTACAGCCCCTTTCGGGCCTTCGTTTCCTGCAAACAGCGCCCCCAACTGTCTCGGTTCGTTGACCACGTCTTCCTATTCCGAAATCAGAGCAGCGATGAAATGTCTTCGTCGACCGAGTCAGACCAGCGTTTCCTCGGTTTCCCCACTGGCCGCCGGCCTTCAGTTCTCCCACCGAATATTTCTTGGGTATCCGTTGTTCGTCCATACGATTCATGTGTCCAACCCATTGCAGCTTCCGCAGTCTTACAATCCTTGAGACCTCCGGTTCGTCAAAAATTTCATACAGCTCATGGTTGTATCTAATTCGCCATTGGTCCCCGTCTGGCTTCGCTCCGATTATTCGCCGCAGGACCCATCGCTCAAAGGCGATCAGTATATTTGCAGATGATTGGGTTAGGGTCCATGTTTCACACTCATAGCATAACACATGTCTCATCACAGATTTGTATACTTGGAGCTTTGTTTTTCTGTGTTTGCAGCTGGTCTTCAAGCTTGTCAATATTAAATAGAATATTTTATTTGCGGGCTGTATTCTTCGGCATATTTCGTCTCTTTCATTGCCCGTTTTCGTTATTTTGGCACCTAAATACACATATTTGCTAATATTCTCCATACTGTATTCGCCAAGTGTGATATTTTGTGTCTTTGAGGTATTTTTCCTCGACTGCGTCATGAACTTTGTTTTATTTTGATTGATTTGTAGCCCTACTAGTTTTACTTCGCTGTCGTGTTTCAGGCAGAGTTCTTTGGTAGTTAATGACCGTGACAAAATGTTGATGTCGTCCGCATAGGCTACTACTTGGCTCGACTTGTATAGTAATGTACCTCGTATATAGACAGGTAGCATCCTTATGAAGTACTTTAGAGCCAAATTGAATAGCAATGGAGCCAGCCCAACTTCCTGCTTACTCCGATATTTGTGTCAAAGGCATCGGTGAGTTGGTTATTGATGCGGACTTGGGAGGTCGTTGACATCATTGTCATTTTAGTAAGACGGACTAATCTGGCTGGAATGCCAAAGCAAAGCAGTATTTGGTAGAGTACGTTGCGATCAACACTGTCATATGCTTGCTTAAAGTCAACGAAAATTAAGTGCACGTCTATGTTGAACTCCCAGCATTTTTCAAGTACCTGCTTGACTGTAAACACTTGGTCTATTGTTTATCTGCCTGCTCTAAAACCAGCTTGATACTGTTGGTGTACGATCCGATTTTATTTTCTAAGATTTTAGAAAATATTTTGTACCACCGTACAAAGTAGTGATATGTGTCTATAATTTTCGCACTGTAGTTTGTCACCTTTTTTGTGGATAGGGAATATAATTAATTGGCTCCACTCTTTCGGCAAATGTTCTTATTGCCAAATGTGCTGGATGACTTTGTAAATAGCTTTATGAACACTACTGCTACCATATTTGATGAGCTCCACTGGAATTTCATCGATGTGCGGCGCTTTATTATCTCTTGGGTTTTGATGGTGGAACAAACTTCATCCAGAGCTGATGCGGCCAATAGAAACTCTCCGCAGATATCTAAAGGCTCAGATGTTCTGGAGCTGTGCAGAGGATTAAGGAGGTTCTTGAAATAGGATGCCCATCTTTCTTTAATTTTGGTTTCATCAGCGATGATATTGACGATGTCATTACGACAAAGCGTGGTTTCGGGCTGGTAACCAGCTTTTCACTACTTTGTATGCTTGTCTTGTGTTCTTGCTCGCAAAACTTACATCTTTACTTCTCAATTGGTCGTCATAGTGTTTTCTTTTCTTAATCCTAATTATCTTATTCGCTACTCTTCTGAGATTTTCATAGTGTTCTCTCTTCGTCCCAGTTAACGTGTTCTGGCACTCATCATCGAACCAATCATTCCTCTTGTGCCGGGCTTGATATTCAATCGTTCGTTCTACCACGGTCCTAATAGCTGCTTTCGCTACCATCCAGAGGTCATTGCTCGTCTTTAACGATGCGTCTGATAAGATGGGAGCCAGCTGGTTGTCGAGGGTCTGCGTGAAATTTTTGGCCACAGGCGCCGTTTGGAATATGCCTTTGACATACGACATCGATAGGTTAATTTGATCAAGTAGTGATCTGAGTTACAACTGGCTCCTCAGTATGTACGGATGTCAAGTGTGCGCGAGGCCCAACGTTGTTGGACCAGAACATGATCGATCTGGTTTTATGTGTTGCCATCCGGTGATACTCAGGTCATTTTATGTATGCGTCAATTTGGGAAGCAAGTCAAACGTGTGACTAAATTTCTGCTACATGCAAAGTCGCTAGCCGTTTTTATATGTTTCATCGTGGAGGCTATATCCTCCAGTCGTTCCCCGATGAGATAGCTCATTGCCAACATTAGCGTTGAAATCACCCAGGATTACTTTGTGTCGTTTGCAGGCAATGAGTCAACTAGTTTTTCCAGGTGATAGTAGAAAGTTTCCTTCATTTCTTCGTCCTTTTCTTCGGGCAGGACGTGAGCATTTATCAGCCATATTTTGAAGAATTCCGCTTTTATACGGTTTGCACACAAACGTTCATTGACTGCCTAAAAATCTATAATTGCGTCAATAACATTGCGTCTACAATGAAGGGCACTCCAAGGAGAAACCGGGGGCTCCCTCCCATTCTCAAACGGGCTTGGGACCGTCTACGGCGGTCCCATTCAGTTTAAAAAGTTCCCATAGTGGAAATCGGATAAGTGAGAAAGGAACTTCTTGTGAAACAGTTGTGAGGTAGCCTCTATAAATCCTCTTCGTATTCCCTCCATTTTGTATGCATCCCAAAGAAACTGTATTGCGGATATGTTTGGTTAAGATGTTAAAGCTTGTCTACGTTGTTTAGCTATTTCAATAGGAACTCGAATGAGGCAAGCTGCCATTTCAGCGATAGATGCCGAAAACAGCTGAATAACAGGTGATTAAACCTGCTGGGTCTCTCGTTCTAAGTAAAATTTACACCCTTCATACACCCAAAAAAACAGTGCAGCAGTCAGAGCACTTTCTGCTGCGGTTGGCGCTAAACCTTTGTAGGCTCCTTTAAAACCACTTGAACGCCAAAACCCACGTTCACTTTGCAGTCTAGTTTTAACAGTGCCAATAGGAAAGAGTGCTATGTCAACTACTAAGCCTGCTACACCTCCTGAAATCAGTGCAGATATAAATTGACGATTGAAGGCTGCAGGTACTTCAAGTTCTGTTTTGACCAGATATAGTTTTTAGTATTTATTTTGCAGTAATCATTTTACACTGAACATTAAAACACTTTAACCTTTCTCAGAACAAGATAGCGCGTCTTGACAGGCCAAATATATATATATATATATATATATATATATATATATATATATATATATATATATACATATATATATATATATATATATATATATATATATATATATATATATATATATATATATATATATATATATATATATATATTATATGGGATATAACGAAAATTGTGATGATGATAGAGGTTGCAATTTAGCAAGTATATTGAGTAAATATCTCGGTTTATTTCGTGAACCAGCTAAATCAGCAGGGCGTAAACAAAATGGCGGCCATTTTAGACGAAAAATCGTGAATTTTGTTCTGGTCAAAGTAAATTTGGTACAAAAGTTCGCTAAACTGTGTGATGAATCTCAAATAAAAAATCCAAAGTAGAACCGTCTGAAACAAAATGGTGGTCGCTTTAAGGTCGGAAATTGTGCAAAAATTTGTTGTTGTTGTTGTGACCAAACTTTTCAACCTATAGTTATGGTAAAAACTATGAGTACCTAAAGAACTATGTAAAAGCCAGAGGTCAGGCCTCAAAAACAAAATGATGGCTTGTCGAGTCTTGAAATTTCAAAGGCTTTTCACATTTGCAATTTCGATCGAGTGTATATAAAACATAGTTAAAAAAAAGAAGATTTTTAAAAAGATTTTTAAAATATTTTTGATCATCCGTATGCATGTTGCAGCATGGCGGCGGTTCAAGTATGCGATATTTTAGGATTTTTGGGGCCGTCCAGCGGCCACATTTTGAAACAGGTTTTGATGAAATTTGGAATTATAAATAATGGTACTATATTCTTGTGTTGTACAAAAAATATCAAAATCAGATGAAAAATAAAAAAAGTCGAAAATTTAAAATCTGATATTTTTAGCTGCCGTTTACACTAAGAATTGAATAGTGTTGCCTCGTCTAGAGTTAAACTTCAAATTGAACGAGCTTTGGCACATTAACTGATGAGATCCTAGGGCACAAGCGGTTGAAAAAATCCAAAATCAAATGCATGCATTCAAAAAGCGGCCCCAAAGGTCAGAAGGTAGGCGCAGTTAGCAATCTAAGTTGCAGCTGAAATAATGAATAATTTTTATGAGAACGTTTTTAAGGGTTTAACTTGGAAGTATTTATACAAGACACCATTTTTAAGGATACTGCAAAATATTCTTAACATACTGTCTGCCCATCCGCCTGTTCGTTCGTGCGTGACAGCAAGTTTTCTTACAAACCAAATACGTTTCTTCTTGTTCGTAGCACTACTATAACGCCTTCAACCCTCTCGATCTATTGACCGTGTCCTCTAATTTCGCAATCCGAGGAGTGGAGGAGGAGTCTTTGTCGACCGTATTAGACCAGTGTTTCCTCAGCTTCCCCCTTTGGTCTCCGCCCTTCACCTCCCCCAACGAATACCTTTTTGGGTATCTGTTATGCGTCCATACGATTCACGTGGCCAGCCGTCTAGCTTTGCAGCGACTATTAGTCTCAAGACGTTCAGTATATTTGCAGATGCTTGGGTTAGGGTCCATGTTTCGTACCCATAGTATAACACAGAACTTATCACAGATTTGTGTACTTACAGCTTTGGTTTCCTGTGCATGCAGCTGGTCTTCATATGAGCTACTGTGGTGAAATCTTCTACGTAGATCAAAATTGGTACCCTCTCAAGAGTTCCAGTGCAAAAAAACATTTTATGGTGTTTAAGGGGGGTCTCCCTACACAGGAGGGTGACTCTCAAAAGTTGGGTGGATAGAACTTCCCTCATCTCAGGAGGGTTTTGTACTTAACATACGATACGCTGATATAGTATAAAATTCAGTGTTATTCTATTTAAACCGACCATTTTTTTGTTGCAATAATGAATTTTCACTTTATTGGATATTTTGTGCTTTTAATAACAGCTAGCCGTCCCGTAACAGCTCGCTACGTATTTTCAATTGATTAGCCAACATGTTGAATTGTGACTATTAACGCGATTGACGTGTTAAATTTTTATTCGTGTGTGGCCGCCATATTTCTTAGTAAAAAATGCTGGACACTATAGTTCGTATTGATTCGCTGAAAATCAACGAACTCAAACATGAGCTACCTTCGCGAAATTTGCCGACAAGAGGCAACAAACCCGAATTAATTTTACGTCTGACGGAAGCCGTTAATGGAGACGACGTTGAAATTTTAGAGAGAACTCTCGTGCATCCGACGAAGCGATAAAGTTGCAAGAAAGCTTGCATAATCTCACAATTTTAGTTCAAGCATTAAATGTTCAGGTACAAAGTATTGCTGGTGAATTTGCAAACTCTGTTTCAGGCATAACCTATAGCGTGTCACCATGCTTGAATATGGCATCAACCTCTAGTCTTGGTTTCCCGACGGACGATAGGCAAAACGTGTCGAATGAGGCTGTTGTGATGGAATCAACAACGAATCTACACTTACCGCAGACAGATGAAGATCAGTCACCATATCCGACACGACAAGCAGTTCCAGTACGCCAAAGCATGTTCAACAGTTTGCGCAACGTCATTGAAATAATGCCAGAATTCGATCCAACGTTGAGCACTTCACTGACGCTGCAACAATTTGTTCATCGTGTGAAATCACTAGCATCCATATATTCAAGGGATGAAAACATTGTTCTGTTTGCAGTGCAAACGGAAGTCCAAGTGCCAGCAAAATTGTAGCTAGATACAAGAAGCGGTATGTATGTGAAAGGTAGACGTGTGGGGATTAGTGACGTAGCCATTGTAAGATATATGCGTGAACCGCTATCGCGTGCTTTACATTCAAAACAACTACGGAGTTTTTGTGTTGCCTTAAAACTTATTAACAAACCAAAGTAAGATAAACATACCGGTCATGCGAAAATCACATAGTGACATAAAAAGTGTAAGCCCGATGACCATGAACTCTGTGTCAAAGAAAATATTTAATAAGTCTGTGGAAGGAAAGACGACTGTTGCCGATACAAACGATGTGTCAAAGTGTGTTTGTTATAATTTTTATAAACTGGAGCACATTTCCGTGAACTGATCTTTGCCCCCACGACGACTGCGATGTGTTACATGCCGAAAGACGGAACACAGTGCGGATACATGCATAAGTCGAAATATACCGGAATATGTGAATAACGCGAATATTTGTCAGTTACATTCAAACTATTCCGTACAAAACCAAATAGTGAAAAACATTCAGATGGATGAAAAAATTTTAGTCGCATTTATAGATTCGGGTAGTAATCGATCTCTCGTGCGAGAATCATGCGCGTACAAGTTAATAAAGTATCCGCTGATTTAGCTGAATGGATTTGTAGGTGAATGCTTAGAATGTACTAGCAAAATGATAGCGACATTAGAAATAGACGATACAATCGTACACGTGGACCTTTATGTTGTGGCCGATCACTTCATGCCAAATATTTTACTTTTGGGATTGGATGCGTTGAACGGAGTTTTACATTAATTATTGAAAATGGTGAGTGCCACGTTGAAAGTAAATGTCCTAAAATACCCGACATGGAAAGAAATTTAGCTGCAACCGAGCTGCGGGTACTACTTGATGATTTTCGTGATTATTTTGCAGAGATTAAGGCCGAAATGGGTCGATGCAGAACAAAATCAATGAGTATCGAGGTGACGTCCAAAACGTCTATCCATGCTCACCATATCGTATACCGTCGGCTAAAAGAGATAAGATTGAGCAGATTGTGAATAAACTGTTGGCGACAAACGTAATTCGTCCAAGTAATTCATTATACTCTTCGCCTATTGGTTTGGTTCCCAAGCAAGATGGGAACGATCGTCTTTGTATTGACTTCTTGCGATAAACGCTATCACGAAGAAGAAGCTGTACCTAATGCCAACTGTTGAGGAACAGCTCTCACAGCTCGCAGAAAAGCAGTTCTTCACGATACTAGATTTATTCTCTGAATACTATCAAATTCCTATGGATGAAATATCACGTCAGTACACCGGATTTGTGACTCATTTTGGTAATTTTGAGTATTACGTAATACGTTTTGGCCTCATTAATGGGCCGATGATTTCCCAAGAGGTCATGATCGACTTAATTCGTCGTATGAAATCAAGAAATATCGTAAGCTATATGAATGAAGTCATTATCCCCAGTGTGACGGCTATTGAGGGCCTAAAAAATCTGAAGGAAGTTCCGGAAACTTTAGGGAGATGGGCTTTACACTTAGACCGTCAAGTGTGCTTTTTTTTGCATCCGAGTTAACCTTCTTGGGCCACCGCATACATAGAGATGGAATGAAGCCTGGAAGCAAGAAAATTGATTCTATACAAAAATTTTCAACGCCCGAAAATGTGACCGATGTTAGAAGATTTCTTGGATTTCTCTGGCGAACCTGCTCTAGCTCTTTCCGATTCACGGGCTGAACACGGGGAACACACCAACGCCAGTTCTATTGGTCTCAACGGAGTCTTGATGCAATCTTCGGAAGAGAAACCACTCCGGCATATAATATATTTCAGTAGACATTGCACCGATGCTGAAACGAAGTACAGTTGCCATGAATTAGAGGTACTGGCAATCTTTGATCAATTCCGATTTTATTTGTTTGGAAAACGCTTCCAAGTGGTGTCCGATTGTAATGTAATATCGACGATGAAGTTGACCACTTCACTTAACAATCGAGTTGCTCGATGGTGGCTAAAACTCCAACAATTCAACTTTGATGTAGTACATCGAGCAGGAAACAATATGAACCATGTCGATGCATTAAGTCGTCGACCACACGAACAACCGCATGAGCCGACAACAATAGCAGATAAAGTATTCCTGATACAAAAACCTGATCAGAACCACTGGTTGATATCAATACAGCGACAGGATCCGAAACTAAGGGAAATTATGGATACAACCGATGGAGTATGTAAATTAGCTCAATTCGCCCAATTAAAGTGCGATTACACTCTTAAGAAAGGATGATTGATGCGAAAAGTAAATGGTGACTTTAAATTTGTAGTGCCATCAGCCGTCCGTTGGAGACTAGTAAAAGTTGCCATGACGATGTCGGTCATTTTGGCGTTGAAAAACGGTTCAGAAGATATAAGAGCAGTTCTGGTTGACTTGAATGCGCAACTACGTGAAGTCGTACATTGCTTCATGTCCGGAATGTTGTCTCAATAAAGTACCAGCAGGAAAAACTGAAAGTCGCTTGTTTTATGAGCACGTTGAACCTATAACTTTTAGGATATTGCATATTGATCACTTAGGACCATTTTTTAAGGGTAACAAAGACAATCTATACATAATCGCAGTAACGGACCCTTTCAGTAAATTCACAATGGTTTGAGCCACGAGAGCATCCAACAGTCGACTAGTAGTTACCATGTTGAGGAATATCACGTCATACTTTGGATTACCAATCCGTATTATAAGCGATCGAGGGTCGGCATTTGTATCGAAAGAATTCCAGGATTACTGTGCAACGTATGATATTCATCACGTGAAGGTGCCTGTGCAAGCTCCATGTGCTAACGGCCAAGTTGAGCGCATTAACCAATCAATATTGCCATGTCTGCAATGTTCGATGACGGATTGTAAAAAATAGGACGAGCTTCTGCCGAGTTTGCAATGCGTACTAAATTCTCAAATCAACTTGAGATCAGATTTAACTTAATCAGATAGTTTTTGATTTCCGTTTGAGGGATGTAACAGCGAACCGTATCATCCAAGCACTACAAGACGATACAAGTGACAATAATCAACTGTCGATAAGCGAAATTTGGCAGGAGGCTGAACGGGATATTATGACCGAAAAGGAACGATGGAATATAAGATTCGACGAGAAACATAAGACTCCTGTTTTTACGATGAAGGCAATTTAGTGGTTATACAGAACATACCAGTAGAAACCAGAGAGTCCTATAAATAGGAGCCAAAGTATCGAAGGCCATATGCAGTGGCCAAAGTTTTGAAAAACGATCGCTATGTTATCAAAAGCCTTGAAGATGATCAGAAACGAAAATTCAGTGTCGTGTTCACGAGTGATGAAATGAAACCATGGTGCCAACTCAGCCTAGATTTGGATACCTACGACTTTAATGACGTTGACGAATACTACGAAGAAATTGGGCCGATTTCTGGCCAGGAGGGCTGAGCTGTCAACTCCAACTTAGTAACACCGTAGCGAGGTACCCAGTTAGTCGAGTCGAGCCGAACCAAGCAAGCGGATGGTAGGAGCAACGTATCCTATGATATGATGGACAAAGATATTTTAACATGAATTGGTGAAGGGGAGTTAATATTCATTACTAAAGTGGTGCTATCTTTTAACGAAAGCAATTTCCTAACATCCACTTTCCTTTTATTCCTCACACTTCTCTAAAATGCAGTCACCATCAGCGAATAAAGTGAATGAATATGTTAACGTGATGTGCACATTCAAAAGAGATATTGATCTTGTTTCTCCATTTTCAAAGGTCGCCATTTTGTTGCATATTAGCAAAATCATGAATCCCCAAATATATTTATGTTATCAATCTTATCTGAAAATTTTGAGGAGATCAAATCAAAGCTGCATTGTCTGATTCGATGGAAAGACCATAAAATACCAAAATTGTGCGTTATTGTTGTTGCAATTGGAGTAAATTCAAATGGCTATAATTTCCATGTATATCATTCGATTTTCATCAAACCTACAGGATATTTTGTAAGACTACTTCAGTTGTTGGGTTTAAGGGTATACACACGATTTTATTGGGGAAAATTTAAAACTCGAAGATCATACAATTATTAACAAAGTTGAACGGATTTTGACTTTTGAGGTATTTTTTGCTATTGATCTTATAAAAATCTGCCTCCATAATTTTTGCAGACAGACAGGTACCCAATTGCGATAGGAACCCAGAGTTTTGGTGTATTTCGCCTCACAATGCACCTCTGGAAGCGTAAAAGTCAGTTAAAAATCTGTTTTGAAATGCTGTCAATAAGAACTTTCATTTGATACCCATATTGGCTACCTTGGATGAATTGTTTATTCCAGAGGCTCCTCTCTTATATGGTAGGACTTCCTTAAATACCTTATGAATTTTTTTGCACTTGAACTTTGAAGAGGGCACCATTTTAACCCTACATACGAAAATTAATGTTTCTAGCTTATATCGTTTGCGAGAAAAATTGCTGTGACACACAGACGGACAGATAGACGGACGGACAGATAGGACGCGATTTCAAAAGAGTTTTGTAAAATTGTCTTACAAAACCCTAAAAAGGCACTGAGGATGGCATACTGCCATAACCGGTCTGTTGAAGAAACAATTGTGAAAAGGGACGACAGAAAATCGATCATTGGAAAATTGCCTTTGTTCATATTATCAACTGGTTGGGTCATGTCAAAAGGGTTTTGTACTTAACCTACAATACGTGGATAAATATAATGATTTAATTTGAGAAAAATTTTAAAACGGCCACAACCAATATATTCTTGCTTTAAAAGAACTTCCAATATTACTTAAATCATTGACTGACCTGGATCTTAAATCTATTTTTGTTATTCATCTTTTCTGAGAATTCGGAGAAGATACAATCAAAAGTATAGAGTCTGGTTCGATGGGAAACTGATGTAGTAGAAAAATCGTATATGGTTGTTGTAATCGGAGGAAATTCAAATGGTTATGACGTCGGTATATTTTATTGAAACTTATAGAAAAAAGCGATATTTTGAAGAACTATTTAAGTGACTGATTTCGTCTGCTTGTAATTTAATGATACTGATGCAGTTTTACTGAAAAAAATATGAAGTCATACTGCTATTAACCTTGTTCAACGAATTTCAGCCTCTAAGTTATTGGATCTAGCTCCATGATTTTTAAGGGATTTTCGAAAGAAATTTTACACAAACCTATTAGTTTTCCATCCTTTCTGTCCGTCCGTCTGTCCACCCTTCTGTTCATCCGTCCTTCATCCATCTGCCCGTCTATCCGTACGTGATAAGAAATTCCTTCCAAAACTATAGAAGCTACAAAGCTCAAACTTTGTGGAAAGGTCAGAAGTGGTGGTCTCTCAGAAGTTTAGGTCTTATAAATATATCAAATTGTTTTAAGGGGGTCCTCCCTTATAACGAAGTGGCCCTTAATAAATTTTTTCATTAAATGTAGTCGAGTAGGTCTTAGCACTTTCAGAATCTGAAAAATAAGTCTTTTTTGCATTAGGAGACCGGGAGAATGCACGAACAATAACTGGGGCTCCTTTCTACACGATTGGACACATTTGAGCTGAAATCCGAAAAAAATCACGAAGGTAGATCTTTATGAGCCCAAGGACAACTAATACCTCAGAAAAATCCACTCAACTCTGTTAATAATGGTATGATTTGTAAATTATACCTTTTCTTCCAAAAATCAAAAGTGCACCCTTAAACTCTTTAAGGCTTTACACTCTCCGCAGGGGGAATGCCGGTCGACAAGACCACCCTAGGAGGCTAGCATTTTTTGGGGAGTTCCGCCCCCACGTACCCGAGGAATTTCCCGCAGGGAGAAAGCCGATCGACAAGAACATTCTTGGAGGCTAGCATTCTTTGGGGACTGCCGCCCCACGGACCCGAGGATATGGGGGGTGCCGTGAGCTTCCCTCCTGGGATGACAGGTAACGACTCTGATTGGATCTGGACTACGCTTTGGACAACGAACTGGAATTGACGCTTTGGGCTGGCGGATGTGATGGTTTGGACCTAGTTGCTTTGCACATTAGCGCCGAGGTGAAACTCGTGTGTGAACGGCTCCAATTCAACTATCATTCTGTCTCCGTCCCGGTAAAAACCTTGGCAGGCCTCGGAGCACGTTCGAAGTTCGCACCATTCAGTTGTTGGTGTAGGTTCGGTTGAGACAGACTCCCGATTAGCGCTGGTCTGGCGCTGAGCACTTGTCTCCATAAGGGCTTGTGACAACCCTCGCATGGCCTCCCTGCTCTGCAAAGATAACCATGGGACCAAAAAGGCGACTACACACACGAGCGGAGATAGCGGCTCTGAGGGGGGACCCAACAAAACTGGAGCAATCAAAAGACCAAAAAAATTCAAAAAAGGAAATAAAAAATAATAGCAACGACGACGTAACCAGCGGTTGCAGCCACGATGTCAACAGTACATTGAGAGCTGTACTAACCACGAAAAAAACGACGACAGTGACGGTAGACGAAAAACGGAGAACAGCAGACAGTCTGGTGCAGACTGAGATTCCTGCGGCGTTTGGGCGCAGCAAAAAAATTAAGCGAACGCCCGAGCGTCCTATTAAGGAGAAGTGGGAGACTCTGCAGGATGCTTCAGGTGTTCGAGCAGTGGAAGATAACATAATCGATTGTCACCGCTGCGATCGTTACTAAAGCGACCGACGCAAGGGTCACAAATCCCGACATTGCAACGAAAAATCCAGAAGCAAACGAGGAGATTACGGCACTAAAAGCTAAGAGTGACCAGACACCGCGTGATTGTACCGCCAACGTTGAAAATGTGGCGGAAGTACTGCACTCGACCGGAACGTGAAAACCTTTCCCAAGGATGGTTGCAAGGTACAATTGCGGCCCAGCAATATGAAGAAGAAAGACTACTTCGAAAAGCGGGTGATGTTTTGAAAAGAATACAAGCTGCATGTGACTTCCCAAAAATCAGCAAAGTAGCAAAGGCAGGGCTCCGTGAACTAGAGGAGCTCCTAGATCGCATAGGGCACTATCGGAGGAGCTGGTTAAGGGCCGAAGACGAACAGATGTCTAAAGAGGCTCTTGCGGCGAAATCTAAAGGCGACATGCAGATAGCTCCACCATTAAAACTCACGGGTTCCATACAGTGCTTACAAAAGGAGCGAAGAAAGCCGCAAAGAAACTCCTTCAAAAAAAGCCAGAAAGTAAAGTTCGCACGGACGCCCAATTGAAAAAGGACCTGATGCAAAACAGGAGAGGCAGAAGCCCCAACAAAGACCCTGGCAGAAGGCACTGCTTGTAAAGCCCCAAGATGGCCGATCCTACGCGGAGGTGCTGCGGGACATCAGGGGAAACGTAAGGCCCGAAGACACCAATACTACCATTAAAGTAGTACGACAAACGCGGTCGGGCCACATACTGGTCGAATTCGGAGCAGAGGCCGGCAATCAAGAAGCATTCTGCGACGCATTAAAGAAAGTCCTCGGCAAAAGTGCACCTATAGCCCCGCTCGAGCCGATGGCAACGATCAAAATACGGGACATTGACTGCGTGACAGATCTGGCCGAGGTAGAAGAAGCCATCAAAAGGGAGTTCCCTAGCGTGGGAAGGATCAAAGTGAGACTGACACCAGAAAACTACAGGGGACAACGCATGGCCATAGTTGATTTGACCGAAAAGGACGCCGAACAATTCCTGAACAAGGGCAAAGTATGAATTGGGTGGGTTGTCTGAAGGATACGGCGAAGAGCAACGCCTCTTCAATGTTTCAAACGCCTTGGTTATGGTCACACCACACAAGTATGCAAAGGACCCGATAGCAGTTCCCTATGTTACAAATGCCGTGAAATGGGACATAAAAGAAAAGATTGTACGAAGGAGGCACACTGTATTCTTTGCAAAGATGCTGATCCAAAAGCTGATTTTGGACACGTCTTGGGATCAGGAAAATGCCGGGTGTTCCAGGAAGCCCTAGCCAAGGCAAAATCAGAGCTACGATGACCCGCATCCTGCAGCTAAACCTACACCGCAGTTCAACCGCCCAAAATCTAGTTGAGTAGTTTGCGAGGGACATGAAAGCCGACTTCTTGCTGCTGAGTGAGCAACACCATAGTAAAAGTCCTGCACTATGATATTCTGATGAAACTGGTACTGCCGCTATCTGGGTTCCGAACAGTGATATCAAGCGGAGAGTTGTGGAGGGGGGGATGGTTTTGTGTGGGCTCGGTGCTCAGGGATCACCTTCTTTAGTGTGTACCTAACGCCTAACGAGTCGATATCATCTTTCCAAGCCAAGCTTAATGCTTTGGAGGGCGCTGCCTCAAACGCAGAGGGCAACGTGCTCGTTGGGGGAGACTTCAACGCAAATGCAATCGAATGGGGCATGCCTTAAACAGATCCGCGGGGAAAACGAATCCTGGAAATGGTGGCCAGGACGGCCCTCGTCGTACTAAACTCCGAAAATACGCCGACTTTTCGCCGTATTGGCTGTGAGGGAACAATACTGGACGTGACATTCGCCTCGGAGTCCTTAGTACGAAGGATACACAACTGGAAAGTATTAGGGGACTACTCAGCCAGTGATCATCAGTGCATTCTGCTTGAGATAATGGATGCTGTCTCCCAATGTCCGTGCTCTCGGCCTTCCACAATTGGATGGAACATCGGAAGGATGGGACGTCGAGAGGTTCGTCAAGGCTCTCACAGCGGGCCAGCCGCTGCAAGAGCTTTGGAGGGGACGGAAAAACTGGTAGCTGAAGACGTGGTGAACTCTACCATGAGCATAATCACGACTGCTTGCTGCGCTTCTATGCCCCGTCAAAGACTCCGGCACGGCAAGCCCCCAGTGTACTGGTGGTCAACTGAAATCGCTGAAAAGCGAAGGGAGTGTCACAAGCTTCGACGTGAGGCTCAACGGGTGCGGAACCGTGATGAGGCATGCGAGCAGGTGGCAGCATATATGTCGGCCAGGAAATATCTTCGCAGGCTGATCAACAGTAGCAAGGCTCGCTACTGGCAAGACCTAGTGGACAATGTGAACAAGGATCCGTGGGGCCTTGGCTACAAGCTGGTCATGGGGAAACTTGGTGCCCTACGGAAGCCTTGTGTACATGACGCGGAAAAGATGGACACGATAGTGCGGGGACTCTTCCCCGCCCATCCTGTCCTTGTTGACGCTGTCCATGGTGAAACAGCAGTAGAGTGCCCACACTTCACACAGCTGGAGCTGGAGGAGGCAGTTATCTCATTGAAAACGAGGAAGGCTCCAGGTCAAGATGGTGTTCCAGCTGAGGTGTGGTGGCTCGTCTATCACAATTGTCCTGATTTGCTGCTCAGCACATTCAACGCTTGCCTACAGGGTGGGGTTTTCCCGGTACGATGGAAGGTGGCGAGGCTCGTGCTGATCAGCAAGGGGAAGGGAAATCCCGGATCGCCGTCTGCATACCGCCCGTTATGCATGCTAGACACGGCTGGGAAAGTGCTAGAGAAACTCATCAAGGGAAGACTCACTGACGCGATTCGTGCTGCTGGGGACCTATCTCCTCGGCAGTACGGCTTTAGAGCAGGAAGTTTTACCATTGATGCGATTGCAGAGGTGGTGAGCGCGGTCCAAAAGGCAGAGACATATAGTCGCACCAAGCGACGGATCGTCCTGTTGGTGACGCTCGGCATCAGGAATGCCTTCAACTCCGCTAGATGGGTGGATATTCTGAACACGCTGGAAAACTCTTTTCAAGTTCCAGAATATCTAATGCGGCTTTTGAGGAACTACCTTAAGGGCCAAAGCCTGCTCTACGACACGACACAGGGCCAACGAAGGATGGAAATTACATCGGGTGTTGCCCAGGGATCTATCCTTGGTCCGGATCTGTGGAACGTGTCTTACGACGGGCCACTGAGACTTGAGATGCCAGATGAGTCGCGCTTGGTTGGCTATGCGGATGATGTTGCGGCTCTGGTCGCTGGACGCACCGTTGAACAAGCGCAACTTAGGCTAGGTATACTAATGCGCCGAGTGAGGGACTGGATGACTGCTCGTGGGCTCAGCTTAGCACTGGAGAAAACCGAAGTGGTCATCTTGACAAAAAAGAGAATCCCTAGAGTAGGGATGATCAGTATTGGAGACATACAAATCCAACCGAAGCCAGCGGTGAAGTACCTGGGGCTACTGATCGACTCGAAGATGAGTTTCTCTGAGCAAATCAGGGCAATGGCTGAGAAGGCAGCTTCGGGAATATCGGCTCTGAGTCGACTTATAGCCAACGTAGAAGAACCCAGTCCATCAAGAAGAGGCCTCTTGATGAGTGCTGTAGGGTCAGTGCTACTGTACGGAGCAGAGGTATGGGGCGACGCTCTCAGCAAGGAGGTATACCGAAAACGTTTGGCACGGGTGCAGAGAAGAGGAGCACTGAGAATTGCATCTACGTATCCAACAGTCTCCGACTCAGCCGTGAGAGTGATTGCAGGCGTGATATCTATCGCCCTCCTTGCTAGAGAGCACCGCGCTATTTACCTGCGCCGAAACGAGGATGCGAGGGAGATGGTTGTCCGCGAGGAGAGACAGCGCTCACTCAACGATTGGCAGCAGTCTTAGGTGAGTTGCACGAAGGGAAGGTGGACTGCGCGCCTCGTCCCGGATGTGAGACCGTGGCTAAATCGAAGGTATGGTGAGACTGACTTCTATCTGACCCAGCTTTTGAGTGGGCACGGGTTTTTTCAGTCTTACCTGCACAAGATTGGTAAGTCACGGTCCCCCGATTGTCGGTTTTGCCCAGAAGAGGAGGACAATGCCTGTCACACATTTTTTGCGTGTACGAAATGGGTCAGGCTGCAAAGAGAACTTTACAGGGAGACGGGGGAGATCACCCCGGATAAAAAAGTTGCGATGATGCTCGAATCGGTTGACAAATGGAATCAGGTGGTACATTACGCTCGGGCAGTCCTAAAATATAAAAGGGACTCACAGCAGCCGGGGGCGCTGCGGCTGGGGGATCGCTTGTCTAGCAATTCCTCTTCCCCTCTCCCCTCCCGCTAGGAAAGGGATTCCCCAGCTTGAAGGCGCTCCACGGCGTAACAAAACGAGACCTGGCCCGAAGTAATGTGTCAAACGGTTCCAGGCTGGGTTCTCAGGTTGACAGGGGAGGTGTTTAGTGGGTAGTCCAGTCGTGCATGGGAGCTCCACACTCTGTGCATAAATAGCATTCACCTCCCTACCACAAAAAAACGGTTTTACACTAATGTAGGTTGAGTTATCGCCATTTCAATTTTATGGAATTACAAATACAATAACACATGTTGGTAGTTAATATATATTTCAAATCGACCAAACCACTCTTATTTTCTTTGGATTTTCATGAAAATTTCAGGAATTGTGGTTTACTTGAAAATGTTCAATAAGCCAAGCATTAAGAAAAATTATTCAACATGGAACGAAATCGTGGCTGTTATGTGCTTATGTAGAAAACACTGCGTCCTTTGGATGAATTTGAACGATTTTTTAAATAAGTAATAGGTGAATAATTCAAATAATTGTTTCATAGCATCTGAAAATTGTTTTCGAACCCTAGAATGGTTACAAAACCCTTCTGCTAGGAGCGCTCTCTTGCCTCCTCGACTTGTTTCAATGAAGCCTACATTTCTGATTATTTTCGGATTTTTCGGTTGGAACATGTCCAATCGCGAGGGGATACGCGAAAAGTTCGTACATTGCCCCTTCTCCTGCCTCCCACGGTACTGATAAGGTAATTTTAAGACTTGTTCTGAAAAGATCTCATTAAGACCTTTCCAATGACACTCTATCTGACTACCAATGGTGAAAAATTTTTTTTGAAGGGTCACCCCTTGAACCCCTTTGAAAAGTGTTTCCACCCCCAAAACTTTCAAGAAGTTACCACTTCTGACCTTTTCGCAAAGTTTCATGACTGTAGCTTCTATAGTTTCAGAGAAAAATTGCTGTGACATACCGACGGATGGACATAGGTCGTGATTGCAAAAGGGTTTTGTATTTTAGTAGAAAGCCTTAATAAACGAAATCTCACGTAAATTTCTTTTCACTTACTTCAATTTATTGTAATACCATAACCTTCTTTGCTCGCTACTCCTTCAGGCGCCTATATTGTCAAGATTTCGTAATCAATTAATATCTAATATATGAATGGAGTTTAACAGATCAAAGATACTCTTTTGTGATTGCTTAATAAACGAGCATAAATATATATCTTTGATTGGCTACTTTGCAGCTACTTAAAATCAATAGGTCAAACCGTTCAAGAATGCTTGAGGCGCTGACAATCATCTGAATAGGTATCGACAGGTATTAAAGGGGCAACTTAAGTGAACAATTTAAACTGCAACAATATTATGTTCTCTATTGATACTTGAAAATGTTCACACTAATTATATGTCATTTGTTGAATAGTAGACAATTTAAATAAATGACAATGATTGGGGTCAGTTGTTTGCGTGCTCCACAAAGTTCTTAAGAGTTTCAATTTGGACTGACGCAATTTTAGGTTCAATTAGATTTTAACAGTTATGTTTTGCGTTTGAATATTATTTGTGATCATAGGAAAATTATTTAATTATTTCGAAAATGCACTGTCCGATCAATCCTTCTACATTCATTTATTAACTTCTTTCGCCAACGTATTTTGTTGAATTCAAAAGTTATATATACATTCCAATAGTCACTAAAAAACCATTCCTCTATTTTAGACCGCTTACTAAAATATAAGGCACGCATAAAAGCAAACAGCATATCACATGCATGCAATGAACCAAACAAGCAATTTGCATATAAGAAAATTTGCCTATTATTGGAAACTAGTTGAGTAGATAGAAAACTATTTATAGAAAGCAGATCAACAATCCACATGTAATTTAGCAGCAAATGCGCGTATGAAACTGCTAAATCGCCTGTCTCATAAATCTTTCGAATCAAAGCCAAAAACGAAAAATAGTTTACCGTCACCTGAAACGAATCTACAGAATTGAAAGGTGTAGCAATTAATCATACAAGTGTCTTAATGTCCTAATTGCATGGTGTTAAGTGCTACGAAAATTATATAAAATAGCAACGCATAAATTCCTCGACAAGAAGAGAAGCTATCGCTCGAGAATATTTAAATTTTAATTTGCAATTAATTGAATGATAGTAAGCAGAATATGAGATCGAATCTGAATGTTATTGACGCGTCTTAGCACAGGTGTCCTTGCTTGTAGTTCTTTTGCTTTGCAAAGTTATATTCTACGAAGCTTTAATATTGATAAGGCCTACAAGCAGCATATAAAAAAGAAAAAAATTCCTGGGAATTTGGGAGACGTGCAAAATATTTAAATTCCTATAAAGCCTTGAATATCAATTTATTTCCTGCCCAACGTTAATCTTATGTCTCTGTTACAAGTAGGTTAATTTCAGTATCAAGGCGCGTAGCATACAAGCATCGTGCACATAACGAAGAATTTTTTATTGATTTTAAATAGCTGAGTCTTTACAAAAAGTGTACAAATGATACATTCACTCCGCATTGGCGCCAATAATACCCTTTAGCTGCGTCGAAACCACGTACCATTGCTTACAGAAGTTCATTGCGTTGCCGAATTGAGGCCACACAAAGCCTTTATCTCGCCGATCTACATTTCACACGGATTTTAATTAAACATTTCATATTTGACCGATATGCACGTAATTTACCGTTTCGACGGTGCAAGCTAGCAAAATTAACATTTCAACTGATTATTGTTGAAGACATTCACAGAGCTGATAATCGCATGCAATCGCAGTGCAGTGTATACACAAAACATGACCTGTTGCAAACTCATATTCATATGTTTTGCATAACAAGTGGGTGTGCACCCGAATGTGTTGGGGCAAGCCTGAAAGGCGTTAATTCGGAAAAATGACATGAGTAATTACCTTGCTACGAGCATTATGATCCAATATTTTAGTAATTGAGGGTGACAAGATTGTCCGCATAATATATGATTAGCTTATGTCCAACAAGTTGGCTATATGAGCGCTAAGGTAGTTGTATACATAAAAAAATGTTTGATTGTTTTTTTTAAATATTTTTATTTATTTAACTAATTATGAATATTTTACTTATGTATAACCTTCAAGCTCTTCCACAAATCTCCAATTCAGTAACAAAACTTGTGGAAACGTTGTGTTTTGGTGCACCTTGCTTTTCATCATGCTGTACCCACTCAGTCTTTTCTCATAATGGTTCATTTTTTACCCGACATTTGTATAAATGCTTTTTTAGGCTTCTGCTCACGCATAGCTTTTGAATTAAAACAAGTAAAAAGTGCTATTTTCGGTCGAATTGTAATTATAGTAAAGTTCCTCTTCGCAAGGAATCGAGCTATATGTGAATTCCAGTTATTGAGACTTATTAGATTGTGTTTAGTCACCGTAGAGTAGTGGTTAAAGCGCTCCTTGCGTAAGCCAAAGGTTCCCTAGTTTGAGTCCCGTTGGTGACAACGAGATTGGTTCTTCAATCGAACTGTAAGCCCGTTCAGTTATGATACGTACTAGTTTAGAATCAGAACGTATCGTAGTCGGGTGGACTTACACACGGCCAAGAGTGGCATAAAAGAGCCAAGTTTTGAAAGCGTCGCTATGATTTACACGCTAGTTTTTGATGGAAAGGCGAATGAATTACGATGTTAACATAGCAAGACTTGACAAGTACTAACCACAAAGATTTGACAGTTCACCGAAAGCAAACAGAGTATGTCCAACGATTTGAAGACTATGCCCCCATAAAGTGAAACTTTTGATTAATTTTGTCTGTTTTTTTTCATCTACACCTGGTAAGCTAGCAGTAATATAATTAGACTCAAATTTCGGAGACAAATCAGTGCTTTGAATTTAATATGGGGCTCCCATACGCAATTAACTAGACTACCCACTAAACACCTCCACTGTCAACCTGCAAACCAGCCTAGAACCGTTTGACTCATTACTTCGGGCGAGGTTTTGTTTTTCTACGCCGTGAGGTGCCTTCAGGCTGAAGATCCCTCCTCCAGTGGGATGGAAGAGAAGGAGAGGAATTGCCAGAAAGATGATCACCAAGACTGGATTCCCCCGGCTGCTGTGAGTATCTTTTAGAACTGCCTAAACATAATGTGCCACATGGTTCCATCTGTCAACCGGTCCAAGCATCACCGTGACTATAGCATCTGGGGGGAGTTCTCCCTGTAGAGGCCCCATTGGTGCCTGTCATATCTTTTGCATACAAAACATTTTTGGTAGGCATCATCATCCTCTTCTGGACAAAAACTACAATCAGAAGACCGTGACTTACCAATCTTGTGTAGATAAACTAGAAAAACTCATGCTTACCAAAAAGCTGGATCAGATAGAAGTCAGTCTCACAAAGCCTTCGATTCAGCCACGATCTTAAATACGGGATGAGGCACGCAGTCCACCTTTCCTTCATGCAATTCACCCAAGACTGCTACCAATCGTTGAGTGAGCGCTGTCTTTAATCGCGGTCAACCGTCACCTTCGCGTCCTCGCTTCGACGCAGGCGCTCTTAGAGACTGTCGAATATGAAGATGCAATCATCAGTGCTCCTCTTCTCTGTACCTGTGCCAAGGGTTTTTGGTACACCTCCTCACTGATTGCATCTGCTCCTTGCAGTACACTAACCCTACAACAAGAGACATCTTCTTGATGGGTTGGGTCCCCTAAGTTGGCTGTAAGTTGACTCATAGCCGATACGCCCTAAGAAGCATTCTCAGCCATCACCCTGATATGCTCAGAGAAACTCATTTTCGAGTCGATCAGTGGCTCCAGGTACTTCACCGCTTGCTTTGATTCATTTAGGATGTCTCCAATACTGATTATCCTTACTCTAGGGATTCTCCTTTTTGATAAGATGACTAATTCGGGTTTTTCCCACAACTGGACTGAGCCCTGGAGTAGTCATCCAGTCTATCAATCGGGGCATTAGTATACCTAGCCAAAGTTGCGTTTCTTCAATGGTCCACCCAGCAACAAGAGCTTCAACATCATCGGCATAACCAATCAATCCTAACTCATCAGGCATCTTCAGTTTCAGTACCCCCATGGGAAATACGTTCCACAGGGCTGGACCAAGAAAAGAATCCTGGGCAACATATGATGAAACTTCCATCTTTTGTTGGCCCTGCGTCTTATCATAAAGCAGGCTCCGGTTCTTCAAGTAGTCCCTTAGAAGCTGCATTAGATAATCTGGAGCTTGAAAAGGGTTTCCAGCGTATTCAGAATATCCAGCCAATTCACGGGGTTTTCCCGGCAGTTGGAAGACACACTGTTACACACTGTGTATGAGACTCCTATGCACGTAAACGACTGGGTTACCCACTTAATATCTTATCTGTCAACCCGAAAGCCTAGCCTGAACCGTTTGACACATTACTTCGGGTCAGGCCTCTTTTTGTTACGCCGTTAGGCACCTTCATGCTGGGGGATCCCTTTTCTAATCGAAGGGGAGAGGAAGAGGAATTGCCAGAAAGTGATTCCCCAGCTCTAAAGTCATCGACTGCTAGAAGTCAATTTTATTTCATTAGGACTGCCCGAGCATAATGTGCCACCTGGTTCCATTTGTCAACCAATTCAAGTATCATCGCGAATATATTATCCAGGGTGAGCTCTTCCGTCTCCCTGTAGAGGTCCCATTGTAGCCTCTCCCATTTTGTGCGTGCAAGAAATATGTGGCGGGCATCGTCTTCCTCTCCCGGGCAAAACCGATACTCGGGGGAGTGTGACTTACCAATTTTGCGCAGGTAAAACTCAAAATACCCCCATGCCCACTCCAAAGCTGGGTCAGATAGAAGGTAGTCTTACCATGCCTTCAATTTAACCACGGCCTCACATCCAGGATGAGGCGCACAGTCCACCCTTCACACAATTAACCCAAGGCTGCTACCAATCGTTGAGTTTGCGCTATCCGTCGTCGCGGGTAACCATCTCCCTCGCGTCCTCGTTTTGACGCTGATAAATAGCGTGGCGCTCTGTAGCAAGGAGGGCAACAGGTATCACGCCTGCAATAACTCTCACTACCAAATCAGAGGCTGTCAGATATGAAGATGCAATTCTTAGCCCTCCTCTTCTCTGTACCTGTGCCAAGCCTTTTCGGTATACCTCTTTACGCAGGGCGTCACACCGTATTTCTACTCTGTGCCGTAGCACTGATCCTGCAGTGCTCATCAAGAGGCATCTTCTTGATGAGTTTGGGCCCTCATGTTGGAAAGAAGTCAAATATTAGCTCTGATACTCCCAAAGCAGCCATCTCAGCCGTTACTCTGATTTGCTTGGAGAAACTCATCTTCGAGTTGATCAGTACCCTCCAATTCTTCACCGATGGCTTCGATTCAATTAGTTTGTCTCCAATACTGATCATCGTTACTCTAAGGATTTTGTTTTCCACTTTGGTTTTCTCCAGTACTGAACTGAACCAACGAGTAGTCATCCAGTCTCTCACTCGGCGCATTAGCGTACCAAGCCTAAGTGCGATCCATTTGATATTTTACGCATCTGGATCTAGCAAGCAGGCGCAACAATGGTAGAACGTTCTGTTCGAAAGTAGTACTGCTTAGACATGGGTAACGCAGCGCTGCGCCGCGCAATTGCGTTAAAGCACTATCAATGATACCACTGCGTTGATACCGATCCTCGGTATCGGCAGCGTAGTAGCGGGTTTTGGCATCAACCTCTATGTTGAGAGATTTAACGCTTTGCATCAACACAGTTGCTGTGTGTTGGTAGTAACATTAGATTCAAGGGATGTATCTATTGCGCTGGCATTGGCAATGCCAAGCCATTTGGCTGAGCGCTATATTACGCCGCAGTGCCCAGTGTATCTAGCATAGAAGCATGCGATCATGGCATCGCAGCAGAATGGTACCAATACAGTGCGTTAATATCATTGTCGGCACTCATATGATGCTATTATGTGAACCCAGAAAAGCAGAGTCATATGAAATCAAGGTACCATAGTGCAATGGTATCAGCGCAATGAGTTGATACAACTGCAGGTGCTGGTATCAGTGTATCAGCGCATCAACATTTGATGCATTACACACGTCTAACTGCTAAGGATAAGAACCCCAGCACCACGAATCGCATAAGTTAGTCTCCCCTTGATGAGTTTCTCTTGCACTTTCTCAGCAGTGTCTTGCATATATAACGGGTGGTATATAGATGGTAGTCCAGGATACCCCTTCTCCTTGTTGATCAGAACGAGCCTCGCTACCTTCCATTGTACCGTGAATACTCCGCTCCTTAGACAAGGGTTGAATAGTGCTGAGCAGCAAGTCAGACAATGGTGATAGACAAGTTGCAACATCTCAGCTGGAACACCATTTAGACCTGGAGCCTTCTCAATTTCAATGGAAGGACTGCCTCTCCCAGTGCCGGCTGTGTGAAAAGTGGACACTCGATTGCTTGCATCTAGTTATTAGTGGCTGAATGACAACATCTAAATTATTCGTGTTTATTTTCAGTTTTTGCAGTATTCGTTACTTAGTTTTTGAGTTTCAGCTCATTAATGCTACATTTAGTTGTGTTGTTTACTTGTATTACAAATTAGGAAAAGGCTAGGTATATGTTATGTTTATTTTATTATGTTTAGAGATAAGGTTAAACGCTTACAGTGGCGGATAAAAGTCTACGACAACTCCTTATATTGAGATTCTGGTTAGTTGGAAGCTTTAATCAAAAATCCATTAATGCTCATTTTTCAGTAACAAAAATATATTTTTAAAAAAATAAAGATAAAAACTTTTCATACCAGAATTAAGGAGAAATTCATGAAAACGTAAAAAATTTAATGGACAAAAGTCTACGACAGTCATTGCTGACTCAGTTATACACAAAAAATTTCCAACTAAACGTATCGGAATGTCATCAGTAGTTGTTTATTTGCTCTTATTGTCATTCCATATATGTGCTGCTGCAATTCTGTTTAAGTTTTATCGCTAGATTCAAACTGAAAGGACCGCAAAATGTCAACGCCAAAAGAAATTTCAAGTGATATCCAAAATTTGGTCGTACAGTATAAAAAAGACAATAAATCGTGCCCGGAAACCGCGAATTTACTGAAACTTAAACAAACTTCTGTGTATACAATCATCAAAAACTTTGAAAACAGTGGTTGAAGCCGCGAACTGACTGATTGAAAAAGTTTGCGGGCAGAGACATTAGTTTCATTCTAAAAGAAGTGAACGGTAATCCCAAAATAAGTGCTCCAGATTTGGCGAAACAAGGTGCTACGGAAAGAAAAAAGGATGTTCATGCAAGAGCCATCAGGAGAGCATTAAATATTAATGGGTTTCAAAGCAGAACTCTACGTAAAAAGCCATTAATATCCGCCAAAAACCGACTTCTGCGTCTACAGTTCGCCAAGGGCCATATTGGCAAGAACAGTGATTTTTGGATCCACGTCCTTTTCACCGATGAGTCCAAATCAAACATTTTCATAAGTGATAGTCGCAGTAAAGTATGGAGGAAAAAGAACACGGCTTTGGAAACCAATAATTTGATTCCTACTGTAAAGCACGGTGGAAGTAATGCGACGGTTTGGGGAGCCATCACTGCATCTGGGGTTGGCAGATCGGCTTTTGTTAAAACTATGATGGACTGTTATGTTTACAAGAACCTGTTGGGGAGAGATGGATTTTCCAACAAGACAATAATCCAAAACACTCAGCACTTTTCGTCAAGAACTGGCTGTTGCACCACGCTCCGAGGCAACTTAATACGCCTCCACTAAGTCCGGATATAGACCCAATAGAGCATGTATGGAAGCTTTTGGGACGTAAAATTCGAAAATGTCGCATTGAAAATAAAAATTTGTTGAAGGAAGCGCTTGTTTCAGGATGGGCGAAAGTCACATCGTCAGAAACTGGTTATTTAGTCACCTCTATGCCCGGAAGACTAGAAGCAGTAACTGATGCGAAAGGGGGTCCAAACAAAAGTAAAAAGTTTTAAAAATTCCAATACGTTTACTTAAAAATATTTTGTGTACAAGTCAGCCAGCACTTACTGTCGTAGACTTTTGTCCATTAATTTTTTTATATTTTTACGAATTCCTCCTTAAGTTTGTTATGAAGTTTTTTTGTCTTTGTTTTTTTATAAATATATTTACATTGCTGAAAAGTGCACACCAATGGATTTTTGATTAAAGCTTCCAATTAACCAGAATCTCAATATAAGGAGTTATCGTAGACTTTTATCCGCCACGGTAGGTTAGGAATATTGTGATAGAATTTTTTAGTATAAAATTAAGTATCTGATTTAATTTTATTAGAATTAGGTTATAACATATTAGGTATAGGATAAAAGTTCACTGTTGTGTTATAATTATAAATAACTTTGGAATAGTGTAGGTTAGTTTTTTCTCCTTTTTCCAATCAAATCATAAAATATGTAATAATCTTAATTAAATTGAATTTGCTACAGTTTTTTTGACAATATGCGTTCAACTGATAACGTATAAATTTAGAGAGCCATTTGGGCCATTAAGTTGTTGTATTGTTATTATTTGGAATTTGCTTTATATTCTTTTAAAATGTATAATACTTTGTATTGAATAAAGCGCTTTTGACTTTGATTCGATTGCTGTTTCACGGGATGAGTGGGGAAAAATGCCCGCACTATCTCGTCTCTCTTTTTTGCATCATGTATGAAACACGTCCGTAGGGCGCCAAGCTTCTGCATAACTAACTTGTAGCCAAGGCCCCACGGATCCTTGTTGACATTGTCCACAAAATCTTGTCAGCAGCAAGCCTTGCTGTTTTTAATCAATTCGCGAAGTCATTTATTTGCTAACTCATATGATGCTACCCGATTGCATACCTCGTCAAGGTTCCGCACCCGTTGAGCCTCACGCCAAAGCTTGTGACATTCCTTTCACTTTTCAGCAATTTCAGTCGACCACCAGTACACTAAGGTCTTGCCGTGTCGGTGTTTTTGACAGGGCGTAGAAGTGTTGCAAGCAGTAGTATGCTCATGGTTCAATTCACCACATCTTGAGCTGCGAATGATTCCGTTACTTACGAGTCTCCGTGCAGCGGGGCACCTGCTGTTAGCCCCTCGGCAAGTCTCTCGACGTCTATCCTTCCGGTTTTCCACCCAATTGTGAAAAGTCGAGAGCACATATCAGGAGATAACATCATGGATCTCGAGTATAATGCACTGATCATCACAGACTGAGCAGTCCTCTCATACTCTCCAATTGTGTATCTTCCGGGCTACGAATTCCAAGGCAAATGTCACGTCCGTAATGGTTCCTTCGCAGCCAATACGGCAGAAAGCGGACGTTTTTCTGGTGTTTACTACGATAAGCGCAATCCTAGCTGCCATTTTTAGGATTTGTTTTTCCCGCTGATTAGTCAAAAGCATGCCCCATTCGATTGCGTTTCTGTAGAAATCTCCTCCAACGAGCACATTTTGGGCTGGCGGGTATGATGATTTGGACTTAGTTGCTTTGCATAGTAGCGCCAAGGTGACACTCACGCGTGAATGGCTCCAATTCGACTCTCATGCCGTTTTCGTCCCGGTAAAACTTTGGTAGGCCTCAAAATACGTTCGAAATTCGCACCATTAGCTTGATGGGGTAGGTTCGGTTGACGCGGACTCCCAATTAGTGTTCGTCTGGCTCTTGGCACTTGTCCCCATAAGGGCTTGTGCCAACCATCACATGGCCTCCCTGCTCTGCAAAGATAACCATGGGACCAAAAAGACGACTACACACACGAACGGAGATACTGCCTCCAAGGGGGGCCCAATAAAACTGGAGCAACCAAAACCCATAAAAAAACCCAAAAAAAGAAAGCAACAACGATGACGCTACCAGTGGCTGTAGCCACAATGTTAACAGCACATTGGGAGCGGTACTAAAGGCGACAAAAACGACGATTAATACAATGATAGGAAAAACGGACAAAAAACGGAGATTAACAGACAGTCTTGTCCAGGGTGAGATTCCTGCGGCATTCAGGCGCAGCAAAAAAATGATTCGAATGCCAGAGCGTCCTATAAAGGAAAGGCGGGAAACTGTGCATGACGCGTCAGATGTTAAGTGGTGGAGGAAACATTATGAACATCAAGAAATCGATGGTCACTGCTGCGGTTGCTTCCGAAGCGACTGAAGCAAAGGTCCTAAATCCCGATATAACAACGAATCATCCTGAAGTCCACGAAGAGACTACGGCAGGAAAGGACAGGATTGACTCGACAAACAGAGCGAGGTTGTGTGATTTCATCGCCAACGTCGAAAATGTGGTGGAAGTACTGTATTCGGAAACGGAAGCCGATAATCTCTCCCAAGAACGATGGTCGCAATGTACAATTGCCGCCCAGCGACATGAAGAAGATAGGCTGTTCCATAAAGCGGGAGATGTTCTGAAAAGAATATAATTTGCATGCGACTCACCAAAAATCAACAAAGCAGTAAAGATTTGGCTCCTTGAACTAGAGGAGCTCCTAGACCGCATAAGGCATTATCGGAGGAGCTGATCAAAGGTCAAAGAGTACCAGAATGCTGTAGAAGAGCAGAACGCTAAAGAAGCGCTGGGGGTTAAATCTAAAGGGCACGTAAAGACAGCTCCACCGTCAAAAATCAATAAAAGAGTGGTACCTAGCCCAATCAAAGGAGATCGGCATTAAAGAAGGAAGGAAGAGGTACTTGATGCGCGTGGAACACTAGATCAGAGGTTCCAGACAGTGCTTACAAAAGGAGCGAAGAAAGACGCAAGGAAACTCCTTCAAGAAGCGCCACAAAATAAAGTTCCAACAACAAAAAAAAAAGATCTGAATCAAAACAGGGGAGAAAAAGCCCCAAAGTAGACCCCAGCAGCAGGCACTGCTCATAAAACCCCAAGATGGTCGATCCTACGTGAAGGTGCTGCAGGATATCAGAGAAAATGTAAGGCCATCAAAGCATTACGACCAACGTGGTCAAGCCACATACAGCTCAAATTTAAAGTAGGACTCGAGAACAAGGAAGCATTCTGCAATGCAGTAAAGAAAGTCCTCGAAAAAAGCGCTACTATATCTTCGCTCAAGCCGATGGCAACGATCAAAATAAGAGACATTAACTACGTGACGGATCTGGCCAAAGTTGAAGAGGCCATCTAAAGGGAGTTCTCTAGCGTGGACAGGATCAAAGCGAGGATGACACTAGAAAACCATAGGGGACAGTATGGCCATAATTGACTTGACCGAAAAGGACGCCAAACAATTTCTGAATAAGGGCAGAGTAAGAATAGGAAAGGTTGTTCTGTAGGGTATGGCAAAGAGCAGCGCCTCCTGAATGTTTCAAATACCTTCGCATGGTCACACCGCACAAGTATGCAAATGACCCGATAGGAGTTCCCTATGTTATGAATGCGGTGAAATAGGACATAAAAGAAAAGATTGTACGAAAGAGGCACATTGTATTCTCTGCAAGGATGCTGATCCAAGACCTGATCTTGGACATGGCTTAGGATCAGGAAAATGCCGGGTTTTCCAGGAATGCCAATGCAGGATCAGAAGATGAATGAGCTGCATCATGTAACTAAACTTACAGCGCAGTTCAACCGCACAAAATCTGTCTGAGCAGTTTGCGAGGGATATGAAATCCGACTTTTTGTGCCTGAATGTGCAACAATATGATAAAAGTCCTGCATCATGGTATCCTGATAAAATTGGTACTGCCACCATATGGGTTCGAAGTAACGATTTCCAGGTGGAGGGTTGTAGACGGGGGGATGGTTTTATGTGGGTTCAGTGATCAGGGACCACCTTCAAGTGAATCGATATCATCTTTCCAAGCCAAGCTTAATGTTTTGGAGGGCAGTGTCTTGAACGCAGAGGGAACATGCTCGTTGGGGGAGACTACAACGTGCATGCCTCAAACAGATCTGTGTGGAAAACGTGTCCTACAAATGGTGGCCAAGATAGTGCTTACAAACTAAACACCAGAAATACAACGAATCTCCGCCGTGTTGGCTATGAAGGAGCCAGATCGGACGCGATATTTGCCTCAGAGTCCTGAGTATGGAGATGCACAATTGGAGACTGTTACAGGACTACTCAGCCAGTGCTCATCACTGTATTCGACACGAGATCACTGTTACTGTCTCCTGACATCTGTGCTCTCAACTTTCTGTAATTTGATGGAAGATCGGAAGGATGGACGTCGAGAGGCTCGCCAAGGAGCTCACAGCAAGTGCCTTACTGCAGCAATAGTCGCAGGGGATGGAAGAACTGGCAGCTCAAGACGTGGTGAACTCATCTATGAGCATCATTACGACTGCTTGCAATGCTTCTATGCCCCATCGAAAACCTAGGCACGGCAAGCCCCCAGTTTTTTGGTGGTCAACTAAATTTGCTGAAATGCAAAGGGAGTGTTACAAGCTCCGGAGTGAGGCTCAACGGATATGGAACCATGACAAGGTATGCAACCAGGTGGCAGCATATAAGTCTGCCAGTAAATGCATTTGCAAATTGATTAACAATAGCATAGCTCGCTGCTGGCAAAACCTAGTGGACAATGTGAATAAGGAACCGCGGGGCCTTGGCTGCAAGCTAGTTATGCGAAAGCTTAGTGCCCTGCGGAAGCCTTGCATACATAATGCGGAAAAGGTAGAAGAGATAGTGTGGGAACTCTTCCCCACCCATCCTATCCATGTTGACACCGTCCATGCTGAAACAGCAGTCGAGTATCCACTCTTCGCACAGCCGGAACTGGAAGAGGCATTCCTTTCACTGAAAGTGAGGAAGGCTGCAGGTCCAGATGGTGTTCTTGCTTAAGTGTGACAGTTTGTCTATCACTATTATACTGACTTTCTCTTCAACGCTAAGCTACGGGACGGGCGTTTTCCGGTACAATGGGAGGACGAGGCTTGCCTTGACCAGCAAGAAGCAGAGAAACCCCAAATCACCGTCTGCATATCACTAATTATGCATGCTGAACACAGCTCGGAAGGTGCTAGGAAACTCATCAAGGGAGCTGGAAGATACCTCCTCCAGTGGGTGGGGAGAGGGGAAGAGGAAGTGCAAGACAAGTGATCCCCCATACGCAACGCCCTCAGCTGCTCTGAGTCCCTTTTATCTTTTAGGACTGCCCGAAAATAATGTACCACCTGGTTCCATTTGTCAACCGATTCGGGGCATCACCGTGGCTATATTATCCAAGATGAGCTCTCTTGTCTCAATGTAAGGGTCTCCTTGCAGCATTTCCTATTTTGTGGCAGTAAAAAATGTGTGGCAGGTATTGTTATGACTGAAAACACCCATGTCCGCTCAAAAACTGCGTCAGATAGAAGTGAGTCTCACCATGCCGCTGTCTTTCCTCTCGAATAACAATCTTCCTCATATCCTCGTTTTGGTGCAGGTAAATTATACGGCGCTCTCTAGCAACGAGGGTGACAGGTATCACGCCTGCCATAACCCTTACCACCAAAACAAAGACTGTCAGGTACGAAGATGCAATCCTCAGTGCTCTTCTTCTCTGAACATGTGCCATGCTTTTTCGGTATACGTCCTTACTGAGGGTGTCGCCCCATATTTCTGCTCCGTGCGGTAGCACTGACTCTACAGCACTCATTAAGAGGCATCTTCTTGATGGGCTAGTTCCCCCCTACATTGGCCAGAAGTCGACTCAGAGCCGATAATCCCGAAGTAGCCTTCTCAGCCGTTGCCCTGATTTGCCTGGAGAAACTCGTCTTTGAGTCGACTAGTAGCCCGAGGTACTTCACTGCTGGCTTCGATTCAATTAATTTGTTTCCAATAATGATCATCTTTATTTTTGGGATTCTCTTTTTTGTCAAGATGAACACTTCGATTTTCTTCAGTGCTAAACTTAACCCACAACCAGTCATCCAGTCTCTAGCTCGGCACATTAACATACCTAGCCTAAATTGCGCTTGCTCAACGGTGCATCCAGCGAGCAGAGCCGCAACATTATCTGCATAGTCGATGAAGCGTGACTTATCTGGCATCTCCAGTCTCAGTAGCCTGTCGTAAGACACGTTCCACAGGTCTGGACCAAGGATAGATCCTTGGGTAACACCCGATGTTACTTCTATCCTGCGTTGGCCCTGTTTCGTTTCGTAGAGTAGGCTTCGGTCCTTCAGGTAGTCCTTCAAAAACCCCATTAGATATTTTGGAACTTGAAAAGCGTTTTCCAGCGTATCCAGAATGTCCACCCACCTTATTGAGTTGAACGCGTTCCTGACGTCGAGTATCACCAACAGGAAAATCCGTCGCTTGATGTGACTATATGCCTCTGCCTTTTGGCTCGTCTTCACCACCACATCTGCAATCACATCTGCAATCACATCGAATGTAGAACGTCATGCTCTAAAGCCGTACTGCCGAGAAAATAAGTCAACAGTCCCACGAATCACGTCAGTGAGTCTTCCCTTCATGGGATTCTCTAGCACTATCTCAGCAGTGTCTAGTATGTAAAACAGGAGGTATGCAGATGGTGATCTGGGGTTTCCCTTCTCCTTGCTATTCAGCACGAGTCTCATCATCTTCCATCATACCGGAAAAACTCCATTCCTTAGACAAGCGTCGAATGTGTTGAGCAGCAGGTCAAGACAATGGTGATAACCAAGCTATAACACCTGAGCTAGAACACTTGGAACATCCTCACTTTCAGTGAAAGGACCGCTTCTTCCAGTTTCGGCTGTATGAAGGGTGGACACTTGACTACTGTTCCACCGTGAACTGCATCAACATGCCCGAGATGGCAGGGAAAGAATACCTGGACTATTACGTCTATCATGTATGCAAGGCTTCTAAGCTTCCGCATAACTAGCTTGCAGCCAAGGCCCCACGAATCTTTGTTCACATTGTCCACTAGATCTTACCAGTAGTGAGCCTTGCTGCTGTTAACCAATTTGTGAAGGCATTTAATGGTAAACTTATATGCTGCCACCTGGTTGCATGCTTCATCATGGTACCGTGCCCGTTGAGCCTCACTCCGGAGCTTGTAACACTCCCTTTGCCTTTCAGAGATTTCAGTTGACCACCAGTACACTGGGGGGCTTGCCGTGCCTAGGTTTTTGATGGGGCATAGATGTATTGCTAGCAGTCGTGATGATGCTCATGGTTAAGATCACCTCATCTTGAGCTGCCAGCTCCTCCGTCCACTGTGAATCTTCTTGCAGTGGGTCACCTGCTGTGGGCACTTTGACAAACCGCTCGACGTCCATCCTTCCAATGTTCCACCCAATTTTAGAAAGTCGAGAGCACAGATGTCGGGAGGCAGTATCAGTGATCTTGAGCTTCTAATACTTTCCAATTGTGTATCCTTCATACTCAGGATTCCGAGCCCAATGTCTTGTCCAGTATTGCTCCTTCACAGCCAATATGGTGGAGAGTCGGCCTCTTTCCGGTTTTAAGTTTGCGAGCGCCATCTTGACCAGCCAGTGATCATCAGTGCATTCTGACTGAGGATCTCTGGCTGAGTAGTCCTCTAATAGTCTCCAACTTTGTATCCCCCATACTAAGAACTGGCAGGCGAATGTTATGTCTAGTATAGTTCCTTTGCAACCAATACGGTGGAAAGTCGGCCTATTTTCGGTGTTTAGTATGACGAGTGCCGTCGTAGCTACCATTTTGAGGATTCGTTTTTCCCGCGGATATGTCAAAGGCATACCCCATTCGATTGTGTTTGTTGCCATATGCGTTCGAGAATACGCCCACCAAAGCATTAAACTTGGCTTAGAAAGGTGATATTGATACGTTTAGCATTAGGTACATACTAAAGAAGGCGGTCCTTTAGCACTGAACTCATATAAAACCATCCCACAACCCACAACTTTCCGCCTAGAAATCAATGTTTTGAACCCAGATAACTTCATTACCATTGCTGTTAGGATACCATAATGCAGAACTTTTGTTATGGTGCTGCTCACTCTGTAGCAAAAACTCGTTCTTCATGTCCCTCGCAAACTGCTCAAGCAGGTTTTTGGCGGTTGAACTGTGGTGTAGGTTTAGTTGGAAGATGCGTATAATTGAAGTTCTGATTTTGTCTTGGATAGGGCTGTCTGGAAAACCCAACATTTCCCTGATCCCAAGACGTGCCCAAGATCTGTTCTTGGATCAGCATCCTTGCAGAGAATACCATGTGCCTCCTTTTAATATCCCATTTCACTGTGCTTGCAGCATAGGGAACTGCTATTGGGTCCTTTGTCCATGACACAGTAAATGTTTCTTATTTCGATCATTGCCATCGGCTCAAGCAAGGCTACAGTTTAGCTTTTATCGAGGACTTTTCTTACTGTGTCGCAGAATGCTTCTTTATTTTCGGCATCTTCTCCAACGTCGACCAGTATGTGACCTCACCGGGTTGATCGTACTGCTTCAGTAGCAGTTTTGGTATCTTTGGGCCTTACATTTTTTCTAATATCCCCTACAAATTTTGCGTGGGATCATACATCTTTGGGTTTTATGAGTTCACCTGCTGCCGGGTCTTCATCGTGGCTTTTTTCTTCCCTATTTCGTCGCAGGTCTTTTGTCTTGTTGTGCGCCCGTGTGAATTTAATTTTCTGACACTTTTTGAAGGAGTTTCTTTGCGGCTTTTTTTGCTCCTTTTTTCAGCACTGTTTAAAACCCCTGATCTAGCATTCCACGCTCATCAAGTGCTTCTTCCTTCCTTCTCCTATCCCGATTTCCTTCGATTTTGCTAGATGTTATCCTTTTATTGATGTTTGATGGTAGAGCTATCTGCGCGTTCCCTTTAGGCTTAGCTCCCAGCGCTTCTGTAGCCATCTGACCTCTTTGGGTTCAACCGACTCCTCCGGTTATGTTCTATGTAGTCTAGGAGATCCTCTTGTCCAAGAAACTTGCCCATTCTTTTCATTTTTGCTTATTTTTGGCGAGTCGCATGTTGATTTTAATCTTTTTGGAAGATCTTCCACTTTCCAGATTAGCCTTTCTTCTTGGTGTCACTGGTGGTAATTGTACTTTGGGGCCTCTTTTCTTGGGAGAAATTATCGGCAGCCATTTTTAAGTAGAACGTGGTGAGGAAATGATCACTAATGAACGATCCTGAGGTCTACAAATTGATTACCGTAGAAAAACGAAGCTCTGCGGTGATCAATTTGTAGACTTCAGGATCGTTCATTATTATTTTGGTGCTTAATACCCTTGCTCTGGCCCCTACGGTAGTGGTCGAAGCCGAAACCATCAAATTCTCGATGTTCTTTATATGCGTGCCAATATTTGGTTTTTCCCGCAGAATATTCCGCTCCTTCTTTTTGGGACGCTTTGGCACTTGCATCATTTTTTTTTTGCGCGCGGAAATTTCAGTTTAGACAAAGCTCCCCGTGGTTCTAAGTTTTTTTTGTTCGTGCTTTTGTTTTCGCTGGCGTGTGTGTCGGCGTTGATACCTTCCTCAATGTGCTGTTAACATTGTGGCTGCTACTGTTGAATCCGTCAACACTGTTGATATTTTTACTTTTTTTGGGCGTTTTTGATCTACTCTTACGTTTTAAGTTGAAATTGCTCCAGTTCGATTGGGTCCACTGTTGGAGCCGCTATCTTTGTTTGAATGTGCAGTTGCCTTTTTGGTCCCAGGGTTATCTTTGCAGAGCAGGGAGGCCATACGACGGTTGGCACAATCCCTTACGGAGACAAGTACTCAGAGCCAGACCAGCGCTAATCGAGAGTTCGTTTCAGTTGAATCTACACCACCAACCCAGTGGTACGAACTTCAAACGTACTCCGAGGCCTGTCAAGGTCACCGCGCTACCTGCAAGCAACCAGGTCCAAGCTATCATATCCACCATCCCAAAGCATCAATTCAAGTTAATCGTCTAAAGCGTAGTCTAGATTCAGTTACCTGTCATCCCAGGAGGAATCTCACGGCGGCCTCCATATCCTTGGGTCCACGAATGTGGCGCTCCCCAAAGAATGCTAGCCTTCAAGAGTATTCCTGTTTACTGAGATTCCTCCTGCTGGAGACCCCCTTAAACACCTTATTGATTTTTTATTTAGTGAAATTCTGAGAAAACGCCACTTTTGATCTACTTACAAAGGTTGCTGTGACGTACAGAAAGGCCATCGTTTTAGCAGGGCATTGTTAAAATTGTTTTACAAAATCGTAAAAGGTTTAAGACACCTTTTTGATAAAGTGGTAAGGAGGAATTATCAAAAATTTAATTACTGGCCACTGAAATTTCTTTTGGAAATTATTGCTAGCTGTACATTTTGAGTGGAACTTGATCTTGAAATATCCCAACCTATAATGCAGCAAGTCTTAACAATTAATCATCTTCGCGTTCGATTTCATTTTATTGTCATTGGATTGTCTGCACGTTATTGTCCATAAGAATTAACCACGAATTAAAACAAATGTAAAATCAACAGACCTTCCTACACATTTTAATTTTAGAGTAAATTTTAACATCATTTTTCATTTTTAATGTTCGTGAATTATCATCGATGTAGCTTAATGAAAATTATGACGCAAAATTTGATTTATAATTAAATAAATCCATATTTTAACTCACGCCTGCGGCAACATCGTCAGACAGTGCAAATATAAATAAAGCCATTGATCAAAATGCTAAATTGCAGGTCACGCAATCATGCTGGGTAAGTGCATGTGTGAGTATGCTGCGAGTAACCATTATTTAATAGCAGGAAATAAAGCAACAGCTTCAAATCATTAAGACTTATAAATAATGCGAATAATTGCAGATGAAGATGAAAAACCGCGAAATGTCCAAAGAGAACGAGGTATGAGGAGAGTTCCTGCAGCACCGTAAAGAATTCAAAGATTTCTAGTCTCTTAATGAATTTTTTGTTGATACAGTTGTGACAGTTTTTCAGTTTAAAAGTTAACATGGAGTTACATGTATGCCTAAGGGGAGCTCACAATTTTCTTACTAACCACCGAGAAGCGGCATATAATCAAACGGCATAGGTAAATTGATTTTAATCCACCAGGGAACAATCGCAAGCAAGTTTAAGCTTTCCATAATTCATGAAACATATTTCGTTGTGTTTCATGTTTAGCTTTTATTTTTGTCAGTAACATATTCTTTGAAAAGTTGCGTAAATGAGCTAAACTATTACTTATAAAATATTCGAATCAAATGCTACAGTAAAATTACGAACGTATCCTATTCGATCGACATATGTTCATACTCACATATTGTGGGGCATAAGACAGGTGCGTTGTGGACTGGATCATTGTCAACGATGAAAATAGTGTGGCCAAATGGATTATTATCGCTCGCTGGCGGTTCTGAAACGATAAATTAGAATCTTACAAAATTGTGTGCACGTACATTATAATTAGGGTGATGAAAAATTCATTGATCGTTATCATTTGACTAATCGACGCATATTCTAAGCGCACATAATTGATGTGTTAAAAAGGTGAGCAACAAGAGCGAATTAAGTGTTACAAAAATCTGCATTTAGAGAGGCAATTATCACATTATTGTTATGAAGGCTGAAGTGAATTCAGAGTAGATTGAGTTGAACTGCGTGATTGCAGCGTGTGTTGAAAATTTGCTTGGTATTCTTTACAAATAAAGTAATTGATATTTAAGAAGGGCTTGTAGTGTGATGCGTGTTGAAGATTTGGGTAATTTTTGACGTAAATATCACATTTTTCCACTTAATAATGATCGATTCAATTTTCACCACTAGTTTTCTTCAATTATTTAGTTTGTCATCCACTTTCACTTAAATATTAGAAGATTGGTAAACTGAACTTACAAACAGTAACAACTCTGAGCTAAACATTTTATTAAGTTGTTTAGGACCTTTTTTTACAAATTCAGTCCAGCACTATCAAAATCAGATTGCAAGTTTGTTCCAAGCTTTATCACTAGACAACTATCAACAATATCACTGTACTATCACTAAACCTTACAGTCATATAAGCGAATTTATATATGAAAAGGTAGTTTTCTTTTTGCCACCATCTGCCGACAGGACCGGTATTAGACGTTGCTTTGTATGTAAAGGAGATCACACGCTCCCATCTGCTCAGCATTGAACTTGAACATATTCGATCCCACCTTGGAAGCGCATGATAACATAATTATACCTTAGTGTTCACATGTAGTAGTGAAAAGTTATTGCATTTGAAAAGGAAAAGTCATTTTTCAAGTTTTCCTACAATTTCTTCTTGTGAAAGATCTGATCAAATGCAGGGAAATATCATACGTAGTAGTCATTACGAAAGTAATGGAAGGAAATTAAAATAAATAAAACAAATATCCTGTTTTACAGCGGACTGTGGCATCAATGCTAAATTTGAAAATAAAACAATTTACAAATAACGCAACAATAAAAAGTTAATTGAACTTTCGCGACTTGATAAGTAGAATGTTGATTATGATATTAAGAGTGGAAATTATTTTTATCCAATCATGATTTGCTTAAATCTTAATGTTCAGCTAAAAAATTCTAAAAATGAGCTGGTGAAAATGATAATAATTCTCTTTGACAATAACAGAACAAATTTACGCATATTCACTTGAGGTTACTGCGTTTATGAGACATCAAAGTCTTTCGTTTTCAGGTATTTGCTCATGATATAGCTGAGAGATAAATTATCTAGAGTTATGGAGCTACGTGAGAATCATTCAAAGTCCGTCTAAGCTTTATTTGGATATCGATGATGGGTTTGAATCTCTACTACAAGAAAATATTTGTCACGTTTTATTGCAATGCATACTGATTTTCAGAAGAGCTTTTCTTCCAAGGTGAATTTAAAAGTAACATTATTGAAACTGGTAGATTAAGTTTATAGAAATAGTGAACTTTGCGTCTTCTAGTTTTTATGATGCTTTGAATAGATGTACAGATTTGCTCCTAAAACTATTTAAAAATCAAATCATCATCAAATGAAAGAAAATACTTGACTAGAAACTATTTGATTATTATATCTTTCTTTACTTTAAAAATTTTTATATACTTTGCCATATTACGACCAAGTAGGCAAAATGAAAATGGGGAAATTTGCTTTTCTTTGGAAAAATATATAGAATAAACCAGTTATTGAAACCAATATACTTAACTCTTTGAATGCATTTTTTCACGTTGGGGGCTATACTTACAATCAGTTTTCAAGTTCTTATCTATCTTATTTGGGTCTTACAATATCCTGCAAAGAATAATATGAGCCAGCACATGCTAGATACCTACAAGCCTTATTCAAATTTAGGTTTCAAGTTAAATTTACGAAATATTCTTGAAATTGTGTGACATGAAACGATTAAAAATGAAGGCGGTTTCCATTAAGAATATTCTATTGATCTGCTTAGAAGTCCTTCTCCGTCTATTTTTCAACAATTTCTAATTCCTGCGAACTTCCCAGTCAAGTCTGCAATATGCTATGCACTATTATAACAAAAACAAAAACATACAAAAGGATCATAGCACTCGTTATTAATTATATTGTATTTCTAAAATTAGCGTTTTTTCCCGCGATAAAAATTTCGGCCCTCCGATTATGAATCTGTCCTCGACACCGTATCCTTTTTACCTGGTTTATCTCTACAAAAAAAAGGAAAAAAGGAGGAAAAGAAAATATTTACTTTGCAAATTCCTTTCCTATTTTTTGTTAACCAAACATAGTTCTTCAGTTTCGCACTACAAAAATGTGTAATCGCTAATAGGTTTCTTAGTTTGTAAGAAATTTTGAAATGTTAGATTCAATTTGTCGCCTCAAGTAGCAACTTCAATTTTAACTTGCGAATTTGTAACTATTACGTGTAATACTTTATAAATAAACTCTGAGCTTGTAAAGAAAATCTCAACATTTACCAAAACTCGTTGAAGAAATTTCGCCTAAGAATACTGAATTGCCAGTATTCCTAAATCTCGCGGCAAACTAATCGTGAGTACAAAACATTGGTCCGTCGAGCCGGATTTCTCGCCGTTTTTTATCGTTACTCGTGGTTGTGCATGGTCAAGTGACGTTTCACCTTGACAACTGTACCATCTTGAACCATCCAGTTGAGTATTCAGCATTGGGGGAGTCAGCCTCACCAGGACTTCTCAACCACCAGTATCCAACATCATCGTCCACCGTCAGCACTTCGAACGCCAGGCCATCAACAACTATCGAAGTGGTAACTTTTGTTGTTGAACCACCAATTATCCTTACTATTTTCTCTTATCCCCTTTGTTATATTTTTGAATTGCTCGAATTTCAATCGCGTATAATTAAAATGACATATGGTGCGGATAGTCAAACGCCCACTCCGGCCCAATTTAAGACTTTAAAAACAAAAAGAAAAAATATAAAACGGGCATTAACTTCATTCGAGACTTTTTTGTCGAAATACGAGAATTCTGTAGATCGCGGTCTTCTAGAAAACCGGTTCTACGAAAATGAATTAAATCGCGAAAAGTTTGAAGTGGTGCAACTAGTATTAGAAGTACTTGGTGAAATAGATGATTCGAAAGAATAACGAGTAGAATTCGAAACAAGATATTTTGAAACTTATAGTGAGGCTATCAGCTTTTTAAGCTCTCAATCAATTTTGCAACAATCGACATCAACTACCGTCCTTTCAAATCCGCAAGCTGTCGTTAGTCCAACAAGTAATGTTCATTCTCACATGTCGAATCTTCGTAAAGTTGCATAGCCGACCTTTAACGGAGCCTATGAATCATGGCAGGAATATCATGACCTCTTCGAAGGTTTTATGCATATAGACGAGCGTATTCTTAAAATACAAAAACTAGTATACTTGAAAGGTAGCTGCTTGAAAGGTGAAGCTGCTAATGCAATTGCCTCTATTCTGGTATCAGCTGAAAATTGCGAAGTAGCTTAGAAAACCTTGAATGAACGCTATAGTAACAAAAAACTTCTTCGACAAAAGCATGCTAAAGCTTTATTAAATATCCCCAAAATTAGCAAAGACTTTTCTCTTCGATCATTGTCAGATAATATACAAAATCATTTCAGCGCAATAAAAACTCTAGGCGATCCTACTGACTCATGGGATACCCGCATTATCGCTATAATAATTGAAAAATTCAGTAATTTTCTTCAGAAGCCACTCGCGATTGCCCACAGCCAACATTGTCCTAAATGACTTCATTGTTATTGGAACGTATCGAGCTTGGTGATACGCGCAATAATCAATATTTATCGAAAGATACTCCTTTGACAGATAAAACATCTTCGCAGCTTCGTAAAAACCCACGGTCGTAGCAATCTTTCGCCACCACTACCGCTAAAATAAATTGTTCAGTTTGTGAAGGCGAACATAGTATAAATTCTTGTAAAAAATTCGTTAATCTTTCACCGAAGGTACATTCCAACGCTGCAAAAAAGCTAGCCTGTGCATAAATTGTCTTAGAAAAAATCATCGCGTAAGCCAATGCCCATCTACTAATTGTCGCACATGTCAACAAAAACATCATCCTTTACTGCATTTCGCAAAAAGAAATAAATTTCTTCCCCTACATCGTCCATAGCAAGTGATGAGCTTTATGTCACACCTGAACAATTTTCGTCTGTTGTAAATTTGCATGCTTCTGTTTCTTCTGAAGCAATATTAGCTATGGCTGTTGTTGATATCGTCAGTCCTCAAGGAAAAAAAAAGTTGTCGTGTTTTGTTAGACCCTGGTTCGCAAGCCCACTTCATTACTGAAGAAACTGCAACCTTTCTCGAATTAAAACGAAAACCTGTGAGTATTACAATCACATGATTAGACGGGATCGCCGTTGATGTTCACCATACAGTATCAGCAATTCTCGAGTCGATGCACAGCAAATATCAAAAATCCACTGAATTTTTAGTAGTAGCTCGTATAACAAACTCATTACCATCAGCACCAATAAATCGTGCAAATCTCGACATTCCAAACAATATTTTACTTGCTGACCCCGACTTTCATACTCTCTAGGCTCTAATGGGCGTCAAATTATTCTATCAGCTATTGTGTATAGGCAAAATTATTCTTAAAAATCATCCGGACGTTGTACTCCAAAAAATTCTACTTGGTTGGGTAGTCGCCGGAGAACTTAGTAATTTCCAATACAAAAATAAAATAACCCAATATCATTTGCCAATTAACTCAACCGAATTAGACGCTGACCTCGCACGATTTTGGAAAATAGAAGAAATTCCAACTCCTAAGGCTATCTCTCCAGAAGAAAAGGCCTGTGAAGATCATTTTAATCATCACACTACTCAAACGCAAGAAAGTCGTTATATGGTTGGATTACCGTTTAATGAAAAAAAGAATTTAATCGGTGAATCGCGCACGATGGCATTGAGACGTGTTCATGCATAGGAAAATAGATTCGAGAAAAAACCTCAATTAAAAAATGATTACCTGAATTTTTGTCAGAATATAAAGACTTAAAACACATGTCGATTAGTAACCAGAGTAGCAATGATAATTCTTGTTTTTACCTGCCTCACCACGCCGTAATTAAGAAAGATAGTATTACAACGAAGACCAGACTCGTTTTTGACGCATCGTGTAAATGCTCTACTGGTATATCGCTAAACGATTCGCTCATGGTCGGTCCTAAGCTTCAAGATGATCTCTTTGCTATTCTCACTCGTTTTCGAACTCATGCCGTCGTTCTCACTGCCGACATTGAGAAAATGTATCGGCAAATTTTAATTCATTCAGATGATGCCAAATACCAAAAAATTCTATTTCGTGACAACCCCAATAGTCCTTTTCTGGAATATAATCTTGACACTGTCAATTATGGCACTTCTCCTGCCTCCTTCCTCGCAATACGGGCATTTCAACAATGAGCAACAGACGAAAGTGCTGCCTTCCCGCATGCCGCTACACTAGTCAAGCGAGATTTTTACGTGGACGACTTATTAACTGGTGCCAACACACGGGAAGCCGCGGAGAATTTACGTGGCCAATTATTGAGCCTTTTACAAAAAGGTAGATTTTTGCTTCGAAAATGGGCTTCTAATGACCCCACATTAGTTACTGACTATCACAAAGATCCAAACAATGCGCATCTGTCTCTTGACCTAAATTTTACAATCAAAACTTTACTAATTAACTGAAATTCTCGTACGGACATGATTTTCTATCATGTAAACTTAGAAAATTTTTCTAAAAAGGTCACAAAGCGCGCAATATTGTTACAAGTAGCGAAACTTTTTGAGCTTTTGGGGTTACTGGGACCCGTTATAGTCAAGGCCAAAATAATTATGCAATTCCTATGGAAGGTTGGTGTAACTTGGGATGAACCAATTCCATCAGATATACACACTGCATGGCAAACATACAAAGATCAGCTTCCCCTATTAAATAGTGTACAATTTGACAGATTAATGCTTGCACTGAATTTAATAGAAGTTCAACTGCTCGGATTTTGCGATGCAAGTAAAAAGGCGTACGGTGCTTGCTTTTATCTCCGGTCTGTTGACAAATACGGTAGAATTCATATAAATTTAATTTGTTCCAAATCGCGAGTAGCTCCAGTTGTTTCATTAACCTTACCTCATCCAGAATTGAGTTCCGCAGTTCTCTTATCGCGCCTTTATAAAACCACTAAAGAATCTCTTAAAACAAAATTCAACACAGTTTATCTATGGTCGGATTCAACAATAACTTTACATTGGATTAAAACGCAGCCTCATTTGTTGAAAACCTTTTATTCAAATCGCGTCGCGGAAATTCAAACACTTACAAAATCATGTCATTGGCAACATGTGCTGTGATTGGATAATCCAGCGGATCTTGTTCCTCGCAGTCAGCACCCCGCCGTATTCCTCCAAGGAAATATTTGGAAAACTGGTCCTTTTTGGCTAATTAAAAACAAAACTCTTTGGCCCAAATAAAAAATTTCGCCTATCGATGAACCAGAGTTTATAACAATCCCAAGGTCGGAACAATGTTTTAAACTTCTTTTCAACGACAACAGCCTGCTATCTCGATATAGCAATATAGCTAAGTTACAGCGCATGATCGCATATTTATTACGTTTCACCCACAATTTAAGAAACAAAAAGAAGAAAAGGATTGGTCCATTAGAAGCAACTGAAATGCATGCATCATTGGTCAACATAATAAAGTGCGTGTAGTTGACCGAGATTTTCCAAAGAAATTGAAGCATTGTAGAGAGGGAACGCACTTGACTCCACTAGTAGTCTCATTCCCTTTACATTTTATTTAGATAAAGATGAAATTTTGGGCGTCGGTGGTCAACTCTTACAAGCCAAAATACCTATAGAACGAGGGCATCTAATTTTATTACCTGCTGATCATCATATCACGCGCACAATAATCCGAGAACAACACATAAGATTGAAACACGCCGATGCACAAACCACCTTGTATTCTGGTAGAGAAAACTTTTGGCCCTTTTTTTTTGGTAGGGAGGTGAATGCTATTTATGCACAGAGTGTGGAACTCCCATGTGCGACTGGACTACCCACTAAACACCTCCCCTGTCAACCTGAGAACCCAGCCTGAAACCGTTTGACACATTACTTCGGGCCAGGTCTCGTTTTGTTACGTCGTTAGGACTGCCCGAGCATAATGTGCCATCTGGTTCCATTTGTCAACTGATTCGAGCATCACCACAACTATATTATCCAGAGTGAGCTCTCCCGTCTCCCTGTAGAGTTCTCTTTGCAGCCTGACCCAAATGTACACGCAAAAAATGTGTGACAGGCATTGTCCTCCTCTCCTGGGCAAAACCGACCATCGGGAGACCGTGACTTACCGATCTTGTGCAGGTAAGACTGAAAACACCCGTGCCCACTCAAAAGCTGGGTCAGACAGAAGTCAGTCTCACCATGCCTTCGGTTTAGCTACGGTCTCACATCCGGGATGAGGCGCGCAGAAACCTTCTCTTCATGCAATTCACCCAAGACTGCTGCCAATCGTTGAGCGAGCGCTGTCTCTCCTCGCGGACAACCATCTCCCTCGCATCCTCGTTTTGGCGCAGGTAAATAGCGCGGCGCTCTCTAGCAAGGAGGGCGACAGGTATCACGCCTGCAATCACTCTCACCACCGAGTCGGAGACTGTTGGATACGAAGATGCAATTCTCAGTACTCCTCTTCTCTGTACCTGTGCCAAACGTTTTCGGTATACCTCCTTGCTGAGAGCGTCGCCCCATACCTCTGCTCCGTGCAGTGGCACTGACCCTACAGCACTCATCAAGAGGCGTCTTCTTCCTGGGCTGGGTCCCCCTACGTTGGCCATAAGTCGACTCAGGGCCAATATTCCCGAAGCAGCCTTCTCAGCCATTGCCCTGATTTGCTCAGAGAAACTCATCTTCGAGTCGATCAGTAGCCCCAGGTACTTCACCGCTGGCTTTGATTCGATTAGTATATCCCCAATACTGATCATCCTTACTCTAGGGATTCCCTTTTTTGTCATGATGACCGCTTACGTTTTCGCCAGTGCTAAACTCAGCCCGCGAGCAGTCATCCAGTCCCTCACTCGGCACATTAGCATACCTAGCCTAAGTTACGCTTGTTCAACGGTGCGTCCAGCGACCAGAGCCGCAACATCATCCGCATAGCCGACCAAGCGCGACTCATCTGGCATCTCAGGTCTCAGTAGCCCGTCGTAAGACACGTTCCACAGGTCCGGACCAAGGATAGCTCCCTGGGCAACACCCGATGTGATTTCCATCCTTCGTTGGCCCTGTGTCGTGTCATAGAGCAGGCTTCGGTCCTTTCGGTAGTTCCTCAAAAGCCGCATTAGATATCCTGGGACTTGAAAAGAGTTTTCCAGTGTGTCCAGAATATCCACCCATCTAGCGGAGTTGAAGGCATTCCTGACGTCGAGTGTCACCAACAGGACGATCCATCGCTTGGTGCGACTATGTGCCTCTGCCTTTTGGACCGCGTTCATCACCTCTGCAATCGCATCAATGGTAGAACGTCCTGCTCTAAAGCCGTACTGCCGAGGAGATAGGTCCCCAGCAGCACGAATCGCGTCAGTGAGTCTTCCCTTGATGAGTTTCTCTAGCACTTTCCCAGCCGTGTCTAGCATGCATAACGGGCGGTATGCAGACGGCGATTCGGGATTTCCCTTCCCCTTGCTGATCAGCACGAGCCTCGCCACCTTCCATCGTACCGGGAAAACCCCGTCCCGTAGGCAAGCGTTGAATGTGCTGAACAGCAAGTCAGGACAATGGTGATAGACGAGCCGCAACACCTCAGCTGGAACACCATCTGGACCTGGAGCCTTCCTCGCTTTCAAGGAAAGGACTGCCTCCTTCAGTTCCAGCTGTGTAAAGAGTGGGCACTCTACTGCTGTTTCACTATGAACAGCGTCAACACGGACGGGATGGGTGGGGAAGAGTCCCCGCACTTTCACGTCCATCTTTTCCACGTCATGTAGACAAGGCTTCCGTAGGGCACCAAGTTTCCCCATGAACAGCTTGTAGTCAAGGACCCACGGATCCTTGTTCACATTGTCCACTAGGTCTTGCAAGCAGCGAGCCTTGCTGCTTTTGATCAGTTTGCGAAGGCATTTCCTGGCCGATTTATATGCTGCCACCTTGTTGCAGGCCTCGTCACGGTTCCGCGCCCGTTGAGCCTCACGCCGAAGCTTGTGACACTCCCTCCGCTTTTCAGCGATTTCAGTAGACCACCAGTACACTGGGGGCTTGCCGTGCCGGGGTCTTCGACGGGGCATAGAAGCGCAGCAAGCAGTCGTAATTATGCTCATAGTAGAGTTCACCACGTCTTAAGCTGCCAGTTCTTCCGTCGCCTTCGAAGCTCCCTGCAGCGGCTCACCTGCTGTGAGAACCTTGACGAACCTCTCGACGTCCATTCTTCCAATGTTCCATCCAGTTGTGGAAGGCCGAGAGCACGGACGTCGGGAGACAGCATCACTTATCTCAAGCAGAATGCACTGATGATCACTGGCTGAGTAGTCCTCTATTACTTTCCAGTTGTGTATCCTCCATACTAAGGACTCCGAGGCAAATGTCACGTCCGATATGGTTCCCTCACAGCCAATACGGCGGACAGTCGGCGTGTTTCTGGAGTTTAGTACGACGAGGGCCGTCGTGGCTGCCATTTCCAGGATTCGTTTTCCCTGCGGATCCGTCTGAGGCATGCCCCATTCATTGCTTTAGCATTGAAGTCACCCCCAACGTGCACTTTACCCTCTGCGCTCAAGACAGCGCCCTCCAAAGTTTGGCTTGGAAAGATGATATCGGCTCGTTAGGCGTTAGGTACACACTAAAGAAAGTGGTCCCTGAGCACCGAACCCACACGAAACCAGCCCCCCGTCCACAACTCTCCGCTTGAAAGTCACTGTTCCGAATCCAGATAGCGGCAGTACCAGTTTCATCAGAGTACCATAATGCAGGACTTTTATTATGGTGTTGCTCACTCAGCAGCAAGAAGTCGGCTTTCATGTCCCTCGCAAACTGCTCAAGCAGATTTTGGGCGATTGAACTGCGGTGTAGGCTTAGCTGGAGGATGCAGGTCATTGGAGCTTAAAAAGTCCAAACATTACCAGAAAAATAATACACGAATGCGTTCCTTGTTTTCGTACTAAGCCCCCTTGCATCACTCATACGACGGGTAACTTGCCAGAGGATCCCGCCCTTTCCTCAATGTTGGTGTCGATTATTGCGGATCATTTTTTATTAAATAAAAGCGCTTTCACAACCGAAATAAAATTAAGGCATACGTGGCAGTATTTATTTGTTTGTACATGTGAAACTGGTTGGAGACCTTACTACCGATTCATTTGTTGCCAGCTAGAAACGTTTATTTGCTAGAAGAGGAAAGGCCCAAAATATATATTCTGATAATGCTACAACATTCGTCGGTGCCTATCGCGAATTGAACGAATTAGTTAAAACAATCGAGTCACAAGAGCACAATGAGTTGATACGGCAATGCTTGAATAATGAAAAAATATCGTGGCATTTCATACCACCTAGAGCTCCACATTTTGGTGGAATCTGGGAAGCTGCTGTAAAATCGTTTAAAAAACATTTCTTGGTTATTATAGGAAAAACGCTATTAACTTTCGAGCAACCTGAAACATATGTCATAGAAATAGAGGCTATCCTTAACTCTCGCCCTTTGTGTCCCACGTCCTCTGATCCCAATGACTTGCATCCTTTAACTCCTGGTCACCTCCTTATTGTTGGTACATTAAGAAGCCTTCCACAGATAGACTTAATAGACTTACCGCCAAATCGGTTGTCTGCATGGCAACACGCACAACAGATGAGGCAACCCTTTTGTAAAACGATGGCAAAAGGAATATCTTAACCAGCTACTGACCAGAAATAATCAACATTCAAACCTCGTGGATCACATCAAAATTGGCCAGCTAGTTCTCATCTTCAATGGTCTCTCGGGAGAATCATCGCCATCCATCCAGGAGACGATGGCGTCGTACGGCTAGTCACGCTGAGGACCTACAACGGAGTCTACAAACGATGTGTAAAAGGGCTTTGTCTCTTGCCCAGTGAGTAGGATCGATCTTCTACACATTATGTTTAGACTACACATACACCACACATTACATTGATTTTTGTTATTTTATCGAGCTTGCCATTCAAAATTATTTTTACTCAACATCATCCTATTATTACACTAATAAAATATGTTAGACGTAACTCTCATTACAACAAGACTGTTCAAAGGGGGCAGTATGTTCCGTCTCCGTCTATTTTTCAATCATTTCTAATTTCTGCGAATTTCCCAGTCTAGTCTGCAATATGCTATTCACTATTATAACAAAAACAAAAACATACGAAAGGACCATAGCATTCGTTATTAAGTATTTTGTATTTCTAAAATTAGCGTTTTTCCCGCAATAAAAATTTGGGTCCTCCGATAATGAATCTGTCCTCGACGCCGTAATCTTTTTACCTGGTTTATATCTACAAAAAAAAGGAGGAAAAGGAAATATTTACTTCGCAACATCATTGGTTAACAATCATAGAAGGACTATGATTGTTAACCAATCAAAGTCCTTCAGTTTTCCACTGCAAAAATGTGTAATCGCTAATAGGTTTCCTAGTTTGTAAAAAATTATGAAATGTTAGATTCAATTTGTCGGCTCAAATAGCAACTTTAATTTTAATTTGTGAATTTGTAATTATTACGTGTAATTCTTTATAAATAAACTCTGTGCTTGTAAAGAAAATCTCAACATTTACTCGTTGAATAAAATCCAAAACTCGTTGAAGAAATTTCGCCTAGGAAGACTGAATTGCCAGTATTCCTAAATCTCACGGTAAACTAATCGTGAGTACAAAACAGATAATTTATTTTAATCAATACAAGTTATTAACCACTAAACTCTTTTTATCTTTACGATAAGACCTTAATTTGCAATAAGAAGATTTAAGCTGATTGCGGATTTACTTTGAATCTAGATTTTTTTTCAAGAATTCTTTCATTGTATTTAACTAATAGCGTAAACAATTTAACAATTGAAATTTCCCTGCACCAGGAATAAAGAAAAAGGTATCAGGAAAAAGGTATCAGGAATAAAACAAAAGGTCTTGGTTTTGTAAACCAAAATATAGAAAAGATTTTAAAGAATTATATGAAAGAAGGAAAATGGACTGTAAAATTTATATATTAGTGTTGTAGGTTTTATACTTTATTACTGTTATCTATCAGCATGCATAAGTTTAATCAAGATTTTAAAATTTTAAATACCAGAGAGGGTACTTATCCAGTCATCCTCCGACAAGCGCTCGTTGATTACTTTTTATTCGCACGAGATTTTTTTCTTCGAAATTAACTTTCTAATATTTGAATATACATAAATCCTTGTGGTAACCTCGCTCTTGGCACCGGCAGATCCTTTCACCCTACGCCACTGACACCAATCAGCCGATCTATATATCCTACGCCACTGACGTCGACAGTTCGCGAGCAACTTTTAAACTTATCGTTGCCACTGAACTATGACTTGACATGTGTCAAAAAAGGGGAGTATCACGTCCGGCTCGTGCCGGCCTTCAGTTTCACGTTTTCTCTGAGTCCCGTTGGCTCTGATCCCGGCTCTAAGATTTTCAGTGACAGTGGCAGCAGCCCCATTCGTCCAATGCTTCCAGGACACCATCCCGGATTGCTGATGACTACGTCTCCACACTCACATTCTCTGCTGCAAACTAATATCCTGCTCGTTTCCCACAACAAGCTGAAGCTTTTTAAACCGTACAAGTAAGTTCGATTGAACGTGAAATTTTCCGGAAGATAGTTTCCGTCTTTTTCTTTGTCGAGTCTTTTTAGGGTTTTGTACTGAAATACAAAGCCCTATTGCAATCATGACCTGTGTCCGCCTGTCCGTCCGTCTGTATGTCACAGAACTTTTTCTCCGAAACTGAAGAAGCTACAGCCACGAAACTTTGTGAAAAGGTCAGAAGTGGCGACTTCTTGAAAGTTCTAGGGGGGAAAATTTTCCAAAGGGGTTTAAGGGGGTCTCTCCATATAGGGAAGTGATCCTTCAAAAATGTTTTACACTATTGGCAGTCGAATAGGATGTCATTGGAAAGATCTCAATGAGATCTTTTCAAAACAAGTCTCAAAATTGCCGTATCAGTACCGTGGGGGGCAGGGGAATGGGAAATGTACGAACTTTTCGCGTACCTCCCTCGCGATTGGACACCTTTCATCCGAAAAATCTGAAAAAAATCATGAATGTAGGCCTTTATGAGTACAACAACAACAAATACTCAACTTTGTTGGTAATAGTATGATTTATCGATTTTACATTTTCTTGAATAAAATCGTAACGGTACCCTTAAACTTAATCAAATTCGGTAAACAAATGACCATTTATATGATCAACCTATCCTGCAAGTTTCATAAAGATCAAATGGTATTTAACAAAGTTAAAACGGTTTGAATTTTTCTGTGTTACTATGGAAACATATGGCTTGGGAACAATATACGCTTTTTACCGACTCAAACACTACAGGTTTGCTGGGATTTGCATGAAAGTTTCAGGACTGACGGGTATCATAAATTTATTTGCAAATTAGTTCAGCTAGTGGTATCAGTAATCGCAAAACAAAATAGTGGCTGTTTTAAATGCGAAGATTGAATAGTTTTGAGATATTTTTCCCCAACTTCAACGGTTAAGGTGCATGCTTTTAACACTTGACTCAATTTAATGAATGACTGAAGATGAGTAGCTACAATTAATACTCATAGGTGAAATAAGTGGAGGAGGCAGGAGAGAGCTTCTAACAGAAGGGCTTTGTAACCACTCTAGGGTTCGAAACAAAATTATGATGATGACTACAGCACAGGGGAGTGGCTCCTGAAAAAAATTTCATCGAAGGTGGCCGATATGAGTATCAAATGAAAGGTCCTTATGAGAGCTTGTCAAAACAGTCCTTAAACTGACAGGCACGAAAAATGTGTTTCCCCCTCGCGATTGGGCATCTGTGATCTAAAAAATCTGAAAAACATTATTAAGGGAGATATTTATGAGTATAACAATAGCAACGTCAAAATTCGTTCACCTTTGTTAATAATAGTATGATCTTCGAATTTCACATTTTCTTCAATAAAACCGTATGGAGTCTTTGAACCGAACCCATTGAAGTTGCCTTACGCAATGTCCTAATATTTTGTAAGTTTTATGAAATTTGTATCATATTCATGGAAGTTATATCCATTTGAAATTTCTCCTTTATAACAAAAATAACACACTATTTTTGTATTTTATGGACTTTCTATCGAACCATCCACTGCAGTTTTGATTTGATTTTCTTAAAATTTTCAGATAAGATTGATGCTTTTGGATTTCATGATTCGAGTGGTTTTTGTTAGTTGAAAATGGAGAAACAATGGATTTTCTTTTAAACGAGCAAATCTCTTTGACATGTTTCTTGATATTATTCGTTACCGGTGATTGCATTTAGTAAGTTGAGTACAAAACCTCTATTAATCGAGCAGTTTCTCAAGCCAACTGCTCAAAAACCTTCCTATACCCTTCTTGTGATTTTATGTGGCCGATTTAAAAGAAAATAATTAACTATTTGCAGTCATAATAGTCATTTGTAAAGCAGGTTTCTTTCTTATTATTATTATTATTATTATTAACTGTAATTCTATATCAATTTTCCTTCATATTTAATGTAAAATTTTTCTTTATCAATTTCCCTTTATATTAAATGTAATTCTATACATGATTTCACTACAAAATGGCCTCCAACGTGGGGCCCGAAATGGCCGGCTGTATCATCAATCGTGAGCATGAGACAGCCCATCATCTCTAGGTGACCCTATGCGGTGTCCAGATTTTTGGTGGGTAGGTAACCTCTGAGGGATATTGCACTAATCGTGCCCCAGCAACTAATGAATTCCGAACGTGTGTGTTCTTGGACTTCAATATCGTTTGGACCTGCTTTTGATTCATACATTGGTGGTTTACCACCAGCTACGTACCCACCACCAAAATAACATCAACCATAACAAATACTGCATTAAAATCTTCTCGAATAAAGGCACCACAAACAGTGAATGAAGGATCAGTACGGGAAACACAACAATTTCAGTTGCGGCTTCCGAAAGCAGGAGGAGTTTGTATTATAATCCACATCAGTCTGCTTCATCTAGTTTGCAACTTAGTCGGCAGCATAGTGGAACCGATGGACGAAGTACGAGCAACCGGAGACGAGCGTTGAGCAGCACAGCTGCAAGTAGCATTGATCATTCAGACAATGAAAGTTCCGATGAAGATTGGTCACAGGTAGGTGTTCATATGATAGATTTTACGCATACAACATTTGTGCCAAAGAGCGGTGCAGACTTTATCGCACCTGCTACAGTAACAACCATTTGCCAAGGACCAGACAGGGGTATCTTGACTGGTATCGATAGTTTGAATAGACTCCTAACAGAAATTCTTGCCGAGGCGAATTCATAAACGATCAATGTCAGAAAACAACATCAACGTTGAATTGTGATCAGAACAAACTAAGCAATTTGAAAACAAACTACAAATTATAACAAGGGTCTATCTTCCCTTTATTTTAAAATGCTGTAAATCCAATTTCGAGACGGAAAAATATGCTTCCTTTCAACTCAACCTTTTTCGGCCCCTTGTCTTTTCATCAACCGTGTGTGCAATGTATTCGTAATTGTGGTAATACAAAGATTGTGTGTTCGATTGAGTGAAAATGTGAGTGAATACGTAAGCCATATCTAGGATACTATGTTTCTCAACCATTCGTTCACTATAGCGTTTATCCATCGTTGGCTTACCTCTCCCTGCTTTAAGCCCCCCCATCATAACTTTTCGAAATTTCGAGTTCGAGCTGATCGTTTCTAAAATGTATTTCTACATACATAAAATAAAACTTTATTAAAATTGTTAAAAATGTAGTATTTACAATGCAATAAACCGAATTAGTTTTCAGTTGCTGGAATAAACAAAAATAAAACTAAAGAAAAAAATTTTCATACTATTGAGGGCTGTTTAAACTCAAATCATTCAAAACCATTATGGAAATATATACGCTCTCTTAAATCCTCTTCTAGCTTCCCATCCTGGGTTCATTTGAACGGCTGCTCAGCAACTTCAGACTTTACAGACTTTTGTTAGTTCAGGTCCTGATGGTATTCCTAATCATTTTGTGAAATCATTAGCTACCTCTATTTATATGCCCCTTTCCTTTCTCATCAATTCTAGTTTATTTTCAGGCTCTTTTCCTTCGTGTTGGAAAAAATCCTATGTTGCTCCTATTTTTAAAAAAGGTACCTCAGACGTTGCCAATTATCGGCCTATCTCTTTGTTACCCTATTTCTCCAAACAACTGGAGAAAATCGTGTACTTACACCTTTCTTCAGTTACTCATGAGTTGTTTGTTCCTGAATAACATGTTTTATCAAAGGGCGATCGACCTAAACGAATTTGTTAGAATTCATGACCGTTACTTCAAAAGCCATGGAAGACCGTTTACATGTTGAAACCTTGTATTTGGATTTCTCTAAAGCCTTTGACTCAGTAAATCACAATATTTTGTTTAGCAAACTTAAATTTCTTAAGGTTCCTGGTTATTTGCTCCACTGGTTATCCTCTTACTTATCCAATCGTGTCAGCCAGGTATCTTTTCAAGGCTTCTGGTGTTCATCAAGGATCCATTCCAGGCCCACTATTGTTCTCCTACTGCCTTCTATATGCAGATGACGTCAAACTTTTCAAAGTAGATGACTGTGCTTTGCTTCAAGAAGATTTGAATGCCATTTTATCTTGGAGTTCTTATAACTAACTTACACTAAATGTTTCTAAGTGCATCCATCTTTCATTTTCTAATAACCCTTACCCTATTAGCTTTCAATTTACGATAAATAATTCGTACCTATGTACGGTGGCACACTTCAGGGACTTGAGTGTCACTTTCGACTCTAAATTAAAGTTCGATGTTCATATTTCTGAAATTACTTCTAAAACCTTTCGTATTTCTGGATTGATCATAAGAAATTCCTTTAATTTTTCCAATCCTTTGTCGTGTGTTAAATTATATTCTAGTTTAGTTCGTCCCATCCTTGAGTACTGCTTGCTAGTTTATTCGCCTCATTTGAAGTGTTTGAAGTTCATGCTAGAAGCTGTACAAAGAAGATTTACCAGGATCGTCTTCTTGAAATTCCAGATTCCCTACATTTTTGTGAATCACGCTTAGCTGTCCTCAATATTCCTTCCTGGAAATGCGTCGACTCTACCTTGATGAATGTTTCCTTTACAGACTTTGCCGTGGTTTGCTCGATACTCGCCTTGTCAACCAGGTTCCTGTGAGGTGAAAGTTTATATCTGAGGTATATGAACTTACATGAAACTGAAAGTTTATATCTGAGGTATATGAACTTACATGAAATCATTTCCTACATTTCCTGCACTTAACAAGATGGTTCAAAGAGCTTAGTTGCTAAATATTACAATCCATTTAAAAATTAAAATATTTTATATTATATACATAATGCATTGATAATTATACACTATTATTGTTTTTTAGATTGTAGGTAATTTTTATTAGAAACAGGTTAAATTCTTAACCTGTCGATTAATTATAAATTAAACAGGTCACAAATTTAATAGTTAGATGACAATAGTTATGCGCTTTAAATATAAAACTGAACTTAATAGTTTAGAACAAAAAGATATAATATGCAACTAAACAATTACAATAAATCGTAGATAATAGAATGTTAGAATAAGAGAAGACGACTGATTTGATGAAAAACACAAATAATGAAAAGCATCGCAACAAAAATAATGAAAATGAAACCTTGCAAATTTAACATGCATCCTTAGTTATAGAGTTGGTCTTCGATACAGATACATTTGATTTTCCAAAAAAAAGAAAAAAGATACAAAGTAGTAATTCTCTGAAAGAAATAAAAAAAAGAATATGAATTGCTAGACTAACCCAGTCTTTCCATTCCAGCGATATTCGGGAGCGTGTAGTTTTTTAGCGGTTGTTTTTTTTTCCCTTTCTCAGGGATGAAGAGATGCAATTTAGACTAGAATCGGTAGAAGTTGTTCGATGCGTTTTAAATCGGGCATGTGAACCGGTGGCTGAGTTTTTGTGTTTCAGACTTAGTCTGCTTGCGTAAGACCCGTGACTAGCTAGCCAGCAGCCGCCTTGGAATAGACTAAGGGTGTCTGGACTTGCTGACTTGATGGGTACAGTCCGTTGCCATGTTCCAAGACTACATGTCTAGAACTGATGAGATGTTGGTTGAGATTTCCTTCAGGAAGTCTTGAATGTTCGAGACGTATTATAAATCATTACAAATGGTGCCCAACATGGGGCTGAAAACATCCTAAAAGGCGAAAAAGATTAGCGTCTTCTGACAATTTGGTCCTTTATGGAGGATATAAGGTACCTCGGTACTAGAGCCCCATGGACAGGAGTCGCGGAGTTGTGCTACTCGTATACACCCATTAAGTCACTTCACGTGAGTTGTAGCTTCTGCTCTCCTTTTTTAATTTTTTTTTCGTGTTAGATTCTTTTCAATGTGTCGTTTTAGGGTGAAACATGTAAGGAAATTCTACTTTCTTGATGGGAACTGTCAGCCAGATGGGTTCCTCCTATTTGCCTGGACTCTCAAGAAAATAGAAGTTTACCTTGTCTATATGTTGCGGAAGGATTCTATCCATCTTTTATGCGTGATGGATGAGTGGTTTCGGTTTGACTTTCGGTGGCGTATGCTGGAGTTGCGACGCCCGGAATGCTTCCACGCATCGGGATTTTTGACCGCGTACAAAACTCGTTACGGTGACGCTTTCACTCATCTTGTCGAGTCAACTAACGTAGATTAGACATGATTTTTGCAAAATACTTTGGGTTGGTGAAAAATTTTTAAATCAGTTAGGAGCACCCTCTTTTCGCAGACCACCATTTACTTTCATTTTCTTATGGAGGAGTCGGCACTGCTGGAAAGGAAAGAGTTCATCAACGAAATTTTTTTTGACATAGATCACGTTAGCTCGCCACTATCAGACGCTTAAAGATGCTAGCTAAGTTTTTTATATTTAGGAGTTTTTACTCTTACTACTTTTACGTTACTATCAAAGACAAAATGATAACTAAACGCACTCCAGAGGAACGCTGGGCCTGCTTCAAAACTTTACAGCCAGCCAACTGTTGGATCTGCTTCAAGGACATAGTAGAGGGCATTATCAGTGTGAGATTAGAGTGCGGACACTTATTGCATCGCATTTGTGTCCAGCAGCTTTTGCAAATATCCAATCTCAGTCTTTTATGCAGACGCCCAATCGAGCAGAGTGCCCAAGACAACCCCTTCGGATAGCAAACCCTTATGCGTAGAGCAGTTGTGAAAGACCCCTGGACTAATGACTAGACACAACCGCTGTCGAACAACCAGGGAGCCGTAGGCGGGGAAGGTTCAGTTACAGGAGCCCAGGTAGACACCCCAACAGCGCCCTCAAACACAACTGGCAATAACACGATTCTGCCCCAATTCCAAAGGCTGTCCGACAGGATTGGACAGATGGAGAGAGAGTTCTAAGAGCTCAGGAGTAGCCAGCACCCCAGTCGCGCAAGAACTCCACCGGGCTGGGAACCGAGTCCAAATGCTACTATGCCCACCTCTAGACTGGTTGAGGACTGGAACCTTCCTCGAACAAGCTCGGGAAACGACCCCAGAGCCCCAAAGTATAGACCATGGTTAAGTATCGCACCCTCACTGATACCGACAACGCACGACTCAGTTCCGTACGGCGAGCCAACCAATGAAGGGACTCGCCTAGCGATCTTCACGACGCAAACCCGAGACCCGACACCGCACATTATGGAGAGTTGGCGACTCAGCTTCATCGGCCTTAATTCGGCAACACTAGTGGACAGGTTCCTGTTCCAAATACAGTCACTAGTAGTCGGGACGCTGGGAGGTACGCTCGGCCTTCCTTCGACACGCGCACCTCTTATTTAGTGGCGGTGCTGCCAAATGGTACTTGTGTTTTAAAGAATCCATAGCACGCCCTGATTGAAATTCCTTCTGTGTAGCTTTTCCGAACCACTTTGATGACAGTCTCACTGGACGGGAATCGCGCGAACAAGTACGGAAGCGCAAATAAGGCTCCCACGAAACATTTGCCAGTTTTATACCAATATACTACGCCTAGCCACTCGGCTACAAACACCTATGCCCGAGGACGAACTGGTGTAAACCATCAAGTAGAACATGCGGTGGGAGCTTCGAAACAGGCTCCATGCTCATAGACAAGAACGACTGGATGAACGGCGAGGAACCTTTCGTCCACAAACTCGCATGGCGGAACCTGCTCAACGAAGCAATCATACTGCAGAATTAGTAGCAGCTGGTCACGTAGACACTGAGCCGACACATATCACGAGGAGCGGAGCGCCTCTGGATCGCAAGTCCGAACTAGTAACTGAACGATCTTTTGTAGAGGTCGTCGTAAGCCCTACGAGTACGGTCTCTTTCAACTGCTGACAACCGGGACACCGATTCTTTGCATGTCCAGCGGGACTGATGGTCTCCTGTTACCGCTGCGGAAAAGCGGACACTTACGCCCGGGATTCTGCAGACTGCAAGTTGCAAAATTCTTGCCAGTGAGTGCCGTAAACACCCATCGGCACTCCTAGCACCCGAACGAAAAGATACTGAACCCATTGCTACGGACCACTAAGCCCCAGATACACCTTAAACTTTGCTGATTCGCACTGCCAAGCACATTTCTCCCGTAGTTCCGCAGCCAACGTTACGCGATACCGAGCCGGACCTCTTTAACAGATACTATCTAAATAGTAATCATCGTGGTATCGACGAAACCCTGGTTCACCTTAAAAGAGACTATTATTTTCCGTGTATGAAAAATAAGACCACCTTCATTATAAACCACTGTGAGAAACGCAAATACTAAAATATGACCGGAATCCTCTGAAGCCAAAATTTCAAACACCTCAAACCTCCAACAAACGTTTGGATATCCTTCACATTGATATTTACACTTTAAATAAGCAATACATCCTGACAGTAACTGATAAGTTTTCGGTATTTGCCGCAGCATATACCCTTTCTGAATGGAAAAGTCTCTCCATAATCAAATCTCTAAAACACTACATCAGCCTACGTGGTATTCCCTAAACCTTAATAACAGTAGTGACTGACCAAGAAACTGGATTTACCTTATCCCTTTTCACGGAATTTCGCACACAGTACGGTCTCAATCACTGAGTTACTTCCTTTCAACAAACAACAAGTAATGCCCCTGTTGAAAGATTGCACTCCACGTTAACCGAAATCTACAGAATAGTTCCTGGTGAACATAGGGATAATGACCCAGTAGATACACTAAATGAAATAATTGTTACATACAACAACTCCATTCATTCCATCACAAAACACACCCTTTATGAATTATTTTATGGTAGGATATGTAAGTTTGATAAAATATAACGCACAATAGCATCCATGAGTATTTAGAAAAGCTTAGAGAGTTTCCATCCAAACTTCAGCTCAAAATAAAATAGTTATTAGAAAAATAAGTCATTAAACGCAACAAGAAACTTTACTCCATTAGAGAGGATGTCATGAAGGATCAATAGTTTCTAGGAAAGAATGTCAACGGCATAAGATTACTCCTAGATTTTCAAAACATAAAGTCAAAGAAAATAAGCATATAACTAAAATCTCAGCTAATCTAAAATTAAAAAGAAACGCGAATTTTAGGTTGGCACTAACAACACAAGGACAACTAATGGACATACAGGGCATAACGAATAGCAATGGAGCGTTACCCATCAAACTAAGTAATAAATATTTAATCATCTCTCACAGTAACTTGATACACATTGTACGAATGAAAAACTACGAGAAAAACATTGAACGTATACAAGAGACACTGACAGCTTTTACAAACATACACACAACGTGTACACAAGCTCAATCTTTCCATAAAAATCACAAAAGCTAAACTTACAGAATTTCACAGTAAACTTCTAAACAAAACAAGGATTTACCAACGAACTTGGTACAATTATAGAAACAATACAGGTAATTAGACAATAATGACGCTGTCCACATCAACAACGAAATAAATAAAATCCTGAATAACGAAAATGACATGACAAATGAATTAAACCAACAGAGTAGACTAAACGAACAAATAGTTAAGAGATTTGACAACATAACAGACTATATTAACCAGCAACAGAAGGCTATTACCGAGTACCTCAGGTTATATTATTCGAAATTCTATCAATCAGATCCAGAAACAAATGAAAATTTGAAACATGTACAATACCTTAATCAAATAAACTATAATATCGATTTACTTAACGATGATATAACTGGAATAGCGGAGACAATTATTTTTGCAATCTTATTTCGAAACTAATACTTAACCCACGCGAACTATCTGAAGTAAACTCTATTTTCGAAAGCCAAGAAGTGAAATCGAACGAACACATGTATGAAATGCAAAGTCTACAGGCCTTCCCTAATGATTCAAATATCAACTTCAACGTCCGAATCACTATCATCTTGAAATGAAGCTTCTCCTTTCACCATGTCATATCACTTTCAACCCTTAAAAAACGGAAACAATCCTTACCAAACCCTATATCCTCTTCGACCCAAACCATATACCAAATCTCGACGAAAAGCGCCAGAATATCGAAGGAGTATGCTACTGCCATCGATCAACGCTTTGGTAGAAAAAAGAAGAAGACAGCTATGTTGCAAACATAATAAATAACAAACCAGCCCATTGCAAATTACATAAACAGGAACTCGAGACGGAAATCTTCTGACCAGAACCAAACCATGTCCTGTATTTAAACGTCCCAATCATCGCTTTCACAACTACCTGTAGTCAAAAGGAAGTAAAAATCGAAGGAATTATCCTCATACGATTCAATAACTGTAAAATCAATGCAAATGGTATCAACTATAAGATAAACAACTAACCTACTGGGACGAAAGTCACATCAAACCGGTGCGACCAGTTTCTGCTCTCTTCCAAGCGATCTGTCTGTCATTTCCTCCCCGTCTGCCTCTTGCTGGTCACTTTCGTGTTCCAAAAGCTGACTAGATGCGTACTGTCTGTCAAGTTGACTGATGCAAATTGGGCGCCAAATTGGCCAATTTGCAAGTTTCGTCGCGAATTTTATCCGATATTAAAACTGTGGAAAGTGTTCGCGATCATTCCAAGGATTTAAAGATTTGATTGTGGTTTGTGATTCAAGTAACTTTAACGTGTGACACTGTGTAGTGCCTTCGTGTAAAAATTATAGTCGAAAAGGATCTGTAGATGCTTCCTTTCACAGATAAGTTAAGTAAATGTTAATATTTTGCATGTTTTCCTCATAATGGTGAAGGTTTTTCAAATAGAAAACAAATTTTTAGGATAGCATGAAAATTTGTTTACATTGAGCAGCAGCCATGTTTTTTTTGTGCAATTTGGCTCTCTCTAACGCTGTAAACAAGAGCGTAGCAGTAGGAAAATTGATCGCAGGTGTTGTTCCGACCACATTGTGTCGTGGTTGTCCACTCCAGTATTATTTAATTACTCAACGATTCCAACCCTGTTCTCCGAGGTAAACTTTACATCGAGCAGCAATAGCAATATCTAACACGATGAATTGAAAAAGTACCAATTCATCGGGAGAAGCCCCACCATCATAGAAATTTACATTGAACAGAAAGAATCTTATACAGCACTTACCATCATTGAGCCTGATTATCATCGTCATCCTTGTAAATGCACTACTTCGTCAGATATCAAACAGGCATCACATGCATCAGGGCACCCCTTCAATCATAGCTCCTACCAACTAACCTGCAAGGATCCAGATCCTTTGGCCATTACAATTACCTAAGAGCGGAGGAGTTACATGCACAGAAACTCATGTTGGCTAACAACCCCACATCCGGCCAAGACAGCTTGTATCATCTCTTCGTGGACTTCATATTTCATTATATTTTAAATTCTCAGACTAAAGATTGTTCATAGTTTACTTATTTTATAATTCACACATTTTCCACATTGCATTCAACCCATAGTTCACATTACAGAGTTTAACATTCGGGGATACATTGTAGTAGTCTTTGCGTATAGACGTCTTTGAAATGGCTCCTGTCAAAAAGTTTCAAAAATTAAATTAATTTTTTAAAAAACGTTAGTCCGAAGTTAATTTTTATCAAAAAACCAAAACTTATATTGTCGAAGTAATCGAATATTTTTTACTTCGATTGGTGGAGAAAAACAAATGACGAAAGAAAACTTCGCCGCTAGTATGGAGGAGCCCGACGGCTTCCCACCGTTGGGCAACCTGGGGAAACGACGAACACAAAACTGGCGATAATCACCAAGAGGAAATATTACGAAGAAAAAACTTCGCAGATGGAGGGTGCAAGCTGCAAATAATAGCGGACAATCAACCAATGGCCAAATTGCAAAAAAAAAATAATGAACTAAGGCTAGAGATACAGTCCCTCAAGGATTCATTCAAGAAAAGGATGAAGCTCCAAAAGACGCAGCCGCAAAATCAATGGCAACAGGTAATAAAGCCGAAGAAAAGTGCGAATCAAGCAGTCCCAGAAGAAGTTCTAAGTGAGAGCCAAAACTATTTTGCAGCGCTGGAGGGATTAACTGAAGAAATGGAAGTTGAAAAAAAACATCGAAGGTAATTCTAATCAAGATAATGACTTAAACTTTATTCAGTATTTAACGAACAAAAATAAGGAGAAAAAACCAGCCCGCTGTTCTGCTGGTTCCTCTGAAAAAGCTTCTAACATGACAGAAGAAGTTCCGCCGATCAACGTGTTCGGGCAAAGCGGGAAAGATATGATTCGGCTTTTAGCAGCCGAAAATAAACTAGCCAATTACGAAATCAAAAGACTTAATACCGAAAAATTAACTATAAGGACGAAATCACTAGTTGATTTCCAAGTCAGCCAAAGATGCGCTAAATTCTGGGGAGGTGCCACGCTTCACCTATACCCCAAAAAGTGAGAAGAATCAGACCTTCTTGTTGAAGAGTTTGGACTGTGGAGAGGATACGGTAGATCTTTTTCAGGTGCTCTAAATAGGCTGCACCAGATATTGATTTTGTTTCAGTCAAAGCCTTTGCGATAAGAAGGTCGACCGTAGAAAGGAAGAATCTACCACTTCGTCTGGCACAAATTGCAAATAAGAGCAGTCTCAGTACCCTTCAACAAATAAAGTACTTGAATTTCAGAGTGGTGAGGTGGGAATGCCTCCAGAAAAGCGAAGTCAACCAGTTTTGCCGGTGTCAAAGATTTGGACATTCGGCTGCCAATTGTGCCATGCACTATCGCTGCGTTAAATGCAAAGACGTTCATGCTCCCGGTGAGTGCAAATTGGCTCAGACGGAGCCTAAATAAAAATTATACTGCGTTAACTGCGGTATTTTCAGTCACCCAGCATCATATCGAGAATGCTCCTGATATCAAGATGCAAACGGTAAATTTGCTCTAAAGCCAACACAAGTACACCGTTATATCATACCTTCAAACTTCTTCAAGCCCGGAGTATCATTTGCACTCGTAGCTAGAGGACCAGCAGAAAATGCTGGAAATAATGTAAATAATGTAAGTGGCAATAATTAGCTGCTTCTCAAAATTTACCAGCAACTTAATTCTTTATCGGAGAGAATCGACAAACATGATTCAAAAATTAACTTTACTTTTCAGCATTTAGGTCTTTCAAATGCCTAATAATAACTTGTCATTCAGTCATATTCCCATGGATAGCCTTCGCCTCATATCGATCAACGTCAACTCTATCGTTGCTTTACATCGACGGGATTATCTCTTGAAATTTATTGTTAAGCAACAGCCTGACATCATACTTCTCACTGAAACCCACCTCAATTCATGGCATCCCATGGAATTCAAAGATTTTGCATTCGTAAGAAACGATAGGGTGATAGGGTGATGGGGGAGGTGGCACCGGGATGTTGGTTAGAAGACACTATTGTTTCCAAAATATTGGAAAAGTCGAATTCAAAAGCTTTGAATTTCTTGAAGTGTCCGTCATCAAAATTTCACTGCCAGGTGGGGATTACCTCTCCGTTATCTCTGCCTATTCAGCTCGTCAAAATATTCTCAAGTTCAAGGAGGAACTCAATTCCATGTTTAAAATACTCGAATTGAACACGCTGCATAGTTATTATATTTTTGCCGGTGACCTGAACGCCAAGCTTGCATCATGGCTAAACGCCACCAATAATCCAAGAGGTGTATTCCTGAAATCGTGTATAACAGAGAACCAAATTGAATACAGGTGCAAGCTATATGGTTCGGAGTTCCCAACATACCCTAGGGCAAACTCGTATTTGGCCCTCTGCATTGCTGACGCAAGACTTGAATTCAGCTTTAATAGTCCTCAACGGAAACTGCAGGTGCTTCCTTACAAAAGCAACTATAACGCAATCGTAATGGAAATCAATCATCAAAGGGATGATGTCTTTCTCGTTCCAGTTCAACATGAAAATCATCGGTTGAATTTAAAAAAAAAACAGACTGGGGAAAGTTTGAAAAGAAGTTTAATTGGGAGTACCAGAAGCAATGTCCTACTTCTGATGATGGCGACGCTTGCTCAATAGTTCCTAATAACAGAAATCTAACTGACGATGAAATAGATCTCTATTTGTCAAAGTCAGAGAAGCTGACGTTAGACACGATTGAGAAAGTAGTTCCCAAGATAAAACATCGAAACAATATGGAAGGATATGAAACACTAACCATCGTAAGGTTAAAAAGATTGAAAAGCCTTCTTCTCACACGCGTCAACAATATTTATCGGCTTTTTTTGGACTACAACCATCCCTCGTTGGTTTTGTTGAAATTACACCTAAAGAATGTCCGGAACTTAATCCGTTCATACTTCAGGAGTTAGGTCAACAATCAATGGGCGGTAAAAACTGAGGGATATTAGCCCACAGGACCCAGATGGCATTTTCATGAAAGTGAATAACTTATTTCGTAAGAAGTCTCGAGTGAACGTAACGAATCTTGAAGTCACAAGTGATGAGATAAATATTCTCGATAGGGTTTGTATCGAAATTGATAACACTATTCCGGATAGAGATGGAAACAGGAGTATATGCGATGGATTGCAGAAACGTGCTCTAATTAGAACACATTTTGAATTGGTTCATTTACCAAACCCAGAGAGAGGGAATGAAATATTTTTGGAGGTCGTTGAAGCAAAAGTTTCCGACATCAAATCAAGCCTGAACGGTGAATCAATTCTTCATTTCAATGAAACATTAACATCTGACCTCATATAGAGCATGAATCTTATTGAGTATCATGTGGTACTGAGGGTATTCCAAATATAGTTCTCCGACATTTGCCGGAGGTTGACATTAGGAATTATTGAATATTGTTCAACAACATGTTGAACGATTCATATTTATCAAATAAGTGGGAGAAAGGAAAAGAATCAGCTTGCTCCCTAGCAGAGCATTAAACGTCCACATAGAGAAAAATGAATTGATGCAAATTGGTAATTTGGTTTTCATGCCAGGCATTCAGCCATACATGCGGTAACGAAAGTAACCTCAGACATCTGTTGGAAACCAAACAACAAAGAATGTGTTGGAGCATGTCTCATTGATAGGGAGAAAGCCTTCGATACAGTGTGGTTAGATGGACTACTTTTCAAACTTCTTCAGGACAGGTTCTGACAACAATGCGCGAATTCGAGGTCTTGAATGGTCTACAGCAGGGAACAGTTACCGCGCCTCTGCTCTTCTCAATATTCATTTGCAAGTTATTGAACAGCTTTGATTTTAACGTCTCGCCAACGCGATAATTGGTAGCGTTTGCTGATGAGCTGATCATCTATCTGGCAGACCGAAAAGCTACAATAGTTCAGAGCAATCATCAAAAAATGTTTAATGACATGCAGCTCTACACCGACAATTGGCGAATGAAAATCAATGCGCAGAAAAGTGAAACAATTTTGTTTTGGACAACGCTGAAGGGGGCCAGTCAAGACCTGAAACGTAATTGGAAGGATTTCCACATTGTGGCTGGTGCGGGTAGTTCAGAACGGATTCCACATAAATCCTGTGTTCGATACCTTGGTGTTCATCTCGATCAGTATCTGTACTATAATGAACATGTCGAAATCATGCTCAGTACAGCACAAAAAGTAGCCATGGCCCTTCGACGACTCTTTCATTCCAGATACATTGATCAAAAAGTCAAAATTATCTGTAACAAGACCCTGGTTAGACCAGTTTTGACATATGGATGTCAGATCTGGTACAACCAGAGGTTTAGTACAATAGAAGGATGAAGAGTTTTCAGAAGGAAACGTCGTCGTGCATTTATTGGTTTGTACAGAAACCCTGAGACGGATTGAAAGCAATATATATTGAATATAAAAATTTATCAAACTGCTCAAGTGACAAGAGTCGATATCTTCATACTGAAACTTCTTCAGAATCATATCGCAAGTTCTGTAACTTTGAGTGAAAACCCTTGGATTTTACAGCCATTCCACCCTACAGCGGGTATATTGTGACTTGCTTCACTACTGGCTTCGTTCCTCCAGAAGCATTCGTGTATTTGGACATGAATCGATATGTTTTTGATTCTGACGGTGTCCCAATCATATATCACAGATATAGACGAGCCACCGATAAGAAGATAAAATATCCTTGGAATTTGAGTTCACAAAACCAACAATTTCAATGGAGATACTTATTTGCTAGATTCGTTGAGGCTGGTCGAGCTGAGACGGAGCAATCTAGGTATTGGTGGCTGAATGACAAAGTCTAAATTATTCGTGCTTATTTTCTGTTTTTCCTCGTTACTTAGTTTTTAGTTTCATCTCATTATTGCTACATTTAGTGTTGTTATTTATTTGTATTATAAACTAGGGATAGATTTCAGTATAACATATTGTTCTTTTTGATTGAACTTATTCAGAATTAAGTTGTAAATATTAGGTATAGGATGAAAGTTCACTGTTGTGTTAGTACCATACTTAATTTTTGAATAGTACTTGCGGGTTTTTTCTCCTTTTTCTAATTGAATCAAAAAATATGTAATAATTTTAATTAATTTGAATTTGCTAGTGATTTTTTTTCATTAAATGTTTTTCATTGATGACATATAAATTTAGAAAGCCATTCAGGCCATTAAGTTTTTCATAGTTTTATCGTTTGGAATTTGCTTTATTTTCTTTTAAAAGTTATAACGATTGGTATTGAACAAAGCGCTTTTGACTTTGATTGTTCAACATTCACACGCTCCTGCGAAATTGCATTTTCATCTATAGCTTAAAAATATAATTTTCATGCTATGTAACTCGGTCCGGTATTAACAAGATTAAAATTAAGACGTATTTTACAATCGAAATTGCGTTTCATTTATTTTTTTTCTTAAGCCCAAAGTCGTCTGTTACACTTAATTCGCGCGTATTTTGTTATTTGATTTCTTAACTAAATTTCACATGTTTTTAAAGCTTTTGTGCGTATAAAACTGCGAATAATCGATGAAACCCTGGATTGCAAACATTGCGAAAAACACATTTTGTGTCGATTCTTTCACATAAATTGGTTAATTCAAACTTCGCGCTTCGCTTCGTTCGCTTAATTCCAATGGTGCGAGTCACTAACAAAACTATTGTTGAAAGGCACACAAAAACTAAGGTACATGAAAAACTAGTTCACTGATTATTTTTCTTTAAAACAGTGTCTGTGCTGAGTATTCCGGTAAATCGTATTTGTATATAAAGGGCGGTCCAAACATAATGCGCAATGTTAATTGTGAGTCACACCATAACGTCGTTTTTCACCCAACTTAATTTGACATTTCTTTTTTTCGGTGTTTGAAAAATTGAACCATAGAGAGGTACACAATTGAGCAGCACGTTAAGGTTGTTGAAGTCTTTTACCAAAACGGGCGTTCAAATCAAAATGCCTTTCGTGCACTTCGTGACTTTTTTGGTCAGCATAATCGACCAAGTGTGTCCACATCCGGGAGAATTGTGTGCAAATTTCAGCAAACAGGGTCTGTAGAAAATGTGAAATCACCTGTGCATGCTTACCTCGTTCGTTCTGCGGGAAACATTGCTATTGTTCGCGATAGTGTGGCAGAAGATCCGTCAACCTCGACTCGCCATCGTGTCCTACAACTGAATATCTCAGAAACATCACTGATGCAAATTTTGAATAACGATTTGAATTTACACACTTACAAGGTTTAATGACCATTTCAAGCGTTGGCAATACGCCGAATGGTTGGTTAAACAGAGAGAAGGGAATGGTGACTTTACAAAGAAGATCATCTTCAGCGACGAGGCATACTTTCACCTCAGTGGATTCGTTAACAAGCGGAATATCCACATTTGCGCAAATGAGAATCCGCGAGTGATTGTTGAAAAGCTGATGTATCCACAAAGAGTGACTGTTTGGTGTGGTTTATGGGATGGCGGCGTCATCGGGCCGTACTTCTTCAAAAATGAGGACGGCCAAGTAGTTACCGTGAACGGTGTTTGCTATAGCGAGACGATATCGGACTTCTTGAGGCCAGAAATTAAGGTTATGGACCTGCACGATATGCAGTTCCAACAGGAGGTTGGCATTCGCCACACAGCTAACGAACAATGGCTCTTTTGTGCGAGAAATTCAATGGCCGTGTTATCTCACGTTGTGGCGATGTTAATTGGCCGCCACGATGATGTGATTTGACACCGTTGGACTTATTTCTTTGAGGATATTTAAAAGAAAAAGTCTGCGTCAAAAGCCAAGAACAATTCACGAGCTAAAGGATGAGATAATTCAACACATTAACGACATTGAACCTCAATTATGTCTCAAGGTCATTGAATATATGGACCATCGGATATAAGTACGCGACCGTAGCCGTGGCGAGCATTTGGGCGATCTTTTGTTTCACACATAATTGGCATGGATCCTACTATTATAATTAACATGATTCTCTGAAAACTTTTTGTTTTATTTATTTTCTTATGATTTATTTTGCTTTCCCTTAGTTGATCAAGTGTCGGATAAGTATTTCAGAAGTATAATATATTAAGGTTGTAATATCAAGTATTTGGGCTGAAAATATACTAATTTATGGGTAAATTGAAGAGTAATAAATGAATTTTTGGGTAAAAAAATTAAATTGAACCTTGAAATAAATGATTTTGGTCAATATATGTTGATTATTATCGAAATATATAGAATCAAAGCTCTCTCAATCAAGACACTTACAAGAGTTAAACTTTGAACAGAGAAACATTACCAGAAATAAAAGTATACAGGGCATAAAAATAGATGAATCAGATTAGATACCAGGAACTATAGATAAAAGTTAAACACTACGGGCTTTAAATATGCCAATGTTCATCATAAGTTCAGTAAACTTCAATGCTTAAAGTTCAGTTTAAAAATGATTTTTTATTATTCGCAACATATGACTCAACAATTTCCAGTTCTTTTTTTTTTATGAAGAATGATGATCTAAACCATGATGCTCTAGTTCTTCATAATTACTGTGCTCAATGGAGTCACCATGAATCTCTTCGTGATCGCTATGTTCAAAATTGTATGGAATTTCATGGCTGCCCTCTTCAATTGGATGAGTCAAATGTTCGTAGCTACCATGTTCATATGAGTGATGTGGATGTTCAGGTTCAATTTTATGCACAACAGCATTAAATCCATTATGCTTATCAGCTGTATACTCAACCACACGAGTTGAACCATCAGCTTCCTTCAGCGTATACCCACCTGTAAACAAATAAAGTTATATTTCTGCTAGTTATGATATGTAGTTATTCACCTTTTACTTTATCACCATCTCTGCTCTCCCAATGTTGTTTTTCATCTCCACTGTGGGCATCCTTGACGCCATAATTGAATGAATACTTTGGATGAGCGTGGTAATCGATATGCTCGTCATGGTCGGAATGTCCATGCTCAATATGCTCGGAATGTCCATGGTCTTCAAAATGAATGCTGCCTCCATTATAGTCGTGAATTATTTCCTCACTGTGTGGCTCCTCGTGATGAGAAAGGTAACTGTAACTATTTCCACTACCATGATGCAGATCTAATGAACTTGCTAGTGACACTAAAAACGCTAATACCTACAAGGAAAATAGTTATAAGGACCAAAACGTTAAAAGGATATCACTTTTTACCATAAAGCACTTCATGTTGTTTTCTATTATCTCTCACTGGGTGGTTAGAGTGAACAATACCAGTATCCGCTCAATACAGACTATTTATATGATACCCCTTTATTGAATCTACAAGAATAACTTCAACCAAAATGCAGTTCTGAGAATGTTAAGTAGGGTTTTAAAATCAGTGATGTGTTGAAAAAATTTGATGATATCCACTGCGGCTGTACTCGGTTCGGTTATGCTTAAATTTTCTCGTAACTACAAGACTTGCTACAAGGAAGCGTTCAATGTTCTTACGAAATATCCAAGCGCGGTTTGGTAGTTATTCGCATGACCAGGAAGACGATTTGCAACGCATCGTAAATAAACGCGTTAGGATGAGGCTTGTTATTTTTTAAACAGTTCAAACAGTATAGTCGTAGCTGTGGAAGTTGGGGCTGATTATCATAATTAAATAATATTTAAAGCAGCTTTTGCAATTGTTTTTCACGTAATTCTACTGTGGCTGGACGTACTTTCGCTCTTCATTAAAGAAATTTGTAACAGTCCACGTGCTTGGATAGTTTGCTTGGCTGCATCTAGAAAATGCATTACTGACCCAGTCGCAATTGCAATCTTGGGTGTAAATTCAAGTGTTGCACGTTAGCGTCTGGTTAGCAATGTTAACGCATGATGACCATTGCAATTTGTGAATATATTTTCGAACATAAAAGTTATCTTAATTGTTGCCAAAAGTAAAAAACATTAACGGAACAGACTGTGTTATTATTAAAGTTATTCTGAAAGGAATCAAATCGATTTCTGAATCCAATATATCTTCAAATAGAGAACTATAAGTAGCATCATATATTACTACCAGTAAATATCAGCAGTTTGCTTATTCATTGTAACAATTGAAAGTCTAAATACGTTGCAACAAGTTAGGGCTGTGCCATCAAAAATTAATGCATTGGTAACTTGAGAAATTTAAGATACTTCAGCCAGGATCCATTATCAATAATGACATTGTGTTTCTATACATAGTGGTGTCACGGTGCACGCCAATTGGCAGGATAGATGGCGCTAAGATGTCGATTTTGAGATTTCAATCGAAAGTTTTTCTATGCCAATGTGTCTCGGGTGAATGCACGTCGCTGAGACGAGCTTCGATACATTGTTGGCTATTAGACTATGATTTCGCTGGATAGAGATGCATTTTATCTTTGCTTATTGCAACGTTGGAAATGATAAGCGAAAAGTGAGATAGTTAGGATGTTGTGATTTTATTCAAAGAGTAATATGTTAACATGAATGAATGTTGATCACTGTGTATCTATACACAGTGATGTTATATATTGCTTCTACTAAACGTATGTGAAGAAAATATGTTTTTTATGAAATTTGATGTACAGATTAGCCTTTAATAGTTACTAATTTTTTTAAAGAAAGCTCTTATATATCTTGTTTAAAGATGCAACTGATTTTTGGACTCTTGTAATAGTTTACGATTGTTGCTTTATTTATGTACCTTCTATTAAATTTCAAGCGATTATATCTCAAATGGGTTGCAAGCATTGGATACTTAGTCAATTCTGAAAAACAAGCGCATAATTATTGAAGTATATTTCACTTTGCATTAGTTTTTTTAATATCCGAGTAATGGTGTTATGAGAAATTGTTCTTGTAATATCAATGACTGAAATGTAATATCAACGACTGAAGGTTTTGTAAACTTCATATGAATTAGTGAGAAAATTTTAATTTACATTGCTTAAGAGAAGGAAGTCCTGCCACGAGATGATTAGTGAATTTATCTTCATTGTATTTTTGTAGAATTTTTGGAGGAAAGGTACGGTAATTTCTAAAGGTAAATTATTTATAAGATCAAGATCAAATTGAAGTAAAATTGGTAACATGTTTTATTGCTTTATGTCATGAAATTAACAACAAGAAGAAAAGAATTGCGAGGTTGAGTCAAGCATGGTTTTAAACATAGCTTGGTGTCTATCGGTTGTTCACAATTGAAGCAAATGACGAATGAATGCTTTATTTACCACATATCTAGATCCTTGAGCAACTTCTGGAATTCAAAGCATTCGGTATTTAGTCGATGAGTCTTTGTGCACATAATAACGAAGCATACAAAACATCAAATTAATTTCAAATTATGCTTAAGAGCGAAATAATAAGTGAGAGCATTGGTATGAAAGGAGATAGTCAGAGTCACAAAATAATGTTATCGGTTTGAATGCAAATTGATTTGGCCAGATCCCGTTAAACTTTTGAAGGGTTTTCTTATTGTTTATAATTTTTTTCAAACCTTATGCACATTTTTCCAATGATATGATGCGTTTTAGCAATTGGTGTCGATGAACAATGGTCAGTATTTAACGGAATTTTCGCAAAGTCATGAACGCATAAATCTAAATTCTAATTAAGACTTTAATTCTTCACTTTCACGCAATAGAATGCAAAATGATTTTCAACAAAAGCTACTTAATGCAATTATCAAACTCTAATAAATGGTTAGGAAATTAACGTCCCAAAAAATGTTTACCCTTATCAGGTATTTTTATACATTTGATTGCATTAATTGTTTATTACATTTTATTGTTTTGATGGCATTCGATTATGGTAATTACAAAAACATAAAAATGTAGGGTGAATAGATACAAAATCAATAAGTAACACGAAAAAAAAGAAAAAAAAAACGCTTGTCAAGATCAGGGATCGAACTCGAGATCCGCTCTTGTGAAGACTATGTACTCCCACGAAGCTACACATTGTACGGTGACTCTGGAAATTTAAACAGATTTATGATTTCTAAACATCTTCCATAATAATTACCATTAATATTTATTTATAGAAAATTTTAAACAACCCAAAATCAAAAAATTCTAGCGCCTGAACATTTTTCGCAAGCTTTTCGAAATCGTCAGCTAAATGAAAAGCGTCGAGATTGGGGAAACTCATGGGGTTCAAGGTTTCACAGGTTCCGCCGTTAGAAACTTGCTAACGAATGCGATAAATTGCAATGGGCCATTAGTTCCTTGAATTTAGTGTGAAAGTGTTGTGCAGTGAAAAGAAATTTCCGTGATCTAATTTGTTGGAAGAAATTAAGTATCTTTATTTTTTAATATTATTTTTATATTTATATATACAATCATATTTCGAGTATGAACTGCTCGTATAAAAACTGCCTTCACGGCTATACATATGGTTCTTCCTTGAGTTATTTTCGAGTACCTCAGGACTATAGAACTAACGTCTGGTTGAAACATGCAGGCATTTCACGTCCAAACGTTCTGAAATTTCAATTCTTTTGTGAGGACCATTTTTACAGCTCCAGTATAAGAGAATATGGCCATAGAAAGACCTTGAAGCAATACTCGTTGCCAAAGCCTGCCATTAGTAGTATTTGCTCATGCACTGAGTATACTGTAGATCCTCTGTGTACTTTGGAGTTGGAAACTGCAAAAAAAAATGATTCTGAGAATGCTGATCCACTCCGCCCAAGGAAAAAAATTATTGCTAAACCTTTTGGTCCAATCTTGGCTGATTTAGATTTGAATAGTTTGCCATCTCGGCTGTCTCCCCCGCTTGAAGTGCGAAAAGATCCAAATGATAGAACTTATCTTCGGGACTATAGACTCCCTTCAAGGCCAAGTACTCCCAATATATACCCATCTCAGTTTCCATCTCCAAACCGCCTCCCTACAAAAAACACAGAGAAAAAACAACCAATCACGAACGTTTGTTTTGCTTCCTTGAAGCATTCCCAGAGACGAAAGAAAAAACTGGACGTTGAAAAAAAAGTAAAAAATTTGTTGAAGGACAAAAGCCAAGAGGTTCAGCTTTTAATGCATTCTCAACTTTTCCACAAACCTAGTGCCCCTTGGAAGAAAAGCGAACAAACAAATCCCTATTGAATTCACATTCTGTATTAGGCCAGTTTTAATTTTAATATTATAGAGGGTGTATTTTTTTCCTGCACGGAGTTATGACCGCCTTCATAAGTTTATGTGGTTTTGAAATCGAGTCATTATGTTTACAAGGTATTATGAAGTTGGTTTTCTCATATTTTTAGGAATGTTTTAATTAACTGTATTTTTCGTTCATAAGCTTTTCATAAGATTATTTGCAGTTTTCTTCACGTGAAGCCTTTTTAGGGTTTTGTGCTTCTTACTAGATCCCATTGAAATCATGACCTGTCTGTTCGTCTGTTTGTCTGATTTTCAGTGGTAAATCATTACCAATACATTCAAGCGCTAACATATAATGGTTATTATTTTCTTATTCCACTAGGACCTTTGCAATTCTTTCAAATGTTCTGCTTGCTTTGGGGAGTTAGTTTCTCTACGTCTCTTTCTTTAGCTAAGTCTTTTGTGATTAATGTTGTTTGCTTTACAAGAATCTGCTCAATTCAAAACGTTTAATTGGATCAGCTCATCTGAGAAATTGCACACATCGCAAACTTTAAATACCTGTTCTGTGAGTTGGATTAGGCCTACTAGGGAAACCACATAAAAAAAACGCGCCTTGCACTTTACCTCTAGGTGGTGTGGAAAAAGTGCTGACATAAATCTTAGTATAAAGCCCTTCAATGGACGATGTATATGTATATATATATATATAAACTTATATGTATGCAAGAATATGTAAATATAAATATGTATATATATATATATATATATATATATATATATATATATATATATATATATATATTTGTATATATATATATACACACACATATATATACATATATATATATATATATATATATAGATATATATATATATATATATATATATATATATATATATATATATATATATATATATATATATATATATATGTATATATATATGTATATATATATATACATATATATATGTATATTTATATATATATATATATATATATATACATATATATACATATATATACATATATATATATATATATATATATATATATATATATATATATATATATATATATATATATATATATGTTTATATGTTCTTCAGTGCAGTGTTGAAGTTTATTGAAATGACGGTTTTTTATCTTCGAAATACGTACATATGTAAAAAATAAATCAAATCAAATCAAACTAAGGAAGCTTGATTTTTACTTCCAAAGTGAAACTAAAGAAGCATACTAAATTCGATTTTAATACTCTTTCAATACTATTGAAGCCAAGTCTTACTTTTCATTATTCATACCAAAAATCATGCAAATTATGGATTTCATTTAAAAATCCAGGCTAGTAATTTAACGTAAAAATGAACGCAAAATAATGAATTGCTTCAATGAATGCTCCACAGTGAAATTTAGAATATACACTCCACAAACAATCTTTGCATTTGTTTTTATTCAAAAATCAATAAAAATTACAAAGCCCTAAAACCCCAATCGTTCATTGCAATTACATTTAACATTTTTTAACATGTTTATTATCTTTCAAACAGATCCAAATATTTCTTTAAATATGTCACACACAAAAAATCCCAATCAAGTATATGTTATTGTATATTTTTTCAATCCAACTCTATCCTCCAAAACTTCAGCGGCTGCGGCAACATTGAATTACAAAAAGCCCACAAATTATTTTCTGCATTCTAAGTACTGATTAGATTGAATTAATCTGAATACTGAAAAAATATTTTTCCATTCATGGAACCTTTTGTAAATTCATAATGATTTAATTTTTGGATTAAAAAACAATCTCCTCTTTGATCATAATTAATTGTCAGTACGTATGTATTTTGAAGGCAATGTTGAAGTACATACCTTCAGTACTGAATTTTAATAAATTGAAAACACCACATTTCAGTTAATTGAAGAGGCGGTATGTTACCATCGACACACGGACATACATACTGAAAACCAATCAATAAAAATTAAAACATGGAAGAATGATTTTTACGTCTGAAATAAATCAAAGAAGCTTATAATATTTACAATATTATCGAATTTAATTCTTTCTCATTATCTTTACAAAAACTTATGTGAATCAACAATTTAATTAAAATCGACACTAGGGATACTACGAAAAAATGAACGAATAATTTCTCCATTTACAATTCCACGGTAATTGCTTCAATGAAATTTATAAACACTCGACAAACTATTTAAGTATTTATTGCTCTTAAAAAACTAATTACCTAATCGTTTTAGACAATTATATTTAAATACTGCTTATAGTCTTCAAACAAATCAAAATAATCCTTTAAATATTTTACACAAGAAAATTATGTGCGATCAATTCATTTATTCATTAAACATGACCCACATAAATGAACGGGCGCCCAAATCGAAAGCATTTCAATTTTTCTGCTACGCAATCGATAGGCAAATAAATATCCATTCATTTCCAATTGCAAAGAGTGAAGCAATCTTCACACACTGCACATCGTGGCCGTGCCGCTAGCGCCAGCCACAAAGCGAACACACACCGTTCCATACATTATTCATTCGATCGCATTTATACAGAGATGTTGATCCATATATCCACCACACATCTCAATGTATATATTGTATACGTTCAGTTGCTTTTCTAATCAGCTTGAAAAGTTTATCGAGGATGAAATTTTCCTATCTAAGACACTAACCAGCGACAGCTGCGCCGCCAAAAGCATGGGTTCTCCCAATGTGGAGTTAATTTGGTGTGCACCGTGACACCACTATGTATAGAAACACAATGATAATGGTAAATTTTATCAGCCAATTTAAACTATTAACTTAAAGCTATTGAAGAGCTTTACAAGTTGAAAGCTTTTTGAGAAATTTTGAACTGTTATACATGTACTTCTAATTTAATACTCTAGCAAAATTGGGTGGGTATAAAGCTTTCAAACTATTGTAAAGCTTTACAAATTTTGTACATCTTCCAAAGTCTTTCGTTATACTTCTTCTTTGATAAAATGATTGAAAATTAAGCACAGTTGCTTGCTTCTTCAGACCTTCTTATTTCATTATAAAACTATGCTCAATTCATTATCTCAACTCTTCTTGAACTAAACACATTTCCTCATCGACCATGAAAAAGACGATAATTCCAAATCGGCAAATTTTGAAGATTCGAGTAAAGAATTTAAATTCAAATAACAATTGTACATAATCCTGGCATTATTTTTTTTACATATTGCCAAGACAAATTGCCCCGACGTGGGAGTGCTGGTTGATCAAAGTTTTCCTGCAAGCCTCATGTACCCGAGAAGTTGAAGGTTTTCGTATGGTTCCTCCGCCAAATACGACCTGGTAATGACCTCTGTACTACAAATACGATATAAAATTCGAACTGACGTTTTGTGCAGGCGAATATGATAATTTAGACCTAGTTGCATAGCATGCTAACTCTGAGGTAGGCACACGAAAAAAGTATTAATATTTAAAGGTATCGAGTACTTTTTCTTTCAATACCGATGCTTGTATACTCGATACTTTGTATTCAACACTTTTACTCACGTAGTACTTTTTGACAGGTATCGTATCGTGTCGAATAATTCTAAGAAACTACCTAAGTAGGTAGTCATATCTTGGTTTTAAAGCTCATGTTTACGCACCCTTAGATTACATTCGAATCGTGCACGCACAGCTGGCTTACCTTTCTTTATTCAATCGAAATCACTCATTGGTCATTCGTATGTCGTTGTTCGATCAATCTAAATCTTCGAGTTCATTTAGCGCAGTTTTCGCTTTGTTTTTCGGCTTTTTTATCGCATTGTGGTTGCATGTTATTGTGTTTGATAATACTATTCTTTGACTGTCTCAAGTACAATCTAGAACTATTGCTCTGCGCTGTTTAACAATATTAGAAGCCATTGTTAGAAAAATGCCGCCTACTAAGAGTGAATTCCGGCAGCATTTTATTAAGATCAACAACAACGAAGTGAAATGCAAGACTTGTTTCAAAACCATAAAAACATCAGGGAACACGTCAAATATGAATAAACATTTAAAGAGACACCCCAGACCTAACGCGTCAAGGGAATTTATTAATAATGTTATGTTTCTTTGTAAACCTAACCTAAAATAAACCTAACCATATTATAAATGAAATGAATACCTTTTTATGTATATTTATGAATATGTTTGGATGTTTGTTCGTAAATCACGACTAAATGGTTGAATGGATTTGAATTAAACTTCCAGATAGAGGCAACAACGGATATAACTATTTCATATATATATATATATATATATATATATATATATATATATATATATATATATATATATATAAAATAATGTCAAATAACTATATTTGTTTGGCTGTCTGTTACTTCTTCACACTTAAACCACTCGGGCAGAACGCTCTTATAACAATAAAACTATTCGACTTAATTAAAACCTTCTTACATCAAGAGACTAATAAGCGGCATGAAGCTAATGAGGTTTTTAATTTTCAGTATGAAAAGAGATGAAAAGAAACTAACAACGATGAATAAGAAGCCAGAACTGTCGGATCTACCTAGTCATTAACTAAAATCATAGATTTCGAAGGCACCTGAATTGGATACATTTCCAGCAACTTCTTCGACATTTGATGTGGAGAGTGCTCGAGACTCTGACAGTCAGCTTAAAGAGACATATTCACTACTTCTAAAAGAAAGCATCTTTCAATTGTACAATTAATGGAAAGAAAATATTCTTATTCTGATGGAGGAAAGGATTATTTGAAGCTCTGCCAATATTTGCTGTATTTTCTTTACGTCGATATAAGACCGTTTGATATTTTGAAGGGCTGTGGGTTTAAAAAATTGATGCATCAAGCTTGTCCATCATTTAAAATTCCAAGTGTTGATGCATTAAAAGCACAATTTTAGGCTTTTTACAGTGTCATGCATTTGAAAATTGAAAACACATTCGAAAGCGTTGATCATGTGGCGATAACTTGGGACATTTGGAGTGAAATGATGAACGTTACCGTTATTTAGGAGTTACTGCTCATTATACGCATGATAATCGATAGCTACAATTGCACTAGATAAACGGCATATTGGTAACTATATAGCAGAAAAATTAAAAGAAGTTTGTGCAGGTATATGCATCAGCCTGGATAAAATAGCTGCACTAGTGACCGAAAATGGTACAAACATGAAAGCAGGTGTAGTTAATTTTGTAAGCAAAATAAAAAACACTTTCTCTGCTTCGCTCATACAATTAATCTTATCGCTGAATCTGCAATGCCAATTAATCAGATGAGTGAGCAAAGTAAGAGACATTGTCAAAGAGCAGTGTAACTTTAAGTGACTCTTCACGCCGAAAACAAATTGGCTCTGTACTTCTGAAACTAATTTTAGACGTTAAGACTCGTTGGAATTCAGTCTGTTATATGCTCCAGAGATACATTAAATTGGCTCATATTTCTCATCAAATATTGATGTTAAATACTAAAGCACCACCCATACACTCGGCTGTAGAAATCCAGAACATAAAAGCATTGATTAATATTTTGAAACCACTGAAATATGTTACTAAAGAGCTGTTAGGTAAACAGTATGTAAGCATAAGTAAAATCATACCAATGGCGAACTGCTTAAAGGCACAGATTAATGATCTGGCTGCGGGTGGTGATGATAATCTTGATGATAGTAATAGAGGTAATGTAGTACATTCAGTAAAAAAAGAAATTATCAAACAATTAGAATGCAGATTCGGACACATTGAAGATAATCATTGGATTGCAATCGCATGCTTACTGGATCCAAGATTCAAGAATTTTAACTTTCAGGATACCAAAGCTTGTACAAAGGCAATTTCTTTACTAAGACGATTAATTACTACCACTGCTAGCATTATCTGTAGTGAACATTATAGTGATTCTTCTCTCGAAACAACTTACTATTTCTGGAGTCACCATAAGAAGTTGCCTCATACAAAAACATGAATTAAAACAACAAGCTCTTCATTACAGTAGGAAAATAACGATGAAATAAGCCATTACTTATCTACGCAGGTTTTGCCACTTTCCGTAGATCCTCTTAAATGATGGGAAGACATGAAAGTTGTTTTCTCAAAATTATACTAGTTGGCACGAGAATATCTTATCATTCTTGCGACCTCAGTCCCCTCAGAACGATTATTTTCTAAGGCAGGAAATACTTTAACAAAAACCCGAAACCGGTTATCACCAAAAACGGCTCGAAAAGCTTCTATTTCTAAGTGATTGCACCAAAGAGGAATGGGGACCCTCTAATTATGTGTGCCTCGTGTAAAAAATAAATATTTTATAGAAACAAACTTTTTGGTTTGTGAATTTACAGTTGTTTATTTTTATTATTGTATTATATATATTTATGAGGCATTTGTTTTTTCCCGTATTTATTAGTCTGACGCTAAACGATACGACTGACTGATATTGACGTGATGATGTTTATATGTGTTTACATTAGATCCTAAGAAAATTACTCGATACTTTGAAGTATGGGTACTTTTGTCGCGATACTTTTACGAGTATGATACGTTTTTCCCGATACTACTCAAGAGTACAATATCGATACTTTCTATTCAATACCGTGTCCCTATTCCGAGGTGACTATCGTGCGTGAGTGGCTCCAACTAAGTCTCCTACTGCCTCTGTTCCGGTAAAACCTTGATAGGCCTTAGAGTATGTTTGAATTTCACATAGTTGAGTTTGCAGTGTAGATTTGGTTGAACTAGGAGGACCCATCCCTTTAAGGGCTGATGCCACCCTGCTCTGCAAAATAATGACGTTGCCAAAACAGTGAATTCCTAACTGAACTGACTTCTCTGAACTTATCAAAAATAACAATGAGAAAGCCAGAAAGGATTTTAATAGACACGAAAAAATTAAAGAACGAAGACGAACACATAATTTAACTAAAAGCCTCAAAATTACATATTGGCTGAATACAAGCGTGGCGATTGGGAGCAGTTAAGGACTGGGAGCAGTCCAGAGCGCTTTATGCGAGAGTGGACAGACCTACACTCATGTCAGAAGGGTTTTGTAATTAACCACCAATATGCAGGTATATAGAATGATTTAATTCAAGAAAAACTTCCATGACATGCACAAAAAAATATATTCTTGGTTTAAAAGAACTGCATTTTAACCACCCAACATTTCGGTAAACGGAATCTAGAATGTATTTTTTTTATTCATCTTATTTGGAGAAGATCCAATCAAAAGTGTAGTGTCTGGTTCGATGGAAAGCCCGTGTAGTAGAAAAATCGTATATGATTGTTCTAATTGGAGGAAATTGAAACGGCTGCAGCTTCTGTAAATTTTATTGAAATTTATGGGATATAAGGATCTGTAAAAACTAGTTAAATGGCTGATTTCATCCAACTTAATGGTTCTGTTGGTGCCCACAGCAGGAGACTCCGGATCTAATTATTCCTAAATTGTAATTCACAGGCATATTTTCTATTTTCCATTACTGTTCATCCATTGTAATATGAACCTGCTTACACATATGAGACATCGGTGCTTTTCATACACATCATATCTCTTTTCGAATTATCTAACATGAGAAAACTAGCAAATTATGCAATTTTAATCGCCTCGTGTGTGTAACCACATCCCACATATATCATGGATTTAATATTCATATACATAACTGGGTCAGCAGTTTTCGTTGGGCATGAAGCATTATCAAGATGCAGACGCACCATCAGCATTTTTCGGTGGATGTGTAGTGAATAACGAGTTTCAATAAAGTCCGTGAAGGACTGCAGCGATGTTCTGCTGCCTCGGCAGAGGAAGGTGTTGGTTCCTGCCGAGAATGCCCTCGTCCGGAGACGCGTGAATGCGCTGGCAGGCTAGCATTGCGGTGTCGTGGGGCGGGTTCATTTCCCCGGCACGAGGACTCACTACAAAACAATTTCGCATTCACGAATTGCTTTCCGAGATCGAAAGAAACGACCGAAGTCGCAAAGTCGTAGATAACCTCACCGAAGGAATTATGACTTGTTACGAGAACAAGTGAAACCTGACAAGAAAGGCGAACTTGGGGTGACCTCGTCTTTACCCAAATAAATTCAGGGCCCACAAATGAAAGAGGGGCAACCGGGTGGTGGTGGAGCCCCTTCATTCCCACCCAACCGGAATAAATCCATTGTTAACTTGTTGAAGTGGCCAGGTATTCTTCTTCTGAGTGGAAAACTCATACAACTTGAATTATATAAACTTTCCCATCAGAAGGGGAGTACCCCAGTGACCAATTTATGTCATAGAATTATACAATTGAATTGCATAACTCTATGCCATAAAAAGGCACTTTGCTTGGGCCACTCAACCCATAAATTCACCTGAAACAAAAGAGGGAATTAATTTGTACCCGGCGGCTGGCTCATATTTTGGGGTGGAAGCCTGCCACCGTACCGGGTCCTATACCCGATTGGAAAAGACCGGAAGGGAAAGACCAATTTTTACCGTTTAATTCATCATTTTGTTTTTATTCGAACAACGTTAATGTAACGAAATTGCTATATTTCTATAGTATGATTTTTCTATGGCAATCAGCACAGCAATTTATGACACTATATTGAAAAGCATTTAACCATCGAAAGAGGGAAATTGATATTAAAAGAAGATTAAAATTAGAAGAAAATTCATTTTACTCCAATTTCCTGTATTATTATAATTATTGTGGTTAGCTCTTGTAGATGCCATTCTTTCACTTTTCATACATTATGTTTCAAAAATTTTTACATGGATTTATACGAAATTAATCATTATTTCCTTTTAAAAAACGATTTTTTTTATTTCATTTTTTGGAATTATCTGTTTGGATTTGAGATTTGTTTTATACTATTTCATATTAACAACTTATATGGCTATATTTTCGAGCTTGACTTTATGTTATTTCTAAAGAATTTAAATAATACACAAATAGATTGGGAATGAACCAACAAAATCCTTTTTAATGATTCATTTCATTTGACTGGCAACGATATGAAGAAGTCGATAAAGCTCTATTTGAAATCAGTGGATATGTTAAAGCGAAGACACTAAGGCAGAAGAAATATCTTACTTAATTTCAACCGCATTGTTGAACATTTACAGGAATAGTTGTCTATGAATTTAAACACAAATATCACATCATGTGATAGTGTAATATCATGAATGATAAACAAGGTAACAAATGACAGTACACTTACGAAAAGGAAATCATTAACTTTAAGATTCGTTCATATTAAAGGAAACAATTATTATAGCTCCGAAAATGGAACTTAGTGCATATGATTTCGGAGGACTTCATCTTAACGCTTACTGAATTCTTCGTTTACATAGATTGTTTAATCTTCTCAACAAGGTTTCCAATATTGCATTACTTTATCGTTACGTGGAAGATACATTGAATGCAATCGTTCAATAAATTAAATTTTTATATATATTTAATATAATTTTCTATATGGAATAAATATTAATTTTTATATATATTTAATATAATTTTCTATATGGAATAAATATTAATTTTTATATATATTTAATATAATTTTCTATATAGAATAAATATTAATTTTTATATATATTTGCTATTTTTAAAAAAATTTAATAAATATATAATTATAAAAATGTTAAGAGGGTACTTACAGTACCTTTCCCTCGAGCTATCAAAGTGTAAATACATATAGACTTCCTTGAATATCACAACCGTATGGTCTTCGAACGTGGTAATGCTCGCTGCTACTTATTCTACTGCTTTTAATGTTTAATATTTCGTTTTCAGTGGCGTCTTGAGTCTTAATTTTATTCACAAGTTTATCGACTTCCTCAGCGTTTAAACTTTTGATTGTTTCATTCCACGAATTGTTAGTCTCTCTAGATAAGTTATCAGCTTCTTTATATGCAATCCGTTCGTCACTATATGGATTGAGTGATTTGACTAATTCTTCTGGATCTAACTTTTCGGTGGATTTATCACTCTTTGTTGAACTATGTTTGAATACACAATGCGCCTTTTTGCATCCAAACGGTGTGTTTTCCCAGAAACAGGGAGTACGGTCCCGCCGTTTCCCAATCAACATGTGCCGCTCCTTACAATGAAGATCTTCACATCGGCCTGCCAACCACCTGTTACACATCACTTCGTGACCTAATGCTGATGGCTCATGGCGATATTGACAACTGCTACCATTTTTACAGGCACTGTAGTAGAAAAGTAGCAATCTGTGAAGTTTTTCCCGCTGTGCATCAACAGGATGGTAGAAGTTATCTAACTGCCAACAACCATCCACCTTCGATTTTATTTTGGTTTTAAAGGTTTCCTTCGCTGATGTAAACTATTTTCACTATAAATTCACAACTTTATATCAAGAGAATTCACGACACTAAAATGGCCACCACGCGTACTTTCCTACGTTCACTCGCCTTCCTCTCACGAGGATTTTGTGCAACTGCGAACGGAAATGGCGGGGCCGAGTCATCGAGCAACGAGACAGGAAAAGTTTCGTTTAATAGTGCCATCTATGGGTGAACACGCGGTGGTGATAATGCACACTCGTTTCGGTTGTTTTTAAATTCTAAGTCGTCTTTTGTAGATTCGCTTAAGTTCTCAATTGAAAGCAATTTTCGTTTATAATGATTAGGCGTAATTAAGTGGGAAAATCGGAAGAATTAGACAAATTTTAAGGGGTTTAAATGATACAATGATTTTAGCGTTCATATAATTTAAAAGGTTAACCGTTTCGTTCTAAGCATTTGTATCCCGCGTTACACCGCAATTTGTTAAATTATATTCAAAAGATATTGTAGTAAAATCACTACACATTAAAATATTAAACAGTTTTAGAATTTTGTTTCCCGGGAGTTAAGTACAAAAGACATTTTCTGGACCTATTTTCCATGCAAAGAAAAAAAACGAGTGTTGCGATGGGGAAGGTGACTGAATCGACTGAATCCTTGTTAAATTGCGTTCGTGCTGTGTGCCTGTGTCAGCGCTGGCTTTTAGAGCCATAGCTCCTAGATTACTGCAGATGTTTGCTTGTCTATGAAGTGGAGGCGCTTATCTTAGCGGAGATCCATTTTATGGACCCGCAAGCGTCAATATTTTGGCTTGGATGCAATCATGCGATCGAGGAAAATGTTGTGAGATCAGTGACGTTCAGTTGTGCACTAGCAGCAGCTTTTTGTTACTCTTCTTCGCCTTATTGAAATCTATCACTCGTTTTTTGGACACTTATAATTTTTTGATAATTATAAGTGTGGGGTTGATTAATAAAATAGTAGCTCTTGCGATGCGGACTTTGTGTGCTTTTTGAAGAATTTTTTTGGCTGCAGAAAGGATAATTTAACAGTGTTTGAAATTTCAGCAATTGGTTGACTAAGAATAGTCAAATTATAAAAAAAACTGAAGCTATTCTCGGCTGTATACGTATATCAGTAATTGTTCAATTGCAACTTTATAAAACATAAGCTATCGTTAAAACCAAGAGAGGAGTATCGGAGTCAGAACAAAGGAGTTCTGGCGCATAGCATTTGGAGGCCGCGGTGCAATACGCTGCAAGTTTGGAGTGTTTTTTCGATTGTGTTGTGGATGCTGGATTCGCTGGCTGCGTTGCAGTGTTTTTTGTGCACGTCTGTGTGGTGTCGTGTGATGCCCTCGGGGTGTACTTGTGCTGTAAATCGATCGTACAATGATAGAAACGTTGGCGGAAAAACAAAGATCGTTGTCCACAGAATCGGACGCGATCATCGTCAATTATAAGAAGGACCCGACGGCTCGGAAACATAGAGCCGGTTATGATTAAGAGCGACTGCGGCGGCTTGAGTCCGTGTGGGACAAATTTGAAGGAGTCAACAGCCAAACCCGGGCATTACCAGAGGTGTCACCATCCCACCCGTATTTCAAAAGCCAGCTGTACGACACCACGCAGTCCAATTTGACCGACTTCTAGCGGCATTTCTCCCAGAGGATGATGGCCTTGAGAGGTACCAAGGAGGATACTGGGTTCTGTCAGATCATTTGAGTAAGTGCTCCAAGGAAGATGCCGGCCAATTCCGGACAACAGATGTTCTGTCTCACAGCGATCCGGCCGTTACGAAAATACTATGAAGATACAAAGTGATGGCAGATGCCTTGCTCCGATTGGCCTCACGTTTGGATAACTCAGATCATTCACACCAATGGTGCAAGGCCAGAATCCTGTCGGTTCAAAGAAATTTGGCTCTATTAGAAGAGCAATATTACCAGCTGTGTGAGTTGGCAGACGACCCAGAACAACTTCGATTCAGCCAAGAATGATACACCAATTTCGAGGAAGTAGTTCAGGACTATCTGATCCATCTGGAAGCTACAACAGAGGATTTTGACGCCATAAATTATATATCCACTATAATCTCAGCAAACCCCAGTCTACGCCTACCCAAAATAACTTTACTGAAGTTTAAGGGAGATTACTTACGGTGGCAGCATTTTTGAGATTTGTTTGAATAGACGGTACATAATCTGTCCATCTCAAAATGCCAGAAGTTGTTGTACCTTAAGTCTAGTCTCACCGGATAAGTGGAACGACTAGTCATCAATTTTCCCCTCTCAGAGGGGAACTACGAAGTGGTGTGGACTAGATTGAAAGAATGGTACGATAACCGATGATTCTTGGTCGCTACATTCATTGAAAGACTGCTGGGACAGTAGCCGCCATAAAATCCCTACTCGACGTTGTTCAGGAGTCCATTAGGGGCCTGGAGAACCTCAATGTAGCTGCAAGTGAGTAGGGTCCATTGCTCCTACACTTATTGCTAAAAAAAGGTGGATGCAATCTCACGCGAATTGTATGAGCAAACGCTAGCTAGCTTACGAAAGCTGCTTCCTCTGAAGGGTTTCTTATGTTTCTTAGAAGTGCGCTTCTAGGCCCTCGAAACATTTGGACACTAGCCAAAGGGACAGGGAGGACCAAAACTATAGTGGCTGCGGTTGCGACGTCTTCATGCCTCATGTGCTGGTAGACGTATCCGCTATACTATTGTCCTGCTTTCCTAAAGCTCACCGCCACCACACGACTCAGTTTTGTCCAGTTCAAGTGACTATGTGTCAACTGCCTGCAAGATGGCCGCTGAGTGCCTTTCAAGGAAGTGCAAAGAATGTGCCAAGGCTCACAATAGTCTGCTGCATTTGAGCGGAGTGACTAGTTTGAAGCCGGCCAACGTGACAACTCGGAGTACGACCGTGTCCAAACGGAGTGAGGAATGGCTAAGGGAAGCACCAGTGCTCTCTTTGACTACAGTATCCAAGCCACTCCAAAGGGGATTTGTACTCCTGAGCATAGCCGTTGTCAGGCTGATCAGCAGCAAAGGGAAAACCACGTTGTGCCAAACTGTGCTAGATCCAGGCTCCCAAATCAACTTGATAGCTACACATACAGTACAAACTGGGGCTGGATCCTGCGTCTGCGTCAACCTTCATTGAAAAGGTTAGGGGAACAACATCGAGAGCGCCAGCAAAAGTGAAAATTGGTCTACAGTCCCGAATAACTGGATACACCACGCAAATGGAAGCACACATGTTAGATAAGATAATTTCACAGCAACTTGCTCAAGAACTAGACCTGCTCAAATGGCCCATCCCGAAAAACATTAAGTTGGCAGATTCCAACCTTCACTAAACCAATTGGATCAGCCTTCTATTGAGCGCCGCACATTTTTACGAGATTTTGGCCATTGAGCAAATAAAGTTGGGACCAGAACTTCCAGTGCTCCAGAACACGCTACTTGGATAGGTTGTAGCAGGAAAGCACTTCGCAATCAGCCCCAGTGACCTGTGGAATCGTGGCAGAGGAGTCTAATTTTGGCGAGACCATCAAGCACTCTTGGGAGGTGAAGAAGGTTCTAGACTCAACCTCCATCAACGGAAAGAGCGTGCAAAGAACAGTTCATCCAGACAACGCAATGACGGCGTGATTGTCGCTTCGTAGTTCGACTTCCCTTCAGTGATGATCCCCGAAGACTGGGTGAATCGAAGGATATCGCCACATGCAGATTCTTCGCAGTCAAACGCAGGCTTGCGAGGAGTTCCGAACTGAAGCTCGAGTACACGGATTTCATGGACGAGTAGTTACGTCTACGGCACATGGAGGAGATCAGCTGGCAACTGAACGAGGAAACACATAATTTTCTACCGTATCATTGCGTGCTGAAGCCGGACAGTAGTACCACCAGATTGGGAATGGTTTTCGATGCTTCCAGCAAGACTTTCACGAACATTCCCTTGAACGAAATCCTGCAGACTGGACCCACTGTCCAAGATGACGTTCGCCATCCTGCTGCACTACCGTCTGCCACGCTTTGTCTGCACAGCTGACATAGAAAATATGTATCGGCAAGTTATACTTCTCCCGGATGATCAAAACTTCCAGATTTTGGTCTGGAGAGCCAGCTCATCACATCCATTACGATATTATCGTTTAAAAACCGTGACATATGGCACAACGCGTGCCCCATAATTGGCAACCAAATGTCTTCAGGTTCTGGCACAAGAAGAGCAATACCAAGCATCCCTGGGCAGCAACGCATTACAGCATTATTTTTACATGAATGATGTCATAGCCGGGGCAAACAACTTGGCTAAGGCCATCCAAAAGCAGGAAGAGCTACGTAGGATTCTCACTGGCGTGGGCATGCATTTGCGCAAATGGTGTGCAAATCACCCTCGCCTTCTGCAGCAGATCAATGTTGATGACCAGGAGATCCACTTGGACCTCAGTAGTCTATCGGAGGACTATGCTAAAACTTTGGGAGTAGTTTGCCCCCCAAGACTGACGAGTTTCAGATCCACATTAATTTGGGTCTCACCACCTCCAAGCTAACCAAAAGGATAATCCGGATGCCCGGATGTTTGACCCGTTGGATATTTTGGCCCCAGTTCTTGTGACGGCCAAGCTGCTCCTGCAGGAGTTATGGCGCCTAGAGCTGGATTGGGATGCAATCTTGTCGATCAGAATACACACTCAATGTTTTGAGTTCCACAATGGCCTACCATTGTTGCGGAGGTTGCGTTTTCCATGACACGTCAGTGTTCACGAGAAGCCTGTGCAGATGCAATAGCACACGTTTTGTGATGCCTCAGGGAAGATATACGGTGCGGCAGTCTGCACCTAGTCTACGTCAAGGAGAGGTCAAGTTTGAGTCAGGCTGCTGTGCACTAAGCCACAGATAGTACCAATCATCAGGAGATTCTGGATCTAATTATTCTTTAATTGTAATGCGCAGGCACATTTTCTATTTTCCATACTTGTTCATCCATTGTAATATGACATCAGTACATTCCATACATATCAGGTGGCTTTTCGAATTATCTAACATGAGAAAACTAGCAAATTATGCAATTGTAATCGAGTTGGTCTCATGTGTGTAAGCATACTCCACACATATCACGTATTTAATATTCATAAAGATAACTCAGTCACATAACGCTCTAGCGTCAGGAATGTGGATGTTTGCTTGTCCATGAAGTTGACGCGCTTGTCTTAGCGGAGACCAATTTCATGGGCACGCAACCCTCAACATTTTGGCTTGTATGTGCAGTTTGTTCTTACTCTTGTTCTTGTTAAACCAAATTTAAAACAATATCTCGGCCATAACTTCACAACATCTCGGCCATAACTTCACGAATATTAGTTTTCAATTGCTCAAGATTTTGAGGATTGTTCGCGTAACCACGATCTTTCACATAGCCCCATTAAAAGAAATCCAAAGGTGTTAGGTCGCAGGATCTTGCGGGCCAATTGACATCACTCAATCTCGAAATTACGCGTCCTGGAAATTTCTCTTGCAAAAGTGCTCGATTAGCCTGTGTTGTGTGGCTTGTGGCTCCGTCCCGTTGGAACGACATGTTCTCTAGATCATAATCTTCAATTTCTCTCAAAAATAATCGGTTAATATCCGTCCAAGCGGTCAAAATTGACTGTAATGGCTCTTCCTTGATCGTTTTCAAAAAATACGGGCCAATAACACCACCAGACCATAATGCACACCAAACGGTCACTTTTTCCGAATGCAAAGGCCTTTCTGCGATCACCTGAGGATTTTGAGAGCCCCATATGCGGCAATTCTGTTTATTTACGCAACCACTGAGCGAAAAATGAGCCTCATCACTAAAGAAAATTTTGTTCGAAAAATCGTTATCAATGGCTTGTTGTTCAATCACCCAATTTGCATATATTCTGCGTTGTGTATAGTCTTGAGGCTTAAGTTCTTTAGTGAGCTGGATTTTGTACGGATGAAGATGCAAATCCAAATGCAAAATCCGCCACTATGATGCGTAAGACAAGCCCAAATGTTGAGCACGTCGAGGAATCGACAAATTCGGGTTTTCCTCCACAATTTGAGCAACGACAGCGATATTTTCAGCAGAACGAATGTTGCAATGATGCACAGGCCTTGAAGTATCAATAATCAATCCAGTCTCTTCAAATTTTCTCACTGTGTTCGAAATTGTTTGCTGTGTTGGTCGATTATGTCAACCATAATCGGCTCGTAAAGCCCTAACTGTTGATACAGCAGAATTACCATTTTGATAATAAAATTTAATAATTTTAACACGTTCTTCGACTGTTAAACGATCCATATTTCTAAATGGCAAACCTTCAACCAAAAAAAAAACACGCTTTGGATGATATTTAATTCTGACAGATATCAAATGGCAGGGTTATACTTTCCTACCACGAAATGGATAACCCTGTATCTTTTTACGCAAAGGGATGTTATACAAGAATTGGGCTTGTTAAAGGATGATTTTAGTGCAGGTAAGAAAGAAGTATTGGGTGGGGTTATGTTTGCCGTAACTGTATGCTCCTTTAAGTTATTTGGACCAACTTTATTGATGATAATGATTTCTGGTAATTCCAGTCAAGGCTGCTTTGGGAACCAAAACGTCGTAATAATTTATTAGAATTTTTCCAAACGATTATTTAGTCCCAATCATTTCCAATAAAATATTAAAAACATTTGAAATATTTATATGATAGTAAATAAAACAAGGCTACCTCCTTAAAAATTAATTTATTAATCTACATAATTTTCTCACGACTATGAATCACTTGCTCTCGCTTACTGCTCATTGGACAAACGCCACCGGACTTTTGTGCTTGAACGGTACAGCTGGCTGTGACCTTAACATCTCAAAGACTTGATGTGTTTTGCTCGCTGTATAAAAGCATAAAAGAAGAAAATTAGTTTAATTGCCGCACTACAGCTCACATAAATCATCATCATCATAATCACAAGCATAAGTGGAATCATGTCTTACCCGCAGTTCTAGTTCTTACAGCCGTTTTGAATCCATTGTCACCGTCGACTTCATATCGGACACTTCGGACGTACCCTCCAGGCTCCACCAAACCATATTGTCCACTTACTTGCGTTCCTCGGCGTCCTTCCCAGTGATCAAACGTTACTCCCGTGGGCGGGTGGTCGACATAATAGCGGAAAGAATAATTTATCTGTAACAACGGTAGTCGATATAATTGTTTCGATTAATATTGATTTTGATTTATTCAGCGAAGGTTTACGGTAGCTCTGCGCTGTGGTAAGTAATAAGTGTAATTTGTGGGTAGTTCTTGTAGATGGTGTGTTAAATGGATGGAAGGCAAACATTGGCGTGGACTTAAAAACTCATAAACTACCCAAAGTTTCATGTCTATACTACCGGAATGGTCGGTTCATCTAAAAAGTCATATATTTGCTCCAACAGTTCTTGATCTTCGGTAAATAAATAAATTTTGAGTATCAAATAGATGCGCCCATGAAAAAACTGAAGAAACATGTTCAACCCATAAATTTAAAATTTAGTGCAACCAATTAAGTGGTCGTATAAATTAATCGGCTCACAAGAATATGCAAATTATGGAACGAATTAAATATCTCGGCTGACACCCCCACACACTATAGCTGAAAGCGAATTCAATTGTTTTCCGCCAAAAATCACGAAAGAAAAAATTCTCAGTGATGCATAAAGCCAGACGGTCCTCATGAAATTTAATCCGATAATTAATGCAAAAAATGCTAACCTTGACTTTGACTAGTATTTACATTGGATCCAAAAACAAAATTTATAATTCATAACGCCTCAGAGATCTTAATACGTTGCTATTCATGATTCAACGGAAAATCGGATACAAATAACACATGTGGAACTGGTAGAGTGTCTTAGATCTAGTCTTTGATTTGATTTAAATAGACGTTAAGCATTTTGTGATAGCATAATTCAATAGTCCTAAGTGCACTTAAAAAGGTGCTCTGGATCAATGGAATTAATGAATTCAGCCAAAGTTGGAGAACCGGATTGTTAACTTGTATGCACTGCCTCTTCAGCGAATCATAGATGCCTACGTTCAATTTGGATCGCAGTGGAAAATTAGACCATCCTTATACGGAACAATAAATCACTATGAAATGATTGTCCTATTGTGTTGCTGTTTTATTGTTTTCTCGCGCCCAATTTCTGTTTATTTCAATGCCTTCTTTAATTTTTAAAGTGAAATCTTGATCTGGTATCTAGTTTACATGCATTCGAGACCAAGGTGGAAGTAATGAATTCAGTAGATATATAGAATTACCTCTCAACAAGGCTTCAAAAGGCTGTGACATAATTGAATGTGATCCAAATCAATCGCTTGTAACATCTGACATTATTTCTACTTCAAACCAACATTGTTGGGAGTTGTTTACAAACTTGTTGCTAATTCTGCATATGCAGGGTCTTTAAAGCAAGTAATTGCTTCTAATTTAGGATCTACTGGAATAAGTTATTAATTATGCTAAGCATGATTTAAACATGTTTTATAGTTTCTTGAGTACCATGTATACGAGTCTACTGACGATGAGCATATCAGCTTTTAGCGAAACTTGATAAGGTTGAAGAGAAGTGCAACAACATAATGGAAGGGCAACAAAAAATTCAGGAAGATCAAAATAAAACTTCATAACGTGCCGCAGATTCCCTGTTCCATTGATACACAGCCTAGTAGTCCACCACCGCCAAGTCCAAAAAGCCAAAGATACATCTATAAACTTGGAACTTTCTGGTCAGCTGAAGAATGGGAGAATCGTATTAAAATACTTGCGGATTTAAACCATGAGGCGAACTTCTGCATTTTCTTTGTGAAAGAAAACAAAAAAATTTGTAATGAGACTATATTACGAAAAACGATTGAAGATACCCTTCTCATTAGTGGAAGCAAAGTTCAGGAGCTACCTTTCCGCAAACAGCGAAGACGTGGATTCAAGGTTTTTATTCCAATATGATATGCCTGGCTCTTCAAGGATTTTAAGAAGTAGAATGGCGTTTGTTCCTGAAGTGGCATGATTTTCAAGGAACGGATTGATCAACTTGCGGACCTTGAATTCGAAGATTGAAGAAAAATAAATAGTTCTAAGAATGTATGTAAACCCATTACTACTACTAAGAATTTACTCTCTACTACTAGCATAAATACCAAACCACTTGAATAACTGTAGACTTCGTTTGGTGACCCAAAACTACACAATGATAGTGGTCGTCAACTGGAAGCAGTCTTAGACTCTGAGGCGTCTTCTGCACAAAAACTAGAAGCAGCTTCCTGTTCAAATTTTAAATTTTCTTCCATCAGGGTACTTACAACAACTTCGCGCGGGGAGAAGACTTAATGCCAATTTCATCTGGATCAATTTCACAGCCCATATCACTTGCCCCATCCAACACCAACCCATCCTTTTTAGACCCGCTGTTACCGCCTACAGTCAAGACCACTATGGTCTCGGGTGCTGACCTTGAAAAAAGATATCTAATATCTCAAATTAGAGATAATAAAATTTATGAATCCGTTCAACTTTACCTGTCGTATATGCACAAAGCACCAGAAACAACTTGCTTAGATGGTAAAACAAAAACAAGTCTAAGAATCACGATTCAAAGAGAGGGCCTTCCCATCCATTTTGAGGCTCTTCGTATTCTGTATTTTTCCTACCATGAAGAACTTGGTATCACCGTAAACCAGGCAAAAAAAGATCTTGCAGCCTACGCATCCCACGTTATTTCTAACCATATCTCTTCATTGCAAAGGGGAAGAGAACAGCACCATAAATTTTTTCGTCCCCAATAAACAATTAAAATTTTAAATAGTTTTATCGTAACTGTGGTGGTATGCGAAGTAAGTAAAACAAACTTTTTCTTGATACGAAATTGTGCCATTTTAATATCCTTACCCTTGTCGAAATATAGTTGAATGATTCTCATATTAACGACTAAATCCTTGACAGTAACTGGAGTATATACAGAGATGATAGAGATCCTCATAGCACAGGACTATAACGAGGAGGTGGTGTATTTATTTGCAGTACATAATTCTTTGTGAGCGAGATAGTAACCTCCACGGAATACAAATTGTTCCAGCATAAAGTAGTTAAAATAAAGCTGGAAAGATCTAACCTATAAATTGGCGTATACTATGTTCGCCCAAATCCAACGATACTGTCTACGAAATTTGTCAAGTTATAACTGTAATCACAGTAATTACAAATGAAGAAGATAAAATTATCATTACTGGTGATTTTAATCGGCCAAACTTAAAATTTGTGGTCGCAGAAGAAGACGGTCTCCTTCTTCCTATCAATAAGCTAAATAGTAATGATTTCAATCTCATAAGCACCTTTTATGGTAATGATTTGCAGCAAGTAGCTCCTATACCCAACCAAAATTGCAGTTGGCTAGACATTATTTTTTTAATGCTTACGATGAGGTAGTGGTCAGTTCAACTGATGACAACGAGCATCTGTTTTCTATTTCAGTTCATCACTCTGCTTTTACTGTTGAATCGTCCACTCCTGATACTTTTAATTCTATACTGTACAATTTCACTATTGTATATGACTTCCAAAATGGCAACTATGATAAAATTAATAGTCTTTTATCCCGAGTGAATTGGAATGATATGCTGTCAACGTTAGATTTGGATACAGCTCTATCCACCATTTCTACTATAATCTTTGAAGCCGTTGAATCATTCATACCTAAAATAAAGAAAAAAGGCAAAATTTCAGAGCCGTGGCTAGGGAGCGATCTCAAGCATTTAGGTAAATAAAGGAATAAACTCTACAAGCTCCTAAAATGGAGGAATGATGCCAGCGATGACATTAAGAGTAAATATAACGATCTTGTTCTAGAATTCAAACTCAACTCCCAAGATGCATATCAATCGAATGTGAAAGTTGTAGCGGAGGTAACTTTTTCTAATCTTTAAACGTTTTTTGACTTTGTAAACCTTTTTTTTTGTAGGTGAATGCTATTTATGCACAGAGTGTGGGACTCCCATGCGCGACTGGACAACCCACTAAACACCTCCCCCGTCAACCTGAGAACCCAGCCTGGAACCGTTTGACACATTACTTCGGGCCAGGTCTCGTTTCGTTACGCCGTGGAGCGCCTTCAAGCTTGGGAATCCCTTTCCTAGCGGGAGGGGAGAGGGGAAGAGGAATTGCCAGAAGAGCGATCCCCCAGCCCCAGCGCCCCCGGCTGCTGTGAGTCCTTTTTATATTTTAGGACTGCCCGAGCATAATGTGCCACCTGGTTCCATTTGTCAACCGATTCGAGCATCACCGCAACTACATTACCCGGGTCGAGCTCCCCCGTCTCCCTGTAAAGTTCCCTTTGCAGCCTGACCCATTTCGTACATGCGAAAAATGTGTGACAGGCATCGTCCTCCTCTCCTGGGCAAAGCCGACAATCGGGGGACCGTGACTTACCGATCTTGTGCAGGTAGGACTGAAAACACCCGTGCCCACTCAAAAGCTGGGTCAGATAGAAGTCAATCTCACCATGCCTTCGATTTAGCCACGGTCTCACATCCGGGATGAGGCACGCAGTCCACTTTCCCTTCATGCGCTGCCAGTCGTTGAGTGAGCGCTGTCTCTCTTCGCGGACAACTATCTCCCTCGCATCCTCGTTTCGGCACAGGTAAAAAGCGTGGCGCTCTCTAGCAAGAAGGGCGATAGGTATCACGCCTGCGATCACTCTCATGGCCGAGTCAGAGACTGTTGGATACGAAGATGCAATTCTCAGTGCTCCTCTTCTCTGCACCCGTGCCAAACGTTTTCGGTATACCTCCTTGCTGAGAGCGTCGCCCCATACCTCTGCTCCGTACAGTAGCACTGACCATACAGTACTCATCAAGAGGCGTCTTCTTGATGGACTGGGCCCCCCTACGTTGGCCATAAGTCGACTCAGAGCCGATATTCCCGAAGCAGCCTTCAAAGCAGTTGCTCTGATTTGCTCAGAGAAACTCATCTTCGAGTCGATCAGTAGCCCCAGGTACTTCACCGCTGGCTTTGATTGGATTTGTATGTCTCCAATACTGATCATCCTTACTCGAGGGATTCTTTATTTTGTCCAGATGACCACTTCGGTTTTCTCCAGTGCTAAACTCAGCCCGCGAGCAGTCATCCAGTCCCTCACTTGGCGCATTAGCATACCTAGCCTAAGTTGCGCTTGCTCAACGGTGCGTCCAGCGACCAGAGCCGCAACATCATCCGCATAGCCGACCAAGCGTGACTCATCTGGCATTTCAAGTCTCAGTAGCCCGTCGTAAGACACGTTCCACAGGTCCGGACCAAGGATAGATCCCTGGGCAACAGCCAATGTAATTTCCATCCTTCGTTGGCCCTGTGTCGTGTCGTAGACCAGGCTTCGGTCCTTAAGGAAGTTCCTCAAAAGCCGCATTAGATATTCTGGAACTTGAAAAGAGTTTTCCTGCGTATCGAGAATATCCACCCATCTAGCGGAGTTAAAGGCATTCCTGACGTCGAGTGTCACCAACAGGACGATCCGTCGCTTGGTGCGACTATCTGCCTCTGCCGGTTGGAACGCGCTCTACACCTCTGCAATTGCATCAATGGTAGAACGTCCTGCTCTAAAGCCGTACTGCCGAGGAGATAGGTCCCCAGCAGTACGAATCGCGTCAGTGAGTCTTCCCTTGATGAGTTTCTCTAGCACTTTCCCAGCCGTGTCTAGCATGCATAACGGGCGGTATGCAGACGGCGATCCGGGATTTCCCTTCCCCTTGCTGATCTACACGAGCGTCGCCACCTTCCATCGTACCGGGAAAATCCCGTACCGTAGGCAAGCGTTGAATGTGCTGAGCAGCAAGTCAGGACAATGGTGATAGACGAGCCGCAACACTTCAGTTGGAACACCATCTGGACCTGGAGCCTTCCTCGTTTTCAATGAGATAATTGCCTCCTCCAGCTCCTGCTGTATGAAGACACCATGGACAGCGTCAACACAGAGGGGATGGGGGGGGGGGAAGAGTCCCCGCACTATCGCGTCCATCTTTTCCGCGTCATGTATACAAGGCTTCCGTAGGGCACCAAGTTTCCCCATGACCAGCTTGTAGCCAAGGCCGCACGGATCCTTGTTCACATTGTCCACTAGGTCTTGCCAGCAGCGAGCCTTGCTACTGTTGATCAGTTTCCGAAGGCATTTCTTGGCCGACTTATATGCTGCCACCTGCTCGCATCCCTCATCAGGGTTCCGCGCCCGTTGAGCCTCACGTCGAAGCTTGTGACACTCCCTACGCTTTTCAGCAATTTCAGTAGACCATCAGTACACTGGGGGCTTGCCGTGCCGGGGTCTTTGACGGGGCATAGAAGCGCAGCAAGCAGTTGTAATGATGCTCATAGTAGAGTTCACCACGTGTTCAGCTGCCCGTTCTTCCGTCCCCTCCGAAGCTCCCTGCAGCAGCTCACCTGCTGTGAGAGCCTTGAAGAACCTCTCGACGTCCATCCTACCGATGTTCCATCCAGTTGTGAAAGGCCGAGATAACAGACGTTGGGAGACAGCATCACTTATCTCAAGCAGAATGCACTGATGATCACTGGCTGAGTAGTCCTCTAATATTTTTCAGATGTGTATCCTTCGTACTAAGGACTCCGAGGCGAATGTCACGTCCGGTATGGTCCCCTCACAGCCAATACCGCGGAAAGTCGGCGTATTTCCGGAGTTTAGTAGGACGAGGGCCGTCCTGGCCGCCGTTTCCAGGATTCGTTTTCCCCACGGATCCATCTGAGGTATGCCCCATTCGATTGCTTTAGCGTTGAAGTCGCCCCCAACGAGCACTTTGCCCTCTGCGTTCGAGACAGCGCCCTCCAAAGCATTAAGCTTGGCTTGGAAAGCTGATATCGACTCGTTCGGCGTTAGTTACACACTAAAAAAGGTGATCCCTGAGCACCGAACCCACACGAAACCATCCCCCCGTCCACAACTCTCCGCCTGAAAGTCACTGTTCCGAACCCAGATGGCGGCAGTAGCAGTTTCATCAGAATACCATAATGCAGGACTTTCACTATGGTGTTGCTCACTCAGCAGCAATAAGTCGGCTTTTGGGCGGTTGAACTGCGGTGTAGGTTTAGCTCCAGGATGCGGGCCATCGAAGCTCTGATTTGGCCTTGGCTAGTGCTTCCTGGAACACCCGGCATTTTCCTGATCCCAAGACGTGTCCAAAATCAGGTTTTGGATCAGCATCCTTGCAAAGAATACAGTGTGCCTCCTTCGTACACTCTTTTCTTTTATGTCCCATTTCACCGCATTTGTAACATAGGGAACTCCTATCGGGTCCTTTGCATACTTGTGTGGTGTGACCATAACCAAGGCATTTGAAACATTGAAGAGGCGTTGCTCTTCGCCGTATCCTACAGACAACCCATCCAACTCGTACTTTGCCCTTGTTCAGGAATCGTTCGGCGTCCTTTTCGGTCAAGTCAATGATGGCCATGTGTTGTCCCCTGTTGTTTTCTGGTGTCAGTCTCGCTTTGATCCTTCCCACGCTCGGGAACTCCCTTTTGATGGCCTCTTCTACCTCGGCCAGATCCGTCACGCAGTCAATGTCCCGTATTTCGATCGTTGCCATCGGCTCGAGCGGGGATATAGTGGCGCTTTTGCCGAGGACTCTCTTTACTGCATCACAGAATGCTTCTTTATTGCGGGCCTCTGCTCCGAATTCGACCAGTATGTGGCCCGACCACGTTGGTCGTACTACTTTAATGGTAGTATTGGTGTCTTCGGGCCTTACGTTTCCCCTGGTGTCCCGCAGCACCTCCGCGTAGGATCGGCCATCTTGGGGCTTTACGAGCAGTGTCTGCCGCCGGAGTCTCTGTCGGGGCTTCTGCCTCTCCTGCTTTGCATCAGGTCCTTTTTCTAATTGGGCGTCCGTGTGAATTTTATTTTCTGGCTTTTTTTGAAGGAGTTTCTTTGCGGCTTTCTTCGCTGCTTTTGTAAGCACTGTCTGGAGCCCCTGATCTGGTGCTCCACGCCCGTCAAGTGCCTCTTCCTCCCTTCTTTTATCCCGACCTCCTTCGATTGGGCTAGACGCCATTCTTTTATTGATTTTAAATGATGGGCTATCTGCATGTCGCCTTGAGATTTTGCCCCAAGCGCTTCTTTAGCCTTCTGTTCATTTTCGGCCCTTAACCAGCTCCTCCGATAGTGCCCTAGATGATCTGGGAGCTCCTCTAGTTCAAGGAGCCCTGCCTTTGCTACTTTGCTAATTTTTGGGGAGTCTAACTTCGTATCGCTGGGCCGCAATTGTACCTTGCAACCATCCTTGGGAGATGTTTTCGCGTTCCGTTTCCAAGTGCAGTACTTCCGCCACATTTTCAACGTTGGTGGTACAATCACGCGGTGTCTGGTCACTCTTTGCTTTTAGTGCCGTAATCTCCTCGTTTGCTTCTGGATTTTTCGTTGCAATGTCGGGATTTGTGACCCTTGCATCGGTCGCTTTAGTAACGATCGCAGCGGTGACAATCGAATTTTCGGTGCTCTTTATGTTATCTTCCACTGCTCGAACGCCTGAAGCATCCTGCCGGGTCTCCCGCTTCTCCTTAATAGGACACTCGGGCGTTCACATAATTTTATTGCTGCGCCCAAACGCTGCAGGAATCTCAGTCTGCACCAGACTGTCTGCTGTTCTCCGTTTTTTGTCTACCGTCACTGTCGTCGTGTTAGTCTTCGTTTTTTTCGTGGTTAGTACAGCTCTCGATGTACTGTTGACATCGTGGCTGCAACCGCTGGTTGCGTCATCGTTGCTATTATTTTTTATTTCCTTGCTTGGATTTTTTTGGTCTTTTGATTGCTCCAGTTTTGTTGGGTCCCCCCTCGGAGCCGCTATCTCCGTTCGTGTGTGTAGTCGCCTTTTGGTCCCATGGTTATCTTTGCAGAGCAGGGAGGCCATGCGAGGGTTGGCACAAGCCCTTATGGGGACAAGTGCTCAGAGCCAGACCAGCGCTAATCGGGAGTCCGTCTCAACCGAACTTACACCACCAACCCAATGGGGCGAACTTCGAACGTGCTCCGAGGCCTGCCAAGGTTTTACCGGGACGGAGACGGTATGATAGTTGAATTGGAGCCGTTCACACACGAGTTTCACCTCGGCGCTACTGTGCAAAGCAACTAGGCCCAAACCATCACATCTGCCAGCCCAAAGCGTCAATTCCAGTTCATTATCCAAAGCGTAGTCCAGATCCAATCAGAGTCGTTACCTGTCATCCCAGGAGGGAACCTCACGGCACCCCCCATATCCTCGGGTCCGTGGGGGCGGCACTCCCCAAAGAATGCTAGCCTCCAAGAATGTTCTTGTCGACCGGCTTTCTCCCTGCGGGAATTTCCTCGGGTACGTGGGGGCGGAACTCCCCAAAAAATGCTAGCCTCCAAGAGTGGTCTCGTCGACCGACATTCCCCCTGCGGAGACTTTGTAAACCTTAAGCGTAAAACTTATGGCTACCCTTCGATAATGACACACAAAGACTCGATGTCATCTAGTGCAGAACAGATCTGTGCGTTTTTTGCAGACCATTTTCAGCATGTTTACTCCAATCTTGCTACTTCACTAGACCTAGACCCGCTGGAAATAGCGTCAAGAATCCTTTTAGAAAGCGTTTTGATTTCTGAAGATGAAATTCTCCAAGCTTTTGAGGGTCTTGATTTGACTAAAGGACTTGGCCTAGATCTGATTCCACGCTGCTTATTGTTCCTGTGCAAAAGTGAACTGATTAGACCCCTCTTCATTATTTTTAATAAGTCACTATCTCGTGGTATCTTTCTTATGCTTTGGAAGCCATCCTTTATAACACCAATGCATAAAAATGTTAAAAAGTGGCTTGTGGTGAGCTACAGGGGCATTGCTATTTTGTGTGCTATGCAAAAACTGTTTGAGAAATTTATATGCAGTAAAATTTTTCCCCTTATTGAACCATTTCTACATGAAGAGCAACATGGCTTTCGTAAAAACAGATCAATTACCACTAATCTAATCACTTAGACGACAGATAATCTGAGAGGAATGGAGCAAGGAAATCAGATTTCAGCAAAGCATTTGATAGAGTGAACCATGGAAGTCTGTTAAACGAACCCCATAGCTTCAGCATATCCAGTTTGCTCCTCAGCTGGATTCAGTCCTATTTGAAAAATTCACACGATTTGTCAAGTTTCAAGGTTAGTTGTCACATAAGATCAATGTCGCCTCTGGAGTTTCTCAGGGCAGTCATCTCGGTCCACATCTATTCAATATTTTCATCTCAGATCTTTCAAAAGCGCTGTTTGATATTCCGCACCTTTTTTATGCTGGCGTCTTCGAAATGTATCACAAAATACAATCTTTAACTGATGTAACATTTCTCCAGTCCAAATTAACCACCCTGCAACAATGGTGCGATGTGAATCACCTTGAACTTAATTTGAAAAAATGTCTCGTAATAAGCTTTTCAAGAAAAAAGAGTGTCATCATACACAATTATAAAATAAATTATACACAACTGAGAAGAGTTGTAGACCTTGGCGTAGTCTTAGACTTCAAACTCAGATTAAACCTTCACTATGATGAAGTAATGTATAAAGCTAACAAGCTGCTAGGTTTTATTAAACGGAGAGCGAAAGAATTTATGAATATTTGGGCAACAAAATCATTGTTCACCTCGCTAGTCCGTCCTATCCTCGAACTCGGCTGCATAATCTGGGACCCTATATACGAAATCTATATCAGCAGACTTGAGCCTGTACAAAAACAATTTGTACGTTTTCCCTTAAGATCTCTGTACGAACCGACTTCTTTTCATAATCTACCATCTTATGAGGATTGACTTTGAACATTAAACCTAACATCGCTCGCTTCCAGAAGAGTCACTTTGTCTCCATGTCTACCTTTCAACGTCTTAAGGTGTAATATTCAAGTTCCGTTTTTGTCAGACAAGATTCACTTTCACGATCCTGTCAAAGTCACTAGGCACATTCCTATGTTAACCACAAGTACGCACCACACCAATTATGCACACAATAAGCCGGTTAACAGATGCTGTAAAATCTTCAATAAGTTTAGCGAGCATTACTCCCCAACCACTTCCAAATTCTGTTTTAAGTCCAAAATATGAAATCCTCAATTCCTCGGCAACTTAGACAATATTTTTGTTTGCTTTGTATTTTTGTTTTTAATTCAATTTGCTATGTATTTGTATTTTTGTTGTCTTCAACTTGTTATGTATTTGATTTTAAATTCTGCCTTGTTTGGCGAATAAATAAATAGAACAAGTTGGGTAAACAGACCTACGCTCATGTCAGAAGGGTTTTGTATTCAATTTACAAAATGCAGTCACCAGATCGAATAACATCAAGAAACATGTCGAATACGATTTTATTGGAGAAAATATGAAATTCGAAGATCATACTATTATTAACAAAGTTGAACGAATCTTGACTTCTGAGGTTTTTATGAATGTTATACTCATAAATACCTCCGTTGATAATTATTTCAGATGTCCATTCGCGAGGGAGGAAACATATTTTTCATAAATTTCCCCCCTGTGCCCCCACTGAAGCAAAAACTGACAGTTTAAGAACTGTTTTGAAAAGCTCCCATGAAAACTTTCATTTCATACTCATATCGGCTACGTTTGATGAATTTTTTTTTTCAGCGGCCACTCGCCTGTACTGTTATCATCGATTAATGGCCAATTTTTTCGAATCCTAGAATGGTTACAAAGCCCTTTTGCTAGGAGCTCTCTCCCGCCTCGTTGACTTGTTTTACTTATGAGTATTAATTGTAGGTACTCATCTTCAGTCATTCATTAAATTGAATCAAGTGTTCAAAGCATGCACCTTAAACGTTGAAGTTGGGAAAAAATAACTCAAAATTATTCAATCTTCGCATTTAAAACAGCCACTATTTTGTTTGTCAATTACTGATACCACTAGCTGAACCGATTCTCAAAGACATTCATGACACCTATCATTCCTGAAATTTTCATGCAAATCCTAGCAAAACTGTAGTGTCTGAGTCGGTAAAAAGCGCATGTTGTTCCATACCCATATGCTGCCATAGTGATAAATGCAGCGCATATTGTTCCATAGTAATACAGGAAAATTCAAACCGCTATAACTTCGCTAAATATGATTCAATCTTTATGAAACTTTCAGAATAGATCAATCTTACAAATAGTCATCTGTGTACTTCATTGAATTTAAGGGTACCGTTAAGATTTTATTCAAGAAAACATAAAATCGATAAATCATACTATTACTAACAAAGTTGAATGAATTGCGACTTCTTACGAATTTGTTGTTATTGTACTCATCAAGGCCTACATTCGTGATTTTTTTCAGATTTTTCGGATGAAAGGCGTCCAATCGCGAGGGGGGGGGGACACAAATTTTTCGTGTATTTCCCCTCACTGTGCGCCCCTCGAAGCAACCTTTGCCAAACGAAGACTTGTTTTGAAAAGTTCTCATCAAGACCTTTTATTTGATACCCATATCGGCTACCTTCAATGAAATTTTTTTTTCGGGGGGTCACTCCACTGTATGGGGAGACCCCCCTTAAAAACCTTATACAAATTTTTTTGTAGTTGAACTTTGAAGAGAACACCACTTTACACCTACCTACAAAATTTGATGTTTCTAACTTAAGTAGTTTCCGAGAAAAACTGCTGTGACACACGGACGGACGGACGGACAGACAGACAGACGGACAGACAGACAGACAGGACGCGATTTTAGAAGAGGTTTGTAAAATTATTTTACAAAACCCTAAAAAGGCCACATTGGGGATAAGAATGGAGGATTCATTGAGCCCACATATCTAACAATCTAAGAAAAGGAAAAGGAACCGCTATCCATATTCTCATGTTCAAATGACCCAAGGTGACAACCGTAGCCAGATATAGTAGAGTGCTTAGAAGAAGATTGTAGTAATTGAGGCACAAAGTCTAGCAAGTGTAATGATTTAGAAATTTTTCTGAAGCCCGTAAAGGACAACATCGATAGAATGCTACCTCAGCCAGCTATGACAACTAAATTCAACTGAAAATGACTATATTCAGGCATGCTGGTAGCTGGCTACCTGCAGTATTTGGGGGCGGACCCTCTACCCCGGTATGAGGCATACTATGAAGAATTTAACACGTACGAGCTACGGTCAAAACCAACGTAATTGTAACAAGGCTGCCAGGCAAATTTTGCATTTATAGTAATCAGCATGCATGTGGCAAGCTTTCGTGAACTGTCAACCTACTTTGGCAAAATCAAATGCTTGTACGGCGTAACATATACCACGTTTCACATGAAAAAAGTACAAAACACATTCCTTGGATGCTTCAAATCCACCTTACACCTATACTTTTTACGACAGTTGAATGACACGCACATTCAACTCCTTTCACTGACAGCTAGGTTGAGGAGGTTATCAAATTCTTAATCTTTCAACCTTGAATCTCAAGAAAACAAGAACGGATGAATGAACTGAAATCAAATTCACTTCATAAGGAGCACTACTATATTCTCAGCAGACTGACTTAATTCGATTTTTGAAATTTGCCTCGAAACCATACAAAAACTCGATTTTTGTCAACACTTCCACATTTCTACACATTTCTACATATACCACCAATTAGCGAGAAAAGTCAGCCTACATGTGGTCATGTATGTGGTAGTAGAACTTTCAGGTACATGGCTTGTAAAGCTGTAGGAAGGCTTTGGTCACGACATAAAAATGTGCAAAGGCCCGGAGATGAAGTTGCGTTACACTTTCACTTAACCGCCTCAAAACCGTCAGGAATGCACTGGCGAGCAGAACCGTTTGTGTCCCGGTCGAATGTCATCGCAAGCCCTGAGAAGATGGGGAATTCAGGTGGGATAGAACAACTGGACTTGAGATCCTAATGACAGAGTCTAAATGCACGGACTCCCCCTTCAGCAAAAACCCTGCAACGAGTAAAAACCAGGGCCTACAACACAATGGCTGGTTGAAAAATGAAGGAGCCTGATTTCGTAGCGGGGATTATACTTAAAGAGTAGAGCTACAATTCAGTAATTTATATTTTTATGTTAATTTTTTTCTGACAGACATACACAATTCTCACTATATTTTTTCTCGGTTGAAACCCTCTAGAACATTTATTCGTATTATAAGTATGTATTCTTTTTATGTTTTATATTCTCTGAGCTGATACCTCAATTTCATTGGTATTGTTGAAATATGCGATTTGTTATTAAATGTATTAGTTGTATTATATCGATAACCCAAGCTGGGCCTTTGCCTTCAGGATTAATTTCCTCCATTCATCACGGTTCCGCAACCTTGTGCGCCAATTGTTTACTTCCAATTAAGGATCTACTGTCAACTTCTATTGTGTCTTCGTATCGAGTCCTCGGTCTTCCCGCTAGACATCTGCCTGGTCAATGGTCTTTTGGGTAGCCGGTTTTCTTCCATTCTTTCTACATGACCCGCCTATTGCAATTTACGTAGCTTTACGCAAGAGGAAACAGTTGGATCGTCAAATAGTTCACACAACCAATCATTGAAAAGTAATCTCCACTCTATTCCTTGTTCCACTGGGCCATAGATTTTCCGGAGCACTTTGCGTTCAAATACGTCCACTGCCATTTCAGATTCGCTCGTCGGGGTTCATGTTTAATTACATATAACAGCGCAGGCTTGACCAGTGTTTTGTCAATGCGAAGACTATTTTTGCTTGTGCACAACCCTGAACCTTAGAATTGGAAGTACGGAGCAGAGTGCTTTATTTGCGGCGTTTATGTGACGCCCAATTTCGTCTTTTTCAGCGCCTTTTCTTTTCACACATTTAAGGTTGTAGTTGCCTACGGTCAGGTTTTGTCAAACTGGGGTTTTGTTCCTCGTTTGAGTCATGAATTTAGTTTTAGTTGCATTAACTCGTAAGCCAATTTGGTTTGCTTCAGATTTAGGCTCAGGGATGCTCCTTTGGCATCTAAGATTGAGAGTGCAATAATATTGACGTCATCAGCATATGCTGCCAATTGTGTGGACTTGAACATAAGTGTACCCGAGATTTCAGGTGATGTCTTCCTAATGACGTGTTCCAGCGCAATATTAAAGAGCATCGGGGCAAATATACCCCCCTTGCTTTAAGCCTGATTCCATTTAAAAAATGTCCGTTAGTTCACCGTTTACCTTGACCCGTGACTCTCTGTTTAGCATCGTGACCTTGACCTTACGGATTAGTTTTGTAGGGAATTTGGCATTATTATGTACAATGCATTTCTGTTGTTATCTTCGTATGCTTGCTTGAAGTCTACAAAGAGTTGGTGCGCATCCATGTTATATTCGCAGCAATTTTCGAGCATCTATTTTACTGAGAATATTTCGTCTATTGTAGACCATCCACTTCGAAAGCCTCCTTGATACTCTCTTAGAATACATTCATAGTACGGATTTAATTTTCTTTTTGTGATTTTAGAGAGCACTTTATAAGACGTGCACACTAGAGCAATGCCCCTATAATTTTCACACTTTAATTTGTCCCCCTTTTGTATACAAGACATATTATACTTTTTCGCCAGTCCTCCAGTAACTGCTTCTGTGACTTTAGTCTACATATTAGAAAATGCAGAAGGTTATTTAGATGGAGACTCCCCACTTTGGGGCAGTTCTGCTAGTATTCCATCGATTCCAGAAGCTTTATTTTTTCTGAGGTCCCCTTCGTCTCAGGTTGGTGGTGGGACTAGGACCTCTTGCCCTGCTTTTGGATTGTTCACAGCTTCAGTCGTTGGTGGGGACGCTGTGAATAGCTTTTGGAAGTATTGCAGCTTTCTGAAAAAATGTTATATTTACAAATTCTACTGTTTCTAATGTATTTGCTATTGTCGTACTCATAAGAATCTACTATAATGCCTTTGTCATCTTTAAAATGTACGTTTTCGTCAAGAGTCAATAGCCTGCACTTTAAATGTTGGGGAGGAATTAAACAAATTTACTCAATATTCTCATTTAAAACGGCTTTCATTTTGTTTTACGATTTGAACAGGCTCTCAAAGTTGTGCATGACTTACATCTTTCTTGAAATTTTTCGATTATTCGATTCTTCTAAAATTTTCACAATTGATTAATTTTATAAGCCACCAGCCGGACATAATATTTTATCGGAATCACAATTTTTTAACAAGAAAACGTAAAATTGATAAATCGTACTATTACTGACAAAGTTTAGCGAATTTCGACTTCTCAGATATTGCCATTGTTGTTCTCATAGAGAATTACTACCATGATTTTTTCTCAGATTTTTCAGTCCACAGCCGTCCAATCGAGAGAGGGAGGGAAACACACAATTTTTACCTGTCCTTCTGCTTCCTCTGCTCATATCCCGTTATCTACATTGCAATTTTAATAACGAGAATCAAGAAACCTGACCAAGGGCTTTCATTTGATACTCCACTCGGTTATCTTTTGTGAAATTTTTTTTAAGGGTTCACATCTTTATGTGGACGGCCCCTTGAAAGCCTTTGAAATTTTAACTAGGGAACTTTCATAAGCCAAAAACTTTTGAACTGTTCACAAAATTTAATGATTGTAGCTTCTATAGTTCCTGAGAAAAGTTGCTCTATCGCACTGACGGACGGATGGACGGACAAGTACCGATTTTACTAGGGTATTGTGAAAATTGTTTTTACGAAACCCTAAAAAAGTTGAGTGGACAGGTCTACGCCTATGTTAGAAGAGTTTTGTACTCAACCCACGACATGCAGACACTAACAATGAATCAACACAAGAAATACTTCAATGAAATGCATACGTTTAATACTAGAAAGACTAAAGCGGACAATTGATCGCAAATCACAATTTTAAAAGCTACGTACTGAAGGGTTTTCCAATAAGAGGTGTTATTTTGAATAGCCCTCTATTTCAGTAGATTCCACTTTTGAAACTGTCGTTTTTTGACATTTGACAAGTGAAAACTACAACATTAATAACAAGTTGGGTAGACAGACCTATGCTCATATCAGAAGGGTTTTGTACTCAACATACAAAATGCAGTAACCAGCAACGAATAAAATCAAGAAACACGTCATGTTCGAGGATCATACTATTATAAATAAAGTTGAAAGAATTTTGACTTCTGAGGTATTTGTTAAAGTTATACCCATAAATATCTCGCTTGATAATTTTTTCAGATTTTTTAGATCACGGGTGTCCATTCGCGAGGGAGGAAACCCATTTTTCATGTATTTCCCCCCCTGTGCCTCCACTGAAGCAAAAACTGTCAGTTAAAGAACTGTTTTGAAAAGCTCTCATAGAGAACTTTCATTTAATACTCATATCGGCTACGTTTCATGAAATTTTTTTCAGGGGCCACTCCTCTGTACTGTAATCATCGATCCATGGCCTATTTTTTCGAATCCGATAATGGTTACAAAGCCCTTTTGCTAGGAGCTCTCTCTTGCCTCTTCGACTTGTTTCAATTGTTTGTACTCATCTTCATGATATCTATCATTCCTGAAATTTTCATGCAAATCCTAGCAAAGCTGTAGTGTCTAAGTCGGTAAAAAGCGCATATGGCTCCATAGCCATATGTTTCCATAGTAATACAGGGCACATTGTTCCATAGTAATACAGGAAAATTCAAATCGCTATAACTTCGTCAAATACAATTTGATCTTTATGAAACTTTCAGAAAAAAAAATCTTATAAATATTCATCTGTTTGCTAAATTTTATTGAATTTAAGGGTACCGTTTGGGTTTTATTCAAGAAAACATAAAATCGATAAATCATACTATTACTAACAAAGTTGAGTGAATTTCGACTTCTCATGTATTTGTTGTTGTTGTACTCATTAAGGCCTAGATTCATGATTTTTTTCAGATTTTTCGGATGGAAGGTATCCAATCGTGAGGGGGGGTACGCGAAAAGTTCTTACATTTCTCCATCTCTGCCCCCCTCGGTACTCATAAGGCAATTTTAAGACTTGTTTTGGGAAGATCTCATTGAGACCTTTCCAATGACACCCTACTCGACGTCTAAACCCCTTTCCGACCTTTCCACACAGTTTCATGGCTGTAGCCTCTATAGTTTCGGACGGACGGACGGAACCCTAAAAATGGAACGATACACGCTTCAACAACGCATTGAAATTATTAAAATTCACTATAAAAATGGTGAAAATTTGACAGAGATGGTTCGTAAAACTCGAACATTTTTGGGTCTTCGTGAGCACCTTGCCGGACCGCAATACAGAAATTGGTGGAAAAATTCGAGCTGTTGTTATAGTGATGTGAAAAATAAAACCCGTGCACGTCACTCAAAAATAGCCGAGAATATTGCTGCTGTAGCCGAAAGTGTTGAAGAAAACCCAGGTTTGTCCATTCCTCGTCGTTTTTTGGAATAAGGTATTTCACAAACGTCATTACACCGTATTTTGCATAAAGATTTGGGTCTTAAGGCTTATAAAGTTTAGCTCACACAAGAGCTCAAGCCAGCCGATCATCAACAACGTTGTGTCTTTGCTGGTTGGGTCCTTAAAATGCATGAAAATGATCCGGAATTCCATCGAAAAATCATCTTGAGTGATGAGGCCCATTTCCACCGCGGTTGCTTCGTCAATAAGCAAAATTGTCGCATCTGGGGTTCTGAAAAACCTCTATATCCTCAACTGTGACTGTTTGGTCCGGCGGAGTCATTGGACCTTACTTTTTCGAAAATGAGGCTGGAGCAACAGTTACGGTGAATGGATTGTGCTATCGAGAGATGATTTATGATTTTTATGGCTGGAATTAGATAGTATTGATCTGGATAACGTTTAATTTCAACATGACGGCCCTACGTGCCACACAAGCAACGAAACCATTGATCTTTTACGGGAAAAGTTTCCGGACCGTGTTATCTCCCGAAGAAGTGATCACAATTGGCCACCGAGATCTTGTGATTTAACACCTTGCGACATCTTCCTTTGGGGCCACGTGAAAGAAAAGACCTCAAAGATGAAATTCGTGAGGCTATCGAGGTCATAGGGCAGCCACTTTGCGATTTGATTATGGAAAATTTCATGAAAAGGATATGGTCCTGTAAGCGTGGTTGAGGTGGTCATTTGCCTGATGTTATTTTTCACAATAAGTGACCGACCTTCCTCTTAGCAATGAAATAAACATCCGATCATTTATATTAAAAAATGGTATTTTTCTTTTACGAGTAACATTGAAATAACACCTCTTATTGGAAAACCCTGTACATGCATTGGCAAGTAGGTTTAATTTCTTTTTTTGGTTTTCTTCTCGTACACATCATACATATAAGTTGAGATAGTTTATCTCCGTCCAAACCCCAAATAATTATGATTATATAAAACAAAATTCCTGTAAATAAATATAAATACTGTTATTAATACAGAATCCAAGCTACGTCCAAGTCAACAATATTAACAGATTTCTGTTCTTTCTTATGAGACTATCTTTCCAGCTAGAAATATTAATACCAGTTAAGAAAAATCTTAACGGTTATATATGTATTCGTAAATCAAAGCAGATAATTTTTTATAGAATTAATAGCAATTCAAAATTAATTTTACAAGAAAAAAACCGATTCAGGCCTGCATTGCGCAGTCTCCAACATCTCAGGTTTCGGCAACAATCTTAAGCCTCACCTTACTTTTAATTGTCGACGGATGCATTTTTTCCCAAGAAATCGTAAATCTCGAGGATATATTTTAAGTAAACTATAACCATTTAAAAAATACTGTTTGTCTTTGCATAGAATGAATTGCGGTTATTAGCTATAAATCAAAAAAGTTAAGGTCTTTATCAACCTGTGTTATATTTTTATATAGAGTATCTTGAAAGTAGAAGTGTTAGAAAACAATATCAGAATCATATTCAAAATGGAAAATACATGTGAAAGATGATACTCAATTCGTACAATGCATAAATTGGCAAGGTATCTTCCGTTATGTCACTCAGAGCCGGTCCCTCTACAAGAAGTCGATGTCAGCTTTGTGAAATATATTGATCTTTGCATAGAGATTCATAATGATTTTGTAAAAATTTTAAGATAGGAAAATTTTACCTCTCCGCTGGCAGTTTCGATATATTCAACAAAAATGCAATGTCATCCGAATTGATAAACTAATCTTAATTTCATGAAAATATCGATCTTTGGGGATTAGATAGACCTTGAATTCGTCATATTAACACAAACAATAAAATTGTTATTTGAATAACCGTTCAACAACATACCGCTCAATCCATTCGCAGAAGTATTTCTTCTCATCTGAGGGCTGCTATCGCTATTTCTAATTAGTGGCAATTTCGGATCAGCTGAACCAGCTGGGGTATTTTGCTAGGATGATTTCAATTATCGCTACTACTTGATGGCATTGATGATATGGTAGGCTGTTACAATGGAGTTTCAAGCTGCTGAGTGCTTGGCGGCAACTCGTCTCCGTTCGTGGCTCCACACTTGCTATACGATCATATATCGTTCGCTTAAAGATGCGTTCAAGCAGAAACGATCCACATATTTCTGAATTGAAATCCTCTTCAAAGTTAAGTTACTGTTTGATTTCTTACACGTCCCAAGAAAAACCCGATTTACTGTTAATCCCCTTTTCTTTTATGAAATCTGTAAAAAATTTGAATAAGTTTACCTCGTTATGGTATCTTATCGCCTCAATTGAAACTAACTTGTAGGGAAATTTGTACTTTTTTGTCTTTTCGCCATCAGAAGCGCTCCAATTTGACCTGGCACTAGTTTAGCCACAATTCTCTTTCCGATGTTTCGTTTCTGGTCTTAAAATGGGACACAAGTTAAGCAGCTGATTATTTGGTACGGAAAATTCATTCACTTTGTATGCTGTTCCCGCACTAGAAACGTCTTTATTTCCCTTACGGCACAAACACCATAATTTACAACAGAACTGAGTGAACGGATTCACTACTCGGCCGACGACAATCAGTGAAAATCGCGACCGCCATTGTTATTTTCACCCACGTCCCGGTGAAGTCGCCACGAGCTGTTCGTTTTCGTTTAGCTCGCTCGTCACCCGTTAACGTCAGTGGCGTAGGGTGTAGAGATCTGTTCGTTTTCGTTTCGTTCAACACCCGTCGACATACAACTTTATCAGCTGGTTGGAACATTTAAATATAGGGGTGACAGTTCTCGGCGGAATATCGATCCGCAAGATTGAGGTTATCACAGACGGACTATAAGCCCGTTCAGTTGATATACGTACTGGTTTAAAATCAGAACGTATGGTAGCTGGGTGGATGGACCCACGGCCAAAGCTTTGTACTGACCATATCATCTTCTTGAGTGTGGATACACTCGATCAAGATAATTAGATACTCTAACAATCTCTAAGTGAAGGTCCGAAAGGGGCTGTAGTGCTAAAGCATAAGAATATCACCTGCGTTACATCATATTCGGGTCTTGTTTGCGCTCTGTTTTGACTATGAAATTGAAATGTGTTTTTTTCACTTGGGATTTAATATGAATATTAGGACAATCACAAATGTATCTTTATAATTGCAAAATGTTGAGCGGTGATCATTTCTCATTATAAATAATATGAAGGGAATTGTATCCGTCTAAGGGTAGTCGCTTCGTTAAAACAATTTTTGAGTATATTAATCGTATTTACTATGCATATCAAAATGTATAAACAAACTAATAAAATTTTCGCTAAGAATATGAGCCTTAGCAAAGCCCCCAAAACAATATCCCTATTTTATAAAATCCCTCAATTCTTTCCTACGAGAAGAATGAATCAAGGTTGATTGCAAATCTGTGCTTGAACGAAACAGTCTAGTCCTGTTAATTATTCGCATCTCCTTGACACGTCACATAAACATGTCAGGCCATCGAATACACTCCATAAATAAGTAATCGACTCCAGACTTTAATAAATTTTACCTTAAATCTTTGAAGCATCGTAAAGATGCACTTCTTTACCAACCCGTACCAAACGGGTACATATTTTACAAATTTCCTTTTGTGAACAGTAAACAACTGTCCAATAATCACGATGTGTGAAATATTTCAACTCAATCATACCCAAAGCTTTGTATCTTTGAATTTAATATATGCCATCCAATGAATTAATTAAATGTTAATAAGCGATTATAAATAGAAACTGAATCATATTAAAGTCCCACATCTACTATATACGTGAAATTATGCCGCTATTGAATTGCGCGTTTATTTAAATTAGTGCGAATATGCGTGTTTGTGGTTGTGAAAAATTCAAGAATTGTGGAGGTTGCTCGTATTTGAAAATCAGATTACGTCCTTGAAATGAATATCCACTGATGTGGATGCTTATCTTCCAAATTATATTTATGCCTGAAGTGCATTCCTTCGAAATTTCCGTTGTTTTTCTATATGTCCAAAATAAATGTATAAGCATTTTGTTTATCCTGTTTAAGCGCGTTTTTCCTTAAAAAAAAGAGCAATAACCTCATCCTTGAAGAATTTTTTTACGTATGAACTTAACCTTTCAGAAGCAATGCAAATAAATTCTGCGCAGAATAAACATGAAGTGGTATATGAGTATTAGAAAAGTATTAGATGAAAAAATTAAAAAAAATCAAAATATCGAAGTGCCAATGTCAACGAAAATCAACAGAATCATTTGAGCTTTCTAATGCCTGTTCAATTTATGACTTAATTTTAGGTAACATATATGAATTCCGTGATTTCTGTTCTGACCAAAGTAAAGTTTCGAATTTGATTAAAGGAGAATGAGGATTATGGTCAGTTGGCAGTCACAAATGATGCTTATGTCTGAAGATAACATAAAATTATGTTTTGGAAAATTTATATCAACAGTCCAAAATATATTATTTCGCTCAAAAATGTTTGGTATTTGGTTCTAAATGCTATATCATTAACATTCCAGATATTACAAGTTTTAGTAATAGTGCTGAAATGCATGCTTTAAGATACTTAAAATATTTTATGTTCATATAAAAATTCAGTAAATAGTAGGCGTCCTTATCCTCATAATTGAATGTAAAAATAAATGAAGAAAAGATTTAACAAGTTGGATAGACAGACCTACGCTCCCGTCAGAAGGGTTTTGTACTCAACTTACAAAATGTATTGTTACATGTACAAATAATTACATGTACAAATAATTCTGCGAGCTACTGTCGCAATTGTTTTCATAATCATTAAGAACGTCAACAAATGAATTTACTCGAACCCACGAGAACCCAACAAGCATGATCAACATCTGCAAGTGACGTCACTCCATTCATTAATTTGCTCGAATCTACCAGGTACCTCTCGGTAGAACATTCGCCAATGTACGAGAAATGGGTGAATAGGTAGAGACCCTATATAAAGGCGAGCTGAATGAATGGGGGGATCATTCATTACAACCGCGATAGAAAACTGCGATATAGTGGAACGCGAAGTAAAGACAATTGATTGTTTGAGTGCGAAGTGATTTTAAGTGGACAGTTGAATGACAAATTTATAGACTTAGTGAAAATTAAAATTGTGAAATACTAAAATAAGTAATTGTGCATTTTTGTGATTAATCGAATAAACTCTTTTAATTAAATTTAAAAGACATTGCGTTTTCACTTCCCCGGAACATTAAAATTATTGGCCGCGAACCGAAAACATGCGACAATGGTGTCAGAAGTGGGATAGAAAAATTTTGGAAGTGAAAACGTTTAAACAATTTTAAAGTGCACGATTGTGAAAGTTAACGTGGAAAAATAGCCGAAACAATAAAAATGCCAGGAAATTTAAATCTAAAAATTAATCAATTGAGCATATGGGAGCTCAAAGAGGAGTTGGAACAACGAAATCTGGCTACACAAGGTACAAAGGCCATACTGATTGCACGCTTGCGTGATGCGATCGAGTCGGAAGGCGTGAATCTGGATTCGGGAGAGCTCTCAGCTGCAGAACGAGGCGCAGAAGGTGGTGAAGCCGAAACACCAAAGCCAAAGGAACCAGAAAATGCGCTGATGCAAATGTTGATGCTGATGCAGCAAGAGCAGCGACAACAGTCATCCAATTCAACTGCGAAGCTAAATGAGCAATCAGCGCAGCTAAATGAACAGACATCCAGTTTAGCTGTGAAGCTAAATGAACAATCAGCGAAGCTAAGTGAACGATCAGCGCAGGTAAATGAACAGACATCCAGTTTAGCTGCGAAGCTAAATGAACAATCAGCGAAGCTAGACCAATAAGCGTTCGAAATCAAGGCAAACATCGCACAGAAGCTGGAAAAACAGTCAACCGAAATAAAAGCGGAGCTCAGTAGTCTCAACAGTCAAATTAAATGCGTCGAGGAGGAGGTATACCAGGTCGAGGAGAGAATCAACCTTGAGATCAGCCAGGTCAACCATGAGATGGAAAAAGTGAAAAAGGACTTGAAAGCAGCGAAGGCAGTAGTAACCGCTTCACCAGCCCCAATTATAACCGCAGCGCAAAGCTCATCTAGAAATGTGCAAGCACCAATATTCGATGGGCAAACGGTCTGGACTATTTACAAAATCCAGTTTGAAGCAGCCGCTCGCATAAATCACTGAAATGAGCAGGAACGAGCAACTGCGTTAATTCTTGCTCTAAGAAGCCCAGCTGCCGAGCTTTTGTAGACTATCCCCGTTGAGCTGCATTCAAACCCGGCTGCTATAATGAATGCGCTCGACATGCGTTATGGAGACGATCATCTGAAGCAGATTTACCGGGCACAGCTACGGCATCGGATGCAGAAGTCTGGCGAAACCTTGCAGCAGCTAGCACAAGACATTGAGCGACTGGCACTTTTGGCTTACCCAGCGTACGACCCAGAACATCGAGATGACGTAGCAGCAGAAGCATTCATCAGCGCCTTAACGGACAAGGAATTGCAACAAGCCGTGCGGTTAGCTCAAAAGCAAACAGTCAAGGATGCATTGGCTTATAGTTTAAATTTTGAGGCAGCCAAAAATGTGACCCGTACCACTGCCCAGGTTCGCGAGGTAGTGGCAGATAATTGCAGGTGTGAGCGCGTGGGAATTGAGCGAGAGCTGCAGGTGAATGGTGCGCCTAGATGCTGGTATTGCGGGGAAAAAGGGCACCTGCAAAGAGACTGCAAGAAGGGAAGAAGACTGAGCTATTGTCCAGGGTGGTGGAGATCCAGACCGTGTCAGGAGCCTAGAATGGAGGCCCATCAAACTGCAAGGGCCAACTTCGTGGGGCGAACGTTGGCTAGGAGTATCGACATCCCCAGCACCGTTCCAAGGCAACATCGTGGAGAAGCAGACAGATGCCTTCCTGGTCAAGTTGATGAAGAACATTGCACCCTAACAAACGACACTGGTGCAACCCGATCGACGATCCGACCAGACCTAGTGAGGCCCCAACTGCTTCACAAGGGCAGAGTTCATGGAATTGCTGACGCCCTATCTCGTCATCCATGCCCAGCTAACTGCAAACATTGCCAACGGATTGAGGAAAAGGAGCCGCCCGTTGATTTGCGAGTGATAACGGCCGAATTCGATGAAGGTTGGTCATCGGAGGAGATTCGAAATAACCAGTTAGCCGATGAAGATATCGGACCATTGCTCGTATGGAAGGAGACGACTGGGCGACCGGAGTGGAAGGACGTCTCGATGCATGGCGCAACCCTGAAAAGCTATTGGGCACAATGGAACTCCCTACAGGTGGAGCGTGGCGTACTCAAGCGGAAATGGGAAACGGCGGATGGCAGCTCCTATAAGGATGCAAACTATACTACCCAAAAGCCGAATCCACGATGTGATTAAGGAAATGCATGAAGGATCCTCGGGAGGCCACCCTGGTGTTAACAAGACCTTAGCGAAATTGCGGGAACGGTTCTACTGGCTCCACGCGCAAGAAGACGTAGAGGACTGGTGTCGCAGATGCACAATTTGCGCTTCCGTCAAAGGCCCAAAGCGACGAGTGAGAGGACAAATGCAAACCTATAACGTAGGCGTGCCATTCGAAAGGATTGCTGTTGACATCGCAGGACCCTTTCCTGAATCCGATTGGGGAAATCGATATACGCTGGTTGTAGCCGACTATTTCAGCAAGTGGCCCGAGGTCTACCCCATTCCCAACCAGGAAGCAACTACCGTAGCTGAACAGCTAGTGTTAAATTGGGTCAGTAGGTACGGCGTACCTTGCGAATTACATTCAGATCAAGGGCGAAACTTTGAGTCACTAGTTTTTGGCGAAATGTGTGAACTACTGGGAATACGGAAAACGAGGACAACACCGCTGCATCCCCAATCCGATGGAATGGTTGAACGTTTCAACGGCACGCTCAATAAACATCTGGCCAAGATGGTTGACGAGAACCAAAGGGACTGGGACCGACATATCCCACTATTTTTGATGGCGTACAGATCTGCCGAACATGCATCGGCGGGCCAAGCCCCAGCCAAAGTCATTTTTGGAAAGACTATTCGTTTGCCAGCCGATATAAAGTTCGGAACACCACCTGAGAAACCCCAAACGATCTCGGAGTACGCAAATGATCTAAGGCAACGGTTGAACCAGATACATCGGACAGTGCGAAATCACCTCGAATCGGCTACTGACCGCATGAAAACCAGGTATGATCTAAAGGCTAATTCTACTGGCTTCCAGCAAGATGACTTGGTGTGGCTTTATAACCCGCAATGGCGAAAGGGTAGGTCTCCAAAGTTGCAACATAATTGGGAGGGACCATACCGAGTTACAAAGCGAATCAACGACGTCGTATACCGAATACAGGAACATCGTAAGCCGAGAGCTAAAATGAAAATCGTGCATCTGGACCGTCTTGCCCCATATTACACCCAGGGAGAATTGACTACAAATAGCGACACATCTTTTCGGGGCGAAAAGAACTGAGGTGGGGGCAGTGTTACATGTATAAATAATCACATATACAAATAATTCTGCGAGCTACTGTCGCAATTATTTTCACAATCATTAAGAACGTCAACAAATGAATTTACTCGAACCCACGAGAACCCAACAAGCATGATCAACATCTGCAAGTGACGTCACTCCATTCATTAATTTGCTCGAATCTACCAGGTACCTCTCGGTAGAACATTCGCCAACGTACGAGAAATGGGTGAATACGTAGAGACCCTATATAACGGCGAGCTGAATGAATGGGGGGATCATTCATTACAACCGCGATAGAAATCTGCGATATAGTGGAACGCGAAGTAAAGACAATTGATTGTTTGAGTGCGAAGTGATTTTAAGTGGACAGTTGAATGACAAATTTATAGACTTAGTGAAAATTAAAATTGTGAAATACTACAATAAGTAATTGTGCATTTTTGTGATTAATTGAATAAACTCTTTTAATTTAATTTAAAAGACATTGCGTTTTCACTTCCCCGGAACATTAAAATTATTGGCCGCGAACCGAAAACACGCGACAATATTCACCAGCAACGAATAAAATCAAGAAGCATGTCAAAGAGAGTTGCTCGTTTTAAAGAAAATCCATTATTTCTCCATTTTCATTTAACGAAAATCACTCAAATCATGTAATCCTAAAAAATATAAAAATTTTAAGGAGATCAAATTTAAGCTGCAGTGTCTGATTCGATGGAAAGTCCATAAAATACAAAAAAATAGTGTGTTATTTTTGTTGGAATAGGACAAATTTGAAATGGATATACTTTCTGTGAATATTATAGAAATTTCATCGAACTTACGGAGTATTAAGACCTTGGGTAAAACTACTTAAATATCTAATTTTATTGAAGAAAATGTAAAATTCGAATATCATACTATTATTAACAAAGTTGAACGAGTTTTGACTTCCGAGGTATTTGCTGCTGTTGTACTCATAAATATCTCCCTTGAGAATTTTTTTTCATATTTTTTAAATCACAGGTATTCAATCGCGATTTTTCCACCCCAAAACTTTCAAGAAGTCACCACTGCTGACCTTTCCACAAAGTTTCATGGCTGTAGCTTCTATAGTTTCTGAGAAAAAGTATTGTGACATACAGACGGACGGATGGACGGACGAACGCACAGGCGGACACAGGTCGTGATTGCAATAGGGTTTTGTATTTTAGTACAAAACCCTAAAAAGTCGTAGACTTCTGTAGTGAATAATAGATTTTCATAATGTCCGTGAAGGACTGCAGCGATGTTCTGCTGCCTCGGCAGAGGAAGATGTTGGTTCCTGCCGAGAATGCCCTCGTCCGGAGACGCGTGAATGCGCTGGCAGGCTAGCATTGCGGTGTCGTGGGGCGGGTTCGTTTCCCCGGCACGAGGACTCACTACAAAACATTTCGCATTCACGAATTGCTTGCAGAGTTCGAGAGGACGACCGAAGTCGCAAATCAGTAAATAACCTCCACGAAGGAATTACGACTTGTTGCGAGAACAAGTGCAACCTGACAAGAAAGACTAATTTGGGGTTGAGCTCGTCTTTACCCAAATACATTCAGGGCCCACAAATGAAAGAGGGGCAACCGGGTGGTGGTGGAGCCCCTTCATGCCCACCCAACCGGAATAAATCCAATGTTAAATCGTTGAAGTGGCCAGGTATTCCTCTTCTGAGTGGACAACTCATACAACTTGAATTATATGAGCTTTCCCATCAGAAGGGGAGTACCCCGGTGACCAATTTATGTCATAGAATTATACAATTGAATTGCATAACTCTATGCCATAAAAAGGCACTTGGCTTGGGCCACTCAACCCATTAAGTCTCCTGAAACAGAAAAATTTTTAAGTACCCGGTGGCTGGCTCATATTTTGGGGTGGAAGCCTGCCACCGTACCGGGTCCTATACCCGATTGGAAAAGACCGGAAGGGAAAGACCGATTTTTACCGTTTAATTCATCATTTTATTTAATTTCATTGATTTCTCGTAAATACAAAGCAAAGAAATCAAAATAGTTCAACAAAAATTATTCAGTGTATATATTAAAACATTTTTTAATATTGATATAATTAGTATTTGCAGTATATATTAAAGATTACCCCACTTAATTGAATAAATTGAATAAAAAGAAACAATTGGTATATATAAAAAAAATGAAACAATTGGTATATATAAAAAATGAAACAATTGGTATATATGTAAAAATGAAACAATTGGTATATATGTAAAAATGAAACAATAGGGGAACTTACCCAACCTTTTCCGACGACGAGCGCTCGTTGACGAGGTGAGTAAGTCCTGTAAAGTTATAATACTGCATAGCAAATTAGTTAAAAGCACTCGCGATATTTCTGGAATATTTTCGTTGTCAACTTTTCTTCTTCTTTTTTTTTTTTCTTTTGGTAAATGCTAAAACGCACACGTGATAACGAGATTCATGCAAATTAAAACGTTTTTCTTTAGAATTTCCTTTTCGGCTTCTTGGTTGAATTCGTGAAAAATTCAGCACGAAACACATTAAAACTTTCTGGCGCGCATGGATCAGTACAAGTGACGCGCGATAAAAAAAATGTTTAAATCCGGGCTTTGAGTTTCTTCGCTAGAATATTTTCCCCCTCTCTTGCAGCACAGTCCCAACAAATTTACTTCCACGAGCAGGCAAAACTGAAACTGTTTTCGTTTTGGCTTTCCCGTTATCTTGACGAATAACTTCCCTTTGTTGTCTGCTGACGACCGAAAATTTGTAACAGTTGAGATCAAACAAACTAAAATTTCACGTCCCGCAATCTTGCACTGAGCACTATTTGTCGGGTGGAAATAAATAACTAAAACGGATAGAAATAACTAATCCTCGTTAGTTTTTCCGGTAATAAAATTATTCCCAGAGTTTCGTCCGCGATGACGTGTTTCCACAAGACAGTCCGTGATATTCACGAGAAATGATCCACGCGAATTTCCTGCTTTCCCGGCGCACACAACACTATCTTGCACTTGAGCAGTTTTCCGCGCGAGCAGGAAAACCCAAGGCCGACTAGCAATCTCCAATTTTACTTTCGTACGTCACTTGCGCACAACGAGCGCCAAGTTTTTCTTTTTCCGCTGCTGAACAACAACGTTCGTTTTTGTTGTACGGAAGATGCAAACACGCTTTTCTTTGTCGCACACACGCTTCAGCAGCAACGCACCACCAACTTTTCCGCGATCGCCAACACCTCGCAGAAGCAGCACGAAGAACCGCAAAGAAAACTCTCCATTTTCAAAGCATAAATCAATTGCGGATTTTTCTTTTTCACTTGACACTCATTTATTCACATTCAAATCAATTTTCCCGTTCCAAAAACATTTACGGTCTTTCCGTCATTCAACCAACGCAAACCCCACAACAATTTTATCTTCTTCCACTTATTGCATCCAAATGCCAAATTCCCGAGCACTTTTTCTTGGAAACCGTAATGAACACCACCGCTCTTGTACTATTTTCACCCACGATAACTTTCCGATTTCCTAACATATGCATTCGCATAGGCAATCATTAACGCGTATTTGGTAATTTCGATATTAACACCCTACGACATGATAAGTTTCTTTTCGCATCCGACGTGACCGCCGTGAAAATCCATAACCGACTCCCTACAATCCCCGTAATTCCACTTGACTTTTCGAAATGCAATTTCTATAGCGGGATCGCTACTCAAACCGCTTTAAAGGGATTATTACAAAACAACACCAAGATGTAACTCCGGAGCATGCGATGGAGCGATGACACGCCGGAGTAAGCGTAACTGAGATGACGTTAGGTCTATGTGCATATTTCGTTTTTCGTCACACAATACTGCTAATACAAATGCAAGATCCCGAACGATATTGGCGATGGCTTGGATGAAAAACTCAAGCATGCAACGCAAAATAAAATCAATCAGAACAAATCACTTCACCGTCCAACGTAATTCGGAACTCGTATTCAATCGAAAACGAGCGAAACACTCCCCATCTCCATCCAATTCCTCGTTTGTGAGACGAAGCATAAGACTCGACTTGCCGGCGCCACTCTCCCCGATAATTCCAATGTTGTTATGTAGTTATCACCCATTTTCATGATTTACGACGCAATAGCATGCAAATTTCGCAAGCACAATTTAATATTCTCCACACTCAAGCAACTACGACACTTTATGGGCAAGTAGAACAATACGAACCCATTCAGAAAGGGGGAAATCACACAATTGAAGGTTTTTTTGTTGCTATCAAATGTACTTTTTCCTTATCAGTTGTAGTTTATGACGGCGGTATTTGCAATTTCCCTTTTCACTGTCTTTTGTAGGTTCAATTAAGTTATCAATTGAAGGCAATTTGTCGTTTATGATAATTAGGCGTAATTAGGTGGGAAAATCGGAAGAATTAGACAAATTTTAAGGGGTTTAAATGATACAATGATTTTAGCGTTCATATAATTAACAGGTTAAATGATACAATGATTTTAGCATTCATAATTAACAGGTTAAATGATACAATGATTTTAGCATTCATAATTAACAGGTTAAATGATACAATGATTTTAGCATTCATAATTAAAAGGGGTTAACCGTTTCGTTCTAAGCATTTGCATACCGCGTTACACCGCAATTCGTTAAATTATCTTCAAAAGATATTGTAATAAGATACTACACATTAGAAATTTTTTTAAACATTTTTAGAATTTTGTTTCCCGGGTGTTAAGTACAAAGGAAATTTTTCCACTTATTATTCCTGCGAAAAAAAAACGAGTGTTGCGATGGGGAAGGTGACTGAATCGACTGAATCCTTATTAAATTGCGTTCGTGCTGTGTGCCTGTGTCAGCGCTGCTTTTAGAGCCATAGTTCTTAGATTACTACAGGGCAGCTAATTTTCTCGTGATCCCAAGGCAATGCGGATTACGAAAAAGGAGCTGAAGGATCTTTCTGTGTCTCACGGGTTGCCTTCGGCGTCGGGACTAGAGATGACGAACAATAAAAGAACACAATTAACAGACGGACGGACTGACTTATGTCTATGTTTGCCTGGAAGTATACAATCTTTGCGCGTTTTTGAAAATATATGCGGACGGACAAACAGACGTGCCCAATTATCTATCGGCGCAGGTCTTTCGCGTGGTATATCCCCACTTCTTTTCCCGATGGATCCGTTATCAAGTAACGGTTAGGTCCCATTACCTTCTTTATGCGGCTTTTCAGGAATCGCCTATCCAGCTTGGCGTTGTAATGCCCCGCGGCGTCACTTTGGCGGAAATTTCGCCGGAAAACTTCATCTCCTTCTTTGAAATTAGCAGATCGTGACCGGAGATTGTACTGCGCTTCATTTGCACTACCTGCGGCCTTAATCTTCCGTCCGATCTGTTGGCGGAGGTCTCCTAAACGTTCGTGGGGCTCCAGCGCAACGACCGGGTCTCCCAAACACTTTAATTGCCGTAACAGTCGGTATGATTTACCGTGGCAAATCATGTGCTGTCCAAAGGCGGCAAAGTAAGGGGCGACACCGGTGACGGAATGATACGAGGATCGCAGGGCGCATGTGATGGCAGACAATCGCCGATCCCAATCCTTTTGAGATGGGTGGACGTAGGAACGGATCGCGGCCAATAGGGTGCGGTTCAACCGTTCTGACGCGTTGGACTGAGGAGAGTATATGGGCGTCAGTTGGTGTTCAATGCCATACTGCTCAAGTAGGCTCTTAAACTGCCGAGACCGGAACTGTACTCCATTATCTGAGTACACACTCTCTGGAACTCCGAACACATGGAATACCCGGTTCTCTAAGAATTTCACGATCGATGGAGTTGTGAATTTACGGATAGGTTCCACCATTGGGAATTTTGAGAGCTGATCTAGAACGACTATAGCTCCGATGTGTCCCATGGAAGACCGAGGATATGGACCGAGTAGATCGATGTATAGACGCTGGAACACGCGTTCTGGGACGTTGAGTTGACCCATAGGAGGTCGAAGAGGCTGGTTGGGCGCTTTGGTGCCTTTACAGGTCTCACAGGCGCTCACGTAGTCTTTGACCTGGGATGCCATTTTAGGCCAAAAGAAGTATTTTTTTAGTCGCCGTAGTGTTCGACCGTAACCTCCGTGGGCACTTAACGGATGATCATGTGCGCGGAGGATCAGCTGTTGTGTCATTTCCTCCGGTACCCAGAGTTTCCAAGACTCTTCTTCCTGCCATGGATCACCAGTGGCGTATTCGTTTCGTCTATACACATAGCCGTCTATTACCTTCAAGTCAGGCAGCTGTGTCTGTTGGGTCGCTATGGTTTGCCTCAACTCTTTGTAGCTATCTGATTCGAAATGTGGGCTGTCCAAATCTATTTCGATGGGGTCCTCGTCATTTATTGTTATTTCGGCTCCCTCTGGGGAAAACATCCGTGAGAGAGTGTCGGGTACGATGTTCTGGGTTCCTTTCCGATGTTTGATGGAGAACTTGAACCCTTGCAGTTTAAGAGCCCATCTGGCTAGGCGTCCACTTAAATCTGCCTGGTTCATCAACCATTGTAGTGACGCGTGGTCCGTGATGATCTCGAATTGGTGGCCCTCGATATAAGCTCGGAATTTCTTCACAGCCATTACCGCTGCCAAACATTCTTGCTCGGAAACAGTATAGTTCCTTTGGGCCGAATTCAGCTTATTGGACATGAAGGCGATGGGAGCTTCCTCTCCTTCATCGGTCAATTGCACCAGCACGGCTCCTACTCCATGTTGACTTGCGTCACAATGAATGGAGAAGGGCTTCGTGAAGTCGGGGCTGTGCAAGACAGGAGCTGATGTGAGGGCTTGTTTAAGCTCTTCAAATGCCTTTCGGCTGAGTTCGGTCCAAACGAACTTCCCTTTCCGCAACATGTCTGACAGGGGCGCTGAAACTGTTGCATAATTCCGAACAAACCTTCGGTACCAACCGCACACACCAAGGAAACGTCGTAGCTGCTTCACAGTTTTTGGTAAGGGGAACTCATCAATCGCACGAGTTTTGTCTGGATCCGTTTTGATAGTGCCATGTCCTATGACATGGCCTAAGTATCGGACTTCTTTCATGACAAACTTACTTTTCTGTACGTTGATGGTGAGTCCCGCCTTACTGATGTGCAGGGCTACTTCTTGTAGAAGTAGGAGGTGTTGATCGAACGTTTCCGTGATGAGTAAAAGATCATCGAGGTACACGAACACTTGGTGTTTTAGGTGAGGTGGGATGACCTTGTCCATCAACCGAGTCATCGTTTGCGGCGCGTTACACAGGCCAAAGGGCATTGTGACGAACTGATATAATGGTCGTCCAGGCACTGTGAAGGCGGTCTTGTCCCTCGAGCCCTCATCGAGTGGAATTTGCCAGAAGGCGTCTTTTAGGTCGAGACTGGTGATATAATTGGCTTTCGGCAGTCTCCCTAGTATTCCATCGATGAGTGGAAGAGGGTACGCGTCCTTGATGGTAACCGCATTTACCTTACGGGCATCAAGACAGAGGCGGACTTTACCTGGCTTTACAACCAAGGTTACCGGTGAGGACCAGGCACTTTGGGACTCTTCTATGACCCCCAACTCGAGCATCCTATCTAATTCCGCATACACCAATTTCTCCATGGCTGGCGAGATGGCGTAGTGTCTCTGTTTAATCGGTTTACTATCGCCAACGTCGATGGCGTGTGAGACTAGGGTGGTGCGGCCAAGGCCTTGGGTAGCGTAAGATGGGAAAGCAGCAATGGATGCTTCCAGGCGTTGCCGTTGGTTAGACGTCAGGTCATGCCTATCGGGAGTAGAAGTGATTTCGTTGACATTTCTGGTTTTTAAAGACAAATCGGTGAATAAATCGGAGGCCAGTCCAAAGCGAAGGACGAAATCGACACCAAGGTATACGTTCTGAGTCAAAGACGGGATAATGTAGAAGGTAATATCCTTCGTCTGACCCCTGAACGTCACGGGTGTTGTTAGTTTACCTCGTATAGGGTGTTTGGTGCCATCAGCTGTACTGATTTCAGTGCGCCAGGATTTAATCAAGTTCGGGTATTCTTGGAGCACTTTCGAGCCAAAGCTCGAGGCAAGACAACTGATACTGGCACCCGTGTCGATCAATGCAAACACGGTCTCGCCCAACACTTTAATTGGATGATAAGGTCTGATCTCATTCTCAGCAACCTCCGAGATGTTACAAGAGTTTAAGGTTTGACGGCAGATGCGCACTCTCTTGCGGAAATTTCGCCAACGACTGGTTGACCATTTTGTCGTGCGCGGACGGGAAGTGACTACTTCGGAAGCAAATATTCGCTCTCGAGCCACCCGATATTCCTGCAATCTAACATGATAAGGTTTCAGAGTGCGTGTTTGAGGCTGCCGAGGTTCTTCCGGCAGTGACTGCGGTGGTCGCTTTAATATTGTCGTTGGTGAGGTCTCCGGAAGAGTGTGAACATCCGCAGTCGTAGTGGTCATGGCTGGTGGGTTAACGTCAGGTGTATTGGGGTGAGCAGCTGGCTGAGGAGCTACTGTGGGGTTTTCGAGTACCACTGAGGTGGTAGGGTACTCGCTCGTCCGTTTTTTGGAGTGGCACCATCTGGGTAGTCCGGAACATAGGTGTTCGACTCCGTGTGATCTTCCAGATTGGTGTTGTTGCAATTTGGAGCCACTTCTGCGATTTCACGTCGGGGACCCGTCCTCGCATGTAGGTAAGGCCGTTCTTGGAGGTCTTCTTCAAGCCTCTCCAATCGACTCACGACCCTCAGTAGTGCTTCCATGTTCTGCGGGTCCGAGTTTACCACATGGCAACGAAGTTCCGGCTTTAGATTCCGTTTCAACACCCGCAGCAGTTGAGTGGAAGACATAGGCTCTGACAGCTGGTCATTCAACCGAAGGATATCGGCTCGATACTGATGAAAGGGCTCGTCCGGACGTTGCCATCTGGCATGGATCTTGTCCAGGACACTCTCATCCATGTTGACCGTCGAGTATTCCATGCGGAGTACCTCCTTCAGCCGTGTCCAGCGTATTGATGGTGGGGCCGAATGAATCCGCCAGTACGTCTCGAGTGCTGTTCCCCTGAACAGCATCGGTAAATATCCTGCCAGCACCGTGTAGTCGCCGGCCAACATCTCTTCGACTAAGGACTCCACGCGACCAATGAAGACTTCCACGTTCAGGTCGTTTGGCTCCCCGCTAAAATGTAGATTCCACCCCTGGACGATGCTGGGAATATGCTTCGGCTTCAGCATATAGGGTTGCTCCTGCGGGGCCACTGAACCTAGAGTCGGTGGTGGTACTTGGTTGAGTCGTGGCGGAAGATCCCAGGCGTTCCAAAGCTGGTATCGGGATGGTGGATCCGGATCCTCAGACGGATAGTAATCAGTTCTCCGAATCTTGTTTGCCTGGTGTATGGTTGGTTCCTGAGGACGTCGTGCCGATCTGTGTCGTTGTAGGGCTGTCTCGGTCTCTTTGCAGCGACGTATGAAAGAGTATATACGTTCCACTTCAGTGTAACACTCACCACAGATGTGGTCTGGTGAGCCATCTTCCAATGTGATGTTGATGTTAAGGGACTCCTTCAGGAAGTCGACAATAAAAATCCTCCTCGCTTCATCTACGGAACTATCACAGAGTGGATACATTTCTTCGCTGCTCTGTAGGCAAAGTCTACATGCGTTTAGAAATTCCATTATCCTAACAGTGTTGACGCTGATAATAAAATAGTAAAAAAAATGCTATAAAAGAAGTAATTAACTATTATTATGACAAAACACAAAAAAGTGGCCGAAAGTGGCGAGCTATACTCAATCCTCACAAAAAAAACCAAAGTGTATGAAAAGTTTTAATCGTTATCAAAAAAAAAAAAATAATCGGTCTCTCCCTTCCGTCCTTCCTCCCAAGTATGGACACCATGGCACAATCCTTCTAAAACGTTTCAGGGACACTCTCTTGTGGCACCATGAAAATCAGGGTTCCGAAGTGATCCCTCATTAGCAAACTTCTCAAGTTACAGCTTGTCAGCCCAGGGTGGGATTCTAATCCACAAGCAGCGCGTGTCTTGTCATGGATAGTCATGGATTAGCTAATCAGCCAATCACATGAAATCAAAATCCATGTAATTTAAGACACTTAGGCACCGCTGGTTTGGGGGAGCGGATCAGAATCCTCCGCAAAATAGATGTTGGGATAATAACCTCCGAACACAAAAAGGGACTCTAATATAATTTGGCCTTACTAGTTATACAATGGTGGTAAACCACCAAGGTATAAATCAAAAGAAGGACCAAACGATATTGATGTCCGAAGACAACACACGTTCGGAAGTTACTCGGCTGCTGGGGCACGATTAGTGCAAAAACCCTCGGGAGTTATCTACCCGCCAAAATTTCTAACACCTTGTGGGGACACCTAGAGACGATGGACTGTCTCGTGCTCACGACTGATGATACAGCCGGGCTTTTCGGGCCCCACGTTGGGCGCCATTTGTAGTGAATAATAGATTTTCATAATGTCCGTGAAGGACTGCAGCGATGTTCTGCTGCCTCGGCAGAGGAAGATGTTGGTTCCTGCCGAGAATGCCCTCGTCCGGAGACGCGTGAATGCGCTGGCAGGCTAGCATTGCGGTGTCGTGGGGCGGGTTCGTTTCCCCGGCACGAGGACTCACTACAAAACATTTCGCATTCACGAATTGCTTGCAGAGTTCGAGAGGACGACCGAAGTCGCAAATCAGTAAATAACCTCCACGAAGGAATTACGACTTGTTGCGAGAACAAGTGCAACCTGACAAGAAAGACTAATTTGGGGTTGAGCTCGTCTTTACCCAAATACATTCAGGGCCCACAAATGAAAGAGGGGCAACCGGGTGGTGGTGGAGCCCCTTCATGCCCACCCAACCGGAATAAATCCAATGTTAAATCGTTGAAGTGGCCAGGTATTCCTCTTCTGAGTGGACAACTCATACAACTTGAATTATATGAGCTTTCCCATCAGAAGGGGAGTACCCCGGTGACCAATTTATGTCATAGAATTATACAATTGAATTGCATAACTCTATGCCATAAAAAGGCACTTGGCTTGGGCCACTCAACCCATTAAGTCTCCTGAAACAGAAAAATTTTTAAGTACCCGGTGGCTGGCTCATATTTTGGGGTGGAAGCCTGCCACCGTACCGGGTCCTATACCCGATTGGAAAAGACCGGAAGGGAAAGACCGATTTTTACCGTTTAATTCATCATTTTATTTAATTTCATTGATTTCTCGTAAATACAAAGCAAAGAAATCAAAATAGTTCAACAAAAATTATTCAGTGTATATATTAAAACATTTTTTAATATTGATATAATTAGTATTTGCAGTATATATTAAAGATTACCCCACTTAATTGAATAAATTGAATAAAAAGAAACAATTGGTATATATAAAAAAAATGAAACAATTGGTATATATAAAAAATGAAACAATTGGTATATATGTAAAAATGAAACAATTGGTATATATGTAAAAATGAAACAATAGGGGAACTTACCCAACCTTTTCCGACGACGAGCGCTCGTTGACGAGGTGAGTAAGTCCTGTAAAGTTATAATACTGCATAGCAAATTAGTTAAAAGCACTCGCGATATTTCTGGAATATTTTCGTTGTCAACTTTTCTTCTTCTTTTTTTTTTTTCTTTTGGTAAATGCTAAAACGCACACGTGATAACGAGATTCATGCAAATTAAAACGTTTTTCTTTAGAATTTCCTTTTCGGCTTCTTGGTTGAATTCGTGAAAAATTCAGCACGAAACACATTAAAACTTTCTGGCGCGCATGGATCAGTACAAGTGACGCGCGATAAAAAAAATGTTTAAATCCGGGCTTTGAGTTTCTTCGCTAGAATATTTTCCCCCTCTCTTGCAGCACAGTCCCAACAAATTTACTTCCACGAGCAGGCAAAACTGAAACTGTTTTCGTTTTGGCTTTCCCGTTATCTTGACGAATAACTTCCCTTTGTTGTCTGCTGACGACCGAAAATTTGTAACAGTTGAGATCAAACAAACTAAAATTTCACGTCCCGCAATCTTGCACTGAGCACTATTTGTCGGGTGGAAATAAATAACTAAAACGGATAGAAATAACTAATCCTCGTTAGTTTTTCCGGTAATAAAATTATTCCCAGAGTTTCGTCCGCGATGACGTGTTTCCACAAGACAGTCCGTGATATTCACGAGAAATGATCCACGCGAATTTCCTGCTTTCCCGGCGCACACAACACTATCTTGCACTTGAGCAGTTTTCCGCGCGAGCAGGAAAACCCAAGGCCGACTAGCAATCTCCAATTTTACTTTCGTACGTCACTTGCGCACAACGAGCGCCAAGTTTTTCTTTTTCCGCTGCTGAACAACAACGTTCGTTTTTGTTGTACGGAAGATGCAAACACGCTTTTCTTTGTCGCGCACACGCTTCAGCAGCAACGCACCACCAACTTTTCCGCGATCGCCAACACCTCGCAGAAGCAGCACGAAGAACCGCAAAGAAAACTCTCCATTTTCAAAGCATAAATCAATTGCGGATTTTTCTTTTTCACTTGACACTCATTTATTCACATTCAAATCAATTTTCCCGTTCCAAAAACATTTACGGTCTTTCCGTCATTCAACCAACGCAAACCCCACAACAATTTTATCTTCTTCCACTTATTGCATCCAAATGCCAAATTCCTGAGCACCTTTTCTTGGAAACCGTAATGAACACCACCGCTCTTGTACTATTTTCACCCACGATAACTTTCCGATTTCCTAACATATGCATTCGCATAGGCAATCATTAACGCGTATTTGGTAATTTCGATATTAACACCCTACGACATGATAAGTTTCTTTTCGCATCCGACGTGACCGCCGTGAAAATCCATAACCGACTCCCTACAATCCCCGTAATTCCACTTGACTTTTCGAAATGCAATTTCTATAGCGGGATCGCTACTCAAACCGCTTTAAAGGGATTATTACAAAACAACACCAAGATGTAACTCCGGAGCATGCGATGGAGCGATGACACGCCGGAGTAAGCGTAACTGAGATGACGTTAGGTCTATGTGCATATTTCGTTTTTCGTCACACAATACTGCTAATACAAATGCAAGATCCCGAACGATATTGGCGATGGCTTGGATGAAAAACTCAAGCATGCAACGCAAAATAAAATCAATCAGAACAAATCACTTCACCGTCCAACGTAATTCGGAACTCGTATTCAATCGAAAACGAGCGAAACACTCCCCATCTCCATCCAATTCCTCGTTTGTGAGACGAAGCATAAGACTCGACTTGCCGGCGCCACTCTCCCCGATAATTCCAATGTTGTTATGTAGTGATCACCCATTTTCATGATTTACGACGCAATAGCATGCAAATTTCGCAAGCACAATTTAATATTCTCCACACTCAAGCAACTACGACACTTTATGGGCAAGTAGAACAATACGAACCCATTCAGAAAGGGGGAAATCACACAATTGAAGGTTTTTTTGTTGCTATCAAATGTACTTTTTCCTTATCAGTTGTAGTTTATGACGGCGGTATTTGCAATTTCCCTTTTCACTGTCTTTTGTAGGTTCAATTAAGTTATCAATTGAAGGCAATTTGTCGTTTATGATAATTAGGCGTAATTAGGTGGGAAAATCGGAAGAATTAGACAAATTTTAAGGGGTTTAAATGATACAATGATTTTAGCGTTCATATAATTAACAGGTTAAATGATACAATGATTTTAGCATTCATAATTAACAGGTTAAATGATACAATGATTTTAGCATTCATAATTAACAGGTTAAATGATACAATGATTTTAGCATTCATAATTAAAAGGGGTTAACCGTTTCGTTCTAAGCATTTGCATACCGCGTTACACCGCAATTCGTTAAATTATCTTCAAAAGATATTGTAATAAGATACTACACATTAGAAATTTTTTTAAACATTTTTAGAATTTTGTTTCCCGGGTGTTAAGTACAAAGGAAATTTTTCCACTTATTATTCCTGCGAAAAAAAAACGAGTGTTGCGATGGGGAAGGTGACTGAATCGACTGAATCCTTATTAAATTGCGTTCGTGCTGTGTGCCTGTGTCAGCGCTGCTTTTAGAGCCATAGTTCTTAGATTACTACACTTCTTGAAGTGTTTTCTCCACCATGCGTCAATACCTTATTATAAGCATTATTTACTCCATTTTGTATTTTCGATTAAGCCTTCTCTATATTATTATTAAATAGAGGCAGCTCGGAATCGTACTTGTGGCGATCGGTACGCGGGGCTTTGTTAAACGCGTTAACCACGGAATGGTTCCACACCTGAAGGCGGAGGGTTCTGGCGATGGCTTCTCGGTGTCGGGTTGCTCGCCGAAGACAAGCGCGGGGCATCACTCGCTTCCTATAAAGCCCCGTGAGTCATCGAGTAAGACTACGACTCACCAAAGCTCAAAAAATTAACCAACTGAACACTTGGAAAATTCCCTATTCCATTAATTGGTCTCTTAAACTATAAACGCTTCACTCACCTAGAGCCTTCACACTAATAAGATACTGAAATTGTTATTAATTAACAAGAACTGTAACTTACCAAATCAGCTTCCTCACTTCTGAGCCAAGGTTACACATCTCTAATGAGTTGCAAAATATCTACTTACAAAATTCCGGCAATTGCACCTCGTATTATGACACAATTTTAGCTTCCGTTCAAAAGAATAATTTGTTATAACTCACTTCCCTAAATTTTCATTAATATTCAACTTACAATTTTATTTCGCTTATATATAATCCCGCCAAAATTTAATTTTAACTTACAATACTAACTTCCACAAGATGTTTTTTTTTGTGGTAGGGAGGTGAATGCCATTTATGTACAGAGTGTGGGACTCCCATGCTCGCAAGAACTGGACTACCCACTAAACGCCTCCCCTATCTCCCATGCTCACAAGAACTAGACTACCAACTAAACACCTCCCCTGTCAACCTGAGAACCCAGCCTGGAACCGTTTGACACATTACTTCAGACCAGGTCTCATATTGTTACGTCGTGAGGCGCCTTCAAGCTGGGGGCTCCGTTTCCTAGCGGGAACGCAGAGGGGAAGAGGTAGTGCCAGAAAAGCGATCCCCCAGCGCCAGCGCTCCCGGCTGCTGTGAGTCCCTTTTACATTTTAGGACTGCCCGAGCATAATGTGCTACCTGGTTCCATTTGTCAACCGATTCGAGCATCACCGCTACTATTTTATCCGGGGTGAGCTCTCCCGTATCCCTGTAGAGTTCCCTTCGCAGCCTGTCCCAGTTTGTACCCGCAAAAAATGTGTGGCAAGCATTATCCTGCTCTCTTGAGCAAAACCGACATTCGGGGGACCATGACTTACCGTATCACGCCTGCAATAACTCTCACCACCGGATCAGAGACTGTCGGATACGAAGATGCAATTCTCAGTGCTCCTCTTCTCTGTACCTGTGCCAAACGCTTTCGGTATACCTCCTTGCTGAGAGCATCGCCCCATTCTTCTGCTCCGTACAGTAGCACTGACCCTACAGCACTCATCAAGAGGTGTCTTCTTGACGGGCTGGGTTCCCTACGTTGCCCATAAGTCGACTCAGAGCTGATATTCCCGAAGCAGCCTTCTAAGCCGTTGCCCTGATTTGCTCAGTGAAACTCATCTTCGAGTCGATCAGTAGCCCCAGGTACTTCACCGATGGCTTTGATTCGATTCGTATGTCTCTAATACTGATCATCCTTACTCTAGGGATTCTCTTTTTGTCAAGATGACCACTTTGGTTTTCTCCAGTGCTAAGCTGAGCCCGCGAGAAGTCATCCAGTCTCTCACTCGGCGCATTAGCATACCTGGCCTAAGTTGCGCTTGTTCAACGGTGCGTCCAGTGATCAGAGCTGCAACATCATCAGCATAGCCGACCAAGCGCGACTCATCTGGCATCTCAAGTCTCAGTAGCCCGTCGTAAGACACGTTCCACAGGTCCGCACCAAGGATAAATCCCTAGGCAACACCCGATGTAATTTCCATCCTTTGCTGGCCCTGTGTCATATCGTAGAGCAGGCTTCGGTCCTTTAGGTAGTTTCTCAAAAGCCGCAATAGAAATTCTGGAACTTGAAAAGAATTTTCCAGCGTATCCAAAATATCCACCCATCTAGCGGAGTTGAAAGCATTCCTGACGTCGAGTGTCTCCAACAGGACAATCCGCCGCTTGGTGCGACTATATGCCTCTGCCTTTTGGACTGCCTCTGCAATCGCATCAATGGTAGAATGTCCTGCTCTGAAGCCGTGCTGCCGTGCTGCCGAGCAGATAGGTCCCCATCAGCATGAATCGCGTCAGTGAGTCTTCCCTTCATGAGTTTCTCTAGCACTTTCCCAACTGTGTCTAGCATGCATAACGGGCGGTTTGCAGACGGCGATTCGGAATTTCCCTTCCCCTTGCTGATTGACACGAGCCTCGCCACCTTCCACCGTACCGGGAAAACCCCGTGCTGAGCAGCAAGTCAGGACAATGGTGATAGACGAGCCACAACACCTCAGCTGGAACACCATCTGGACCTGGAGCCTTCCGCGCTTTCAATGAGAGAACTGCCTCCTCCAGTTCCGACAGTGTGAAGAGTGGACACTCGACTGCTGTTTCACCATGGACAGCGTCAACATGGAAGGGATGGGCGAGGAAGAGTCCCCGCACTATCGCGTCCATCTTTTCCGCACCATGTATACAAGGCTTCCGTAGGACACCAAGCTTCCGCATAACTAGCTTGTGGCCAAGGCCCCACAAATTCTTGTTCTAATTGTGCAGTAGGTCTTGCCAGCAGCGAGCCTTTCTATTGTTGATCAATTAGCGAAGGCATTTTCTGGCCGACTTACATGCTGCCACCCAGTTGCATGCCTCATCACGGCTCCGCGCCCGTTGAGCCTCATGTCAAAGCTTGTGACACTCCGTTCGTTTTTCAGCGATTTAAGTTGACCACCAGTACACTGGGGGCTTGCCGTGACGGTGCATAGAAGCGCAGCAAGCAGTCGTAATGATGCTCATAGTAGAGTTCACCAAGTCTTAAGCTGCCCGTTCCCCTCCGAAGCTCCCTGCAGCGGCTCACCTGCTGTGAGCACCGTGACGAACCTCTCGATGTCCATCCTTCCGATGTTCCATCTAGTTCTAGAAAGCCGAGAGCACGGCCGTCGGGAGACAACATCACTGATCTCAAGCAGAATGCACCTGATGGTAACTGGCAGAGTAGTCCTTTAATACTTTCCAATTGTCTATCCTCTGTAATAAGGACTCCAAGGCGAATGTCACGTCCGGTATGGTTCCCTCACAGCCAATACGGTGGAAAGTCGGCGTATTTCCGGTGTTTAGTACGACAAGGGCCGTCCTGGCCACCATTTCCGGGATTCGTTTGCCCCACGGATCCGTCGTAGGCATGCCCCATTCGATTGCTTTCGCGTTGAAGTCACCCCCAATGAGCACTTTGCTCTCTGCGTTCGAAACAGTGCCCCCCAGAGCATTAAGCTTGGCTTGAAAAGATGATATTGATTCATTTGGCGTTATGTGGACACTAAACAAGGTGGTCTCTGAGCACCGAACCCACACGAAACCATCCCCACGTCCACGACTCTCCGCTTGGGAATCACTGTTTCGAATTCAGATGGCGGCAATACCAGTTTCGTCAGAATACCATAATGCAGGACTTTTATTATGGTGTTGCTCACTCAGCAGCAACAAGTCGGTCGGTTTTCACGTCCCTCGCAAACTGCTCAAGCAGATTTTAGGCGGTTGAGCTGTGGTGTAGGTTTAGCTGCAGGATGCGGGTCATCAAAGTTCTGATTTGGCCTTGGCTAGGGCTTCCTGGAACATCCGGCATTTTCCTGATCCCAAGACGTGTCCAAAATCAGGTCTTGGATAAGCATCTTTGCAGAGAATACAGTGTGTCTCCTTCGTACACTCTTTTCTTTTATTTCCCATTTCACCGCATTTGTAATATAGGGAACTCCTCTCAGGTACTTTGCATAGTTGTGATGTGTGACCATAGCCAAGGCATTTGAAACATTGAAGAGGCGTTGCTCTTCGCTCTTCGTTGCAACCAACCCTATTCGTACTTCGCCCTTGTTCAGGAATTGTTCAGCGTCCTTTTCGGTCAAGTCAATGATGGCCATGCATTGTCACCTGTTGTTTTTTGGTGTCAGTCTCGCTTTGATCCTTCCCACGCTAGGGAGCTCCCTTTTGATGGCCTCTTCTACCTCGGCCAGATCCGTGACGCAGTGAATGTCTCTTATCTCGATCTTTGCCATCGTTTCAAGCGAGGCTTTAGTTGCGCATTTGCCGAGGACTTTCTTTACTGCGTCGCAGAATGCTTTCTTATTGCCGGCTTTTGCTCCGAATTCGACCAGTATGTGGCCCGACCGCGTTGGTCGTACTACTTTAATGGTAGTGTTGGTGTCTGCGGGCCTAACGTTTCCCCCGATGTCCCGCAGTACCTCCGCGTAGGATCGGCCATCTTGGGGTTTTACGAGCGGTGCCTGCTGCTGGGGTCTTCGTCGGGGCTTCATCCTATCCTGTTTTGCATCAGGTCCTTTTTCTGATTACGTGTCCGTGCGAACTTTACTTTCTGACACTTTTTGAAGGAGTTTCTTTGCGGCTTTCTTCGCTCTTTTTGTAAGCACTATCTGGAACCCGTGACCTGGTGCTCCACATCCATCAAGTTCCTCTTCCTTCCTTCTTATATCCCAATCTCCTTCGATTGGGCTAGACACCATTCTTTTATTGATTTGTAATGGTGGAGTTATCTGCATTTGGTCTTTAGATTTCGCCCCCAGCGCCTCTTTAGCCTTCTGTTCATCTTCGGCCCTTAACCAGCTCCTCCGATAGTGCCCTGTGCAATCTAGGAGCTCCTCTAGTTCAAGGAGCCCAACTTTTACTGCTTTTCTGATTTTAGGGGAGTCGCATGCAGATTGTATTCTTTTCAGAACATCTCCCGCTTTTTTGGAACAGCCTTTCTTCTTCGTATCGCTGGGTGGCAATTGTACTTTGCAATCATCCTTGGGAGAGGTTATCGCTTTCCGTTTCCGAATGGAGTACTTCCGCCACATTTTCGACGTTGGCGGTGCAATCACACAACGTCGCTTCATTTATCTGGTCACTCGTTGCTTTTCGTGCCGTAATCTCCTCGTTGGCTGTTTATTTACCATGTCGGGACTTGCGACCCTTGCATCGTTCGCTTCGGTAACGATCGCACCAGTGAGCATCGAATTTTTGATGCTCTTTATATTATCTTTCACCGCTCGAACACCTGAAGAATCCTACAAAGTTTCCCGCTTTTCCTTTATAGGGCGCTCTGGCATTTGCATAATTTTTTTGCTGCGCCCGAACGCCGGAGGAATCTCAGTCTGAACCAGACTGTTTGCTAATCTCCGGTTTTTGTCTGTCTTCACTGTCGTTGTATTATTCGTCGTTTTTGTCATGAATAGTACCGCTCTCGATGTACTGTTAATATTGTGGCTGCAACCGCTGGTTGTGTCGTCGTTGTTATTATTTTTTATTTCTTTTTTTGGGGTGTTTAAGTGTTTTTGGTTGCTCCAGTTTTATTGGGTCCCCTCTTGGAGCTACTGTGCAAAGCAACTAGGTCCAAGCCATCATATCCGCTAGCCCAAAGCATCAATTCCAGTTCGTTGTCCAAAGCGTAGTCGAGATCCAGTCAGAGTCGTTACCTGTCATCCCAGGAGGGAATCTCTGGGTGCCCCTCATATCCTCGGGTCCGTGGAGGTGGCGCTCCCCAAAGAATACTAGCCTCCAAGAGTGCTCTTGTCGACCGGCATTCCCCCTGCGGGAATTTCCTCAGGTACGTGGTGGCGGAACTTCCCAAAGAATGCTCGCCTCCAAGAGTATTCCTGTCGACCAGCATTCCCCCTGCGGGGAACTTGCGCAAGTTGTTAGAATTTCCAAGGGGCGCCCCTGATTTGCTGCCTGCTTCACTTCTTTTATTGAATTCCATTCGCACTTGTAGTTGCCAGCCGTTTTCTTTCCTTCGATAATCTTTCACTGCTGTTCAATAGATTTTTCTCGTTCCGGGAAATTCGTCCTCTTCGAAGTCTAAGCGCAAAAAGGGGCCTCAAACAACTCCTCCAACTTCCACTTCGGGCGGGCGATTTACCTTGCTTCGTAGCACGTGTGTTCCACCAATGATCCCTAGTGTGGCTCCATCCCTTCCCGTGGTGGCGTTCATGAGTCACGTTTAGCTTACAACTTGGTTGGCATAGTGGTGGCATTATTAGCGTAAATAATGCAGCCACAGTCCAGTTGTCAGTGGTGACGGTTTGCTTTATTTATGTGGATTGATTTGGTCACGATATTTGCTTCTGCAGTTGCCGGGTTATTGTTGGCAACTTAGCGTATGTGTTGCGTGTATTCGTCGTCAAGAGTTTCTTTTAGCTAAAATATTCGTTGCATTTTATGCGCCAATACCAGGCTATGATCCTTGCTGCAAACCTACAATCTGCAACTGCTGTAGAAGTTATAACGATGCATGCGTGATAGCACCAGCTCTTAAAACTGGAATAGCTTGTTGCAGAGGATTCGGCATGATGGGCTTTGTAACTGAAGTTGCTGACTGTGCCAAAGCTACACTTATATCAGCCACTAAAATCCATTAATTTGCTTGCATGTGTCGCATTTTCTTTTGTTCTTTTTCTTTTTGGGTATCAGAAAATTTAGCAACTAACGGTGACAAATATCTGCCCATCATTTGATTTTGATGCAACCCCTTAATAGCTGATATTGCTGATTGTTTGGTTGCAAATGTCATAAATATACAGCCTTTATATTGTCCATTCTAATCACGTAGCATAATACACTCTTCGATTGTCCCGTGACTTTAAAACTATTTACGAACATCATTCTCGTTTAATTTCTTATTAACCCATTCAGACCCGATATCCACCAGGGGGTGGACACCGTTTTCATGTATTTTTTAACGCAAGTGCCACACGCAGAAAGTTTGAAAATCAATGCACATAGGTTGAGAACATCCTTTTCTAGTAGAATAGATCAGTAGGTGTGTCTAAATTGCATTTGATAGGCGTCATTCGTAGTTGTGTCTCCAAATGAAAAAAAAAGCCGGTGTGATCAAAGGAGCTCCTTCCGTATTACAAAGGATTAGTTTTAATATCCGCCACGCGTTCATGTGAAAAACAATTTAAAGATAGTAAAAAGTGATATTTTCAGTGAAAAGCTTTAGGTAAGTACAGTGTTAAGTGAAATTCAAAATAATGTCCCCTGGAATGGACATCAGTTCTTAGCGTGTGATTTGATACATGATAGCACTTTTTATACCATAATATTTTTTGCTGAATATGGCGAAAAAATATTTAACGCAGGAAAAGCTGGTGTAACTTTTAAATAGTTCTGATTTTTTCACCGAAGTGGATGAATAAGCTATCCTCGAAAATCCTGCAGGAGAAGAAAAAGATGACAACATTGAGGTAACGCCGTCAAAAAATCGACGTTGATTGGAGGATTCAAGTGATGAGAAAATTGCCGCTGATGCTCACATTTCAGACTTGGAAGGCAGTGCCTTTGGAGTTTCAGGTGATCTTTGTGAGCCATAGCGAATTCAAGACTTCCCTCTGGATCATCACGCCTTTTTCTCACTAGGGTTAGTGAGTTTTTTTATAGTGGGGGGTAAAAGAGTCCACTTTTTGAATAAGCGTGAATAAGCCACACCCGAAAAATTGTTAGCATTCAGTGCTAAAAACCTTATTTCTGTCATTCTGCGGCTGCTGGAGTTGCTGCATTGGTTGCTGTTTTTGTTGCCGTATAGGCTACAGTCCAGGCTACTTCTTTGTACCTTGCAAAAGGCTACATTGTGAGACCCCTTTACGTACAGTATTTTTCATACAGGTGGTGATGAAATCCGTCCTTTCCTCTATTTTCTTTTGGAGGTTCTTCCTCCTCTCTTCAACATCTTTTGCCTTAGGGCAACCTCTGAAACTCGCAGGGTGCTCCTTAGCATTGCAGCTGAGGCAGAAGATCTTGCCTTTTTTCTTGTCCTTTGAGATTGGACATTCCATAGACTTTTGCTGCTTGACGCATTTTATGCATCTAACTTCGAGTCCGCAGTTAGAAGTGACGTGCTCCCATTGTATCGATGCTCCCATAGTATCTTCTGGTACAATAGGAACTTTACGTCCATTGCTTTCTTCACTTCAAAGTCTGAACGATGAAAGCGTTCTTTTTTCCCTCCTAGAGGTTATAGAGGAGAACCTTTTTACTGAAAGGATATCTTCTCCGAGATGTTCCTTTAGCTCAGCCACGACATCATTCTCGTCGTATGAGCTGTGCAGATCTTTTAGAACGAGAGTCAATTTTCTCTTTCCTGGAAGGGTGTAGGTGTAGCATGCCACTTTCGCACACCTCAGAAAACTAAAAAGGCTGGTGTGATCCTTAGCCATTTTAGGGTGCAGCGAAGTTCATGAGGAGCTGTTCACCGTCACGTTGAACTCTGGTTCCTTTTCAGAGTTTCGTGCGCAAGCCCTTTTGACGCTATCCTTGAAAGTTTTCAGGTCAAGCCTATAGCACACTATGGGAGACACCCTCTCCTTTTTGGTAGCGGCCACGCTTGGTGATAAAGAGAGTATTGAATATACAGAAGCAGTCAGTATTGGGTTGAGCTGGGCCGTCTGGATGATTTTTTTTAGATAATTGAACGTAGTTAGGAGTCTAGGGAATCGGGTACCACTACAGAATGAAGGTTGACAACCGTTGGAAGATTTGGAGGGTAATTTGTGGTTGCAGTGGATTTTGTATCATAAATTTAGAGATGAAGCGTTCCAGCTATTAGTGTAAGTAGGTTTAAGTTCATATGGTTGCCTTAGGTTTAAAATTGTAAATTTATTATTATCTTATTATAAATTTTAGTATTTAACCATTGTATTCCTATTTGTAAGTGGTACCGTGTGTGTGTAGTGTTGTGCAGTGCCATTTAGTGTTGTGTTGGGAAAAATGTCGTGGACTGCAAGACTTCTCGTTTGGATGTCAATCCATAAGCAGTTCTTGGCATAAACAAATTGTTCCTTATTATCTATCCGCACCTCCCCTCATGGATTAAATTCCAGGTGTAACTGGTCGTACCAAAGGCGGGACGTAAGATGTGAAGGTATCACAAGTGAAAGGGCTTATAGTCCGTCGAAAGAATCACTCGAAAAAAAATCCCGTCACCAACGGGATTGAACGAGGAATCTTTGGCTTATGGGATGTGTGCTCTCACCACTACACCATGAGGACAATTTTTTATGTATACAGTGAAACTTCGTTATACCGCTCCCGCTTATAACGATTTCCCGCTTACAGCGCTCATTTGCACTGGCCTCGGTCCCAATGTCGCTTCTTCTGTTGAAAATAATCTCGTTATAACGCCCTAGCTTCCCGGATATACTGCTTTGATTGAAGTATATAACACATTTCTTAACAGCACTTCATCTTTTCAAAACATGCTACACGTATTTGTAATAAACATAAGCAGTCGAGCAGCCCCGTGGTGATCAGGAGTGGCTGCTCCTGAAGAGATAAGATGGTCACTCTGTCGAAACTGCATAGTTTGTTGTTTTTCAAGATTAAAATTAACTACATCCACCAATTTTCCATCCTTTAGCCAGAGATGAGTGGTTCACTTCAGCCACTTTAACATCTTTGTAATGCAACGACCTTGTTCGGAGAAAGTAACGGTTGCTTTTTGCAGAATGTTTGCATTTGTTTCAAGCCTCCGTGTCCGCTAACTTTAACGAGATAAAAAAATTGTGAATTACTGTAGAATAGCTTAATTAACACATTATAGATCCCACGTATAGGTAGTTGGCAAGCATGCGTACGCGGTCGTTAAGCGAAGCTAGTCAGTTGAGCTCGATTTTGTTTATAGCTCGATGACACTTGTGCCATACAATCGACACTTGTGTCCTACGCGGATTTTGAGTCCAATGTGGGGCCCGAAGGAGAAACAACACCACTCTCCTTGGAGCTCTCACATTTCGCCCTCACCATTTGATATTAACGTAGCATACTTTGGAAGGTTCCGTAAAGTAAAAATAGAGTCACATATAAACTTTGTTCTGATGTTTTGTTGTTTGTCTTGTCTTCTGCAGAGTAAGGTCTATAGCATCTTCTGAAATTCTTGGTTCATAGTGGCTCTGCCACCTGAACATGCCCATGATGTTAAAAAGCATTACGTCCCTTAATGTTGCCAAAGAAACGTTTGCACGTTTTTATACAGTTTTAATACGCTGCTTGGAATTGCGTAAGTTTTTCCGGGGAGCTAATCTGATGACCGGCGGTGATAAAGGCCATATCATCAATTAGTCCTAACCAACACTCGGTTTTTTATATAATTGGTTTGCAGTTTTTATTAGCATTCTTTCGTAGAAGACAGGGAGCATGTCTCATTGATATGGAGAAAGCCTTTGATACGGTATGGTTAGATGGACTTATTTTTAAACTTCTTCAGGACAAGTTCCCCAGACACCTTGTCACCATGATGTGTAATATGTTATACGGGAAATCGTTTGTTGTAACCGATGGAAATCTGACAACAATGCGCGAGTTCAAGGTCTTGAATGGTCTACAGCAGGGAACAGTTACTGCGCCTCTGCTCTTCTCAATCTTTATTCGCAAGCTATTGAACGGCTTTGATTTTAACGTCTCGCCAACGCGATCATTGGTAGCGTTTGCTGATGATCTGATCATCTACACGGCAGACCGAAAAGCTACAATAGTTCAGAGCAATCTCCAAAAAATGTTCAATGATGTACAGCTGTACACTGACAATTGGCGAATGAAAATCAATGCGTAGAAGTGTGAAACAATCTTGTTTCGGACAACGCTGCAGGGGGTCAGTCAAGACCTGAAACGTAATTGGAAAGATTTCCACATCATGGCTGGCGAGGGTAGTTCAGAACGAATTCCACATAAATCCTGTGTTCGATACCTCGGTGTTTATCTCGATCAGTATCTGTACTATACTGAACATGTGAAAATCATGCTCAGTAAGGCACTCAAAGTAGTCATGGCCCTTCGAAGGCTCTTTCATTCCAGATACATTGACCAAAAGGTCAAAATTATCTGTTACAAGACACTGGTTAGACCAGTTTTGACCTATGGATGTCAGATCTGGTACAACCAGAGTGCTAGTACTATGGAAAAATTAAGAGTTTTCGAAAGGAAATGTTTTCGTGCATGTACTGGTTTGTACAGAAAGCCTGAGACGGATTGGAAACATTATATATCGAATAGAAGAATTTATCAAACTGCTGAAGTGACGAGGGTCGATATCTTCATATTGAAACTTCTTCGGAATCATATCGCAAGATCTGTGACTGTGAGTGAAAACCCTTGGATTTCACAGCCGTTCCACCCTACAGACGGGTATATAGCGACTTGCCTCGCTACTGGCTTCATTCCTCCAGAAGCATTCGTGTATTTGGACATGAATGGATATGTTTTTGATTCTGACGGCGTCCCAGTCATATATCACATATATCGACGGGCCACCGATAAGAAGATAAAATATCCTCCGAATTTGAGTTCACGAGACCAACAATTTCAATGGAGATACTCATTTGCTAGATTCGTTGAAGCTGATCGAGTTGAGACGGCGCAATCCAGGTATTGGTGGCTGAATGACAATGTCTAAATTATTCGTGTTTATTTTCAGTTTTGGTGTTTTTTCGTTATTTAGTTTTTGAGTTTCAGCTCATTATTGCTACGTTTAGTGTTGTTATTTTTTTTTTGTTTAAAAATTAGGAATAGGTTAGGTATATGTAATGTTTACTATATTCCGTTAGAGATAAGATTAAACACTTAGGTTAGGAACATTGTTACAGAATTTTTTTAGTATGAGATAAAGTTTTTTGATTGTATTTTATTAGAAATAAGTTACAACATATTAGGTGTAGGATCAAAGTTTCACTGTTGTGTTTTAATTATAAATAATTTTAGGATAGTGTTGGTTGGTTTTTTCTCCTTTTTCCAATTAAATTTTCAAAATATGTAATAATCGTAATTAATTGAATTTGCTATAATTTTTTTGATGAAATGAGTCAATGATAACGTACAAATTTAGAGAGCCATTTGGGCCATTAAGTTTTTTGATTGTTATTGTATGGAATTTGCTTTATATTCTTTTAAAATTTATAACGATTAGTATTAAATAAAGCACTTTTGACTTTGACTTGACTTGACAGGGACTTGTATTCAAGGAGAGGGGTCTAAACTCACAAAAACCATCTCTCCAATAAAGGAACAATTGTTTCTTCAGTAGTGAAGAGTGAAATCCTTCAGTCCCTTCATGCCTGGGTTAGCGTCGAAGAGACTGCCCTGTAATAAACATAAGCAGTCGAGCAGCCGCTTGGTGATCAGGAGTGGCTGCCCCTGACGAGATAAGGTGGTCACCTCGTTGAAACTGCTTAGTTCGTTGTTTTACAAGATTAAAATTAACTACACCCGTCAATTTTCCATCCTTTAGGCAGAGATAAGTGGTTCACTTCAGCCACTTTCACACCTTGACGTTTGACATTCCGCTTGCTTTTGTAGACTGTTTCCGTTTGTCTCAAGCCTCCATGTCTGCTAACTTTAAGGCGTCAAAAAAATTAGAATTAGAGTAGCTTAATTGACACATAATAGAACATTTCCAAAGATAATAAAAATTGATTGGTACGCCTCGTAGAGCAGAGTACGCGTGATAAATATTTTGTAGTGTAGTTTCGCGGTACGACCAGAACCCGCCAGATAAGATTCCGCAAATAGCTAGTCGACAAGCATGCGTACGCCGTCGTTAAGTGAGGCTAGTCAGCTGAGCTCGGTCTTATGTATAGCTCGCTGACACTTGTGCCTACAGGGATTTTGAAAACAAAAAATTGACTACATATTTTTATGCTCAAATGAAATTGAAATTGTACAAACAAACTCGTTGTAGCACAATATGGAATCAAATGGATGAAAGACACAGTTTTCAATGGCTGTCAACTCTTATAATGCCTTAAAACGTTCCTTGTTCGTTGCACTCCCACTCTCCCGTACAGATGTGTTTTACAAGTTTTGTTTACAAATTGAGATGTCCAGCTTGAATAAATTTCTTTTGGTTTGACATGCTTCTCCGAAATGAATTGTACACGAATTGCTGAAAATAGTATAGGAGGAAATGTAAACAACCACTCAAGTTGGAAGAGAGTAGATTAGATTTTCTGGGCTCACAACAAAAATACGAGTGGATTTTCTTCTCAGTATCTTTTGTTCTCCATTCTGTCGCGATTTTTTCTCGTGCAAATGTCGCATAAATCATTTTCTCTGAAGGAAAAGCGCCTCTTGATAAGAGAATTTGATCAATCTTCGTTGAATAAAAAAGTCTTCGCTTCTTCCAAAAAATAATACATATAAGTGCATCAACATTGCTAACAGTTCTAGAAAAAAAGAGCTGAAATATTTTCGGCCCATGACGGCAACAAACGTAAAAAAATATGATCTTGAAAAAATGACAACATGGAAATCGTCAATAAAAATGGGTTTATACAAGCCAGAAGCGCCCAGATATCGGTAAGTGGTCCAATTTTGCAAGAGAAGGCGCAACAAATGGCTGCCTCTTTGAAGATCATAAATTTTTATGCTTCAACTGGGTGGCTTGATCGGTTTAAACGACACAATTTTCCCAATCGACTGATTGGGAAAATTGTGTCTCGACCCTCACCTCCGACTACAAATGGCCGGATATTTACAATACGGATGAGTTTGGGCTATTTTTTAAAGTTATGCCGGATAAATAATTGGTGTTAAAAGAAGAAAAGTATCATGGTGGAAAGTTGAGCAAAGAACGATTGACAGTTCTTATTTGAATGAACATTGAATGAACAATTAAACAAGTTGGATAGACAGACCTATGCTCATGTCAGAAGGGTTTTGTACTCAACTTACAAAATGCCGTAGCCAGCAACGAATAAAATTAAGAAACACGTCATGTTCGAGGATCATACTATTATTAACTAAGTTGAAAGAATTTTTTAATTCTGAGGTATTTGTTAAAATTATACCCATGAATATCTCGCTTGATAATTTTTTCAGATTTTTTAGATCACGGGTGTCCATTCGCGAGGGAGAAAACACATTTTTCATGTATTTCCCCCCCCCCCCTCTGTGCTCCCACTGAAGCAAAAACTGTCAGTTTAAGAACTGTTTGAAAAGCTCTCATAGAGAACTTTCATGTGATACTCATATCGGCTACCTTTCATGAAATTTAAGGGTACCATTTAGATTTTATTCAAGAAAACATAAAATCGATAAATCATACTATAACTAACAAAGTTGAGTGAATTTCAACTTCTCATGTATTTGTTGTTGTTGTACTCATTAAGGCCTACATTCATGATTTTTTTCAGGTTTTTCGGATGGAAGATGTCCAATCGCGAGGGGGGGGGGGGGGGGGGGGGGTACGCGAAAAGTTCGTACATTTCCCCTTCCCCTGCCCCCCTCGGTACTCTTAAGGCAATTTTAAGACCTGTTTTCAAAAGATCTCGTTGAGACCTTTCCAATGTCACCCTACTCGACTACCATTGGTGAAAAATTTTTTTTGAGGGGTCAACTCCCTATATGGGGAGACCCCCCTTAAACCCCTTCGAAAAATTTTTTAACCCTTGAACTTTCAAGAGGTCACCACTTCTGACCTTTCCACAAAGTTTCATGGCTGTAGCCTCTATAATTTCGGAGAAAAAGTGCTGTGACATACAGACGGACGGACGGACGGACGGACAGACGGACGGACGGACGGACGGACAGACGTACACAGGTCGTGATTGCAATAGGGTTTTGTATTTTAGTACAAAACCCTAAAAAGAACTTCGCAAGGTTAAAAACACATAAAGAAAAGCAAATTTCTGGGAAAGCTATATCTGGTAAAATTGTAAAAAAACACAAACTATGGAGGACCAAAGACAGTGCTGTATCGTATGAAAGACTTCAGAACTCGAAAAGTCAGTCAACTTTATTATCCACAATACGGGCTCGTGTAGATAAGATTTCATCCGATCTTATAAAGGCAGTGCAAAATTTTTATGATAATGATGATAATAGCCAAATCGGTGCAGGAAAACGAGCATGTGTGACCAGAAAAGAACTCAAAAAAAAAAAAATACTTGTTGGATTCAATCAATGATTCAAACCATGAACTCCCAAAAAAATGTATATTATTGATCTTATTTGAAAATTTCAAGAAGATCAAATCAAAACTGCAGTGTCAGATTCAACGGAATGTCCGTAAAATATCAAATTGTGTGTTATTTTTGTTGTATTTGGAGAAATTTTAAATGGCTATAACTTCCGTGAATATGATTGAATTTTCATCAAACTTGCAGAGTATTAGGACCTTACTTAAAACTACCAAAATATTGGTTTTCATTTAATTTAAAGGTATCCATACGATTTTATTGGGGAAAATGTGAAATTTAATGTTCATACTATTAGTTGAGTGAATTTTGACTTCAAAAGTATTTGCTGTTGTTGTTCTCATGAACATCTACCTCCATTATTTTGTACAGATTTTTCGGATTACAGGTGTCCAATCGCGAGGGGGGGACACAAATTTTTCATGTATTTCCCCTCCAGTGCGCCCCCTGTAGAAAAAAATACCAGTTTAAGTCGTGTTTTGAAAACCTACCTTTGATGAAACTTTTTTTTTGGGTGCCACCCTCCTATATGGGGAGACCCCCTTAAGAACCTTGTAAAATTTTTTTCATAGCAAAACTTTGAAGAGGGCATCACTTTACACCTATATACAAAATTTTATGTTTGCAGTTTATACGGTTTGCAAGAAAAAGTGCTGTGACATACGGACGAACGGACGGACAGATGGACGGACAGATGGAGACAGACAGGGGCGATTTTAGTAGGGTTTTGTTAAAATTATTTAACAAAACCCTGAAAATGGATAACCGAAAACAAGATAATAGGAATCCTAAATTGAATAAAGTATCATCTGTAGCAAAATGTATAAAAAGAACTTTAGTAGTTCGTCCAACTGAACTTATACAAGAACTAGAAAATGACTTATACGGCTATTATAGCCACGAAAGAATCATATTCCATCAGTACAAAGCTCTCAAAAACTTCAAAGAAAATCTTAACGAGTACGAAGTTGTAATACTTATGGATTTTTTAGAAACTTACTGTACCAAGTACAGAGAAGAGATACAGGCATATCATTTTGGGGGGTCTAGACTTCATCTGAGTCTTCACACTGTTGTTATTTACACCAAAGGGCTTACAAAATCCTATGTGATGTTTCCCAAAACACTACACACCCACCCGCAGCCATATGGGCACATTTGAAACCAATTTTTTAATCATGGTCATCACACATAACCTGCATTCATTATGTGAGCGACGGGCTCGTTACACAATATCGGAATAAAACTATGTTTTATATTTTGGCCACAAGGCTTCATGTAGAGGTTCCAAGTGTAGAAAAGTTTTTCTGGAACTTTTCAGAGAGGGACCACGGCAAAAGTGCTGCTCATGGAGGTGGCGCTACTTGCAAAAGAACTGCAGATGCCATCGTTACTGCAGGAGATGGTATTGATACAGGGTTTTCCAATAAGAGATGTTATTTTAATATTAAAAGAAAAATGCCATTTTTAATATAAATGATCGGATGTTTTTTTTAATATAAAGAAAAAAAATATGCCGTTAATAGTGAAAAATAACATTGGGCAAATGAACGCCATGACCGTGATTACAGGACCATATCCTTTTCCTAAAATTTTCCATAACCAAATCGCAAACAGCTGCCCTATGTCCTCGATGGCCTCACGAATTTCATCTTTGAGGTCTTAAATCAATGCTGGACTGTTAGCGTAGACCTTCTCTTTCACGCGGCCTCAAAGGAAGAAATTGAAAGGTGTTAAATCACAAGATCAATTGTGATCACTTTTTCGAGAGATAGCACGGTCGGAAACTTTTCCCGTAAAAGATCAATGTGTGGCACGTAGCGCCATCTTGTTAAAAGTAACGTTGTCCAGATCAATACCATTCACTTACGCCATAAAAACCATTAATCTTCGCTCGATAGCGCAATCCATTCACCATAACTGTCACTCCAGCCTCATTTTCGAAAAAAAGTAAGGTCCAATGACCCCGCCGGGCCATAAGCCGGATCAAATAGCCACACGTTGAGGATAGAGAGGCTTTTCAACAATAACTCTTGGGTTTTCCGAGCCCCAGATGTGACAATTTTGCTTGTTGACGAAGCCAACGAGGTGGAAATGCGCCTCATCACTCAATATGATTTTTTGATGGAGTTTCGGATCATTTTCATGCATTTCAAGGACCCAATCAGCAAAGACACGACGTTGCTGATGATCGACGGCTTGAGTTTTTGTGTTAACTGAACTTTATAAGCCTTAAGACCCAAATCTTTATGCAAAATACGGTGTAACGATGTTTGTGGAACGCCTTATTCCAAAGAACGACGAGGAATGGACAAACATGGGTTTTCTTCAACACTTTCGGCTACAGCAGCAATATTCTCGGCTGTTCTTGAGTGACGTGCACGAATTTTATTCTTCACATCACTAAGCTGTCCCAACAGCTCGAGTTATTCCATCAATTTCTGTATTGCGGTCCAACAAGGTGCTTCACGAGGACTCAAAAATGTTCGAGTTTTACGAACCGTTTCTGCCAAATTTTCACCATTTTTATGGTGAATTTTAATAATTTCAATGCGTTGTTGAAGCATGTATTGTTCCATTTTTATAAATGGCCTAGTTTTTACTTGTCAAATGTCAAAAACTACAGCTTCAAAAGTGACATCTAGCGAAAAAGCGGGCTTTTCAAAATAACACCTCTTATTGGAAAAACTTTTAGTTTGGAATCTTTTATAGACTCTGTGCCACAAAGAAGTCCTGCAAATACATTGTTTACGATTGACTCGTTGTCAATAATTTGAAAAGTTTTAATGATAATTGGTAATACATCAAGTTAAGGGTAAAATATCACGATGTCCTTTGGGATTGCCGCAAGGCACTGCTAAGCTTATAATGAAAAGTTTGAGCTGCTTGTGTGAAGACGAGTGTCAGCATTTTAACTTAGGGGACATGAAGTACAATTTAATGACAAAAATTCGCGTTGACGACGTTTACACAGACTCTGTATCCTGCGACTCAACCAGACTGGCCTATGTCCCACCGGATAGTAACGTTATTACAGAAACCAACATTTCAAGTCCGCATGATAAATTCAATAATGATTTTTAGAGTATTCCAGTGCCCATTTCAATCAGCCAATACAACATCGGTGATTATACTTGTGTGCAGTTACATACGGAGGTACTTCAAAAGTAAAATATTTCAAAGAGTTAAACTCAAAGCTTTGATTTGATTATGTGATTAGAGAGCAAAAGGCTGTTTTTTGTTCAATTTTAATTTTTAACTGTTATAATTTAAAAACTATTTAGTTTTAAAAACTGTTTAACCAAGAAGTTAATTTTGAAATGTTTAATACAAGTCAACATTTAGAAAAGTCATCAAAATAAGTGAATTTTTGTTTGAAAATTCTTGATTTATTCGTAAAAAATACAGATTGTAGGAAATGCAATGAAAAATAAAAACTTCGATAGCTTGAGTTAAATAAAAATATTGTTTTTTTTTTATTATGATTAACACTCCCCTGGTTGGTTATAACAGCCCCCTGTCACGATTTTGTAAAAAATTGTCGAGAACTCATAAATAAAAAAGATAATATGTTAGCTTATTTTATTTAGGGTTGCCCTTCATTGTATAAATACATTTTCCCAATATTTAATAAAATTTGCTTGGGACACTCTTGTATGGGGCAGTTTCCAAATAGTTGAGAAACGCCCATAATTTTTTGTTGATTTTGATTGATTAATGATCGCTACATCTACATATTTTTGATAATTTTTTATACGAATTATTTATAACGTGTTTTTCATTGATTCATTCATTAAACTTCAATTCAAACAGATTGTCTTCAACTAGTCAATTTGGTAAATTTATTTTTTCTTTCGTATTCAGTATACCATTGTTGTAATTTAAAGTGAATGTAAAGTCTTGGCAATACTGTTTGGAAAACAAGCTTAGCCAGTTAGTCGCATTTCGCCACGCACTCCGTCAACATCGCTTGTAAATTGGTCTGGACAATACATTTATTTTACTTCAAAGAAAAGTCAAGTGTTTTCTTTTCGAAACCTCAACATGGTAGCAGAGCGTAGTTATTCAATCCTTTGGTGAATAAAACGCGAAATAATTGAGGAAAAGTTTTGTGCGAAACACGTGAAAAGTGTTCATATCGAGAAATCAAATAAAAAGTTATCGCGAAGACAAAGATGGCGACGCAACAAGCAAAAATTGACGAAGTGACAATTCCAGTATTCGATGGGGAAGATTTTAAAAGCTGGAAATTCAGATTGTTGATGCTGCTGGAGTACAAAGATTGTAAAGAACCAGCAATTAGAGAAGCATCAGAAAAAGATGACATAGGAGCTTGGAAGAAAAGCGATTTAAAAGCAAGAACAATTCTTGTAAGTACAGTGTCAAACAAACAGTTAGAGTATATAAGTGAGTGCGAAACGGCGTATCAGATGATACAGAAATTTGGAAAAATATACGATACAAAATCCACTGCATTACAAATACTTAAGAGAAGTAAAATAGAAGAAATAAAGCTAAAAAATTACGACACAGTGGAAGAATTTTTCATACATTTCGAAAAAGCGGTAAATGATTATAAATCAGCAGGCGGAACGCTAGAAGAAGCTGAAAAAATGAGATACATACTCAAAGCACTACCATCAAGTTACAATTATATTGTACTTTCTCTGCAAGAATCAAAGGCCAATGTTATACCTGTGGAAAAACTGGGCATATGGCAAAAGATTGTTGGCATGGTCAGTCGAGCAAACACGAGCAAGAATGGCAGCACACTCAGGCTAGGAATATGCAACGAGGCAGAGGAAGAGGACAAGCTAGCGGCAACAGCAAAGGCAGTGGACGAGGCAGAGTTCAAAACAAATCAAGCGAAGATAAACATTTAACGGCAACTTGGACTACGCAAGTATTGCATGCAGAAGATAAGGTAAACGAAATAAATAATTGCGACACCGAAAATACGTTGAATTGGTTGTTAGATAGCGGTAGCACTGATCATATTATAAATACAGATAGATATTTTGAAGAATTTATTATTTTGAAGAACCCAGTAAGAGTAAGTCTACCAAATGGTGAAAAGGTCAAAGCATCTAAATTAGGAAAAATGAATTTATATTTCCTCACAAATCAAAATAAATCTAAAGTAGAACTCAATAACGTTTATTATGTCGAAAATATTGAGAGAAATTTACTGAGTCTTTCAAGAATAGCCAAAACATGTAAAATAGTAGCAGTTAATGATTCTGCGAAAATATACAATAAAGCTACTTACGAATTGGTAGCAACAGCTAAAGTAGTAGGAAGTTTATATCACGTGAAAAGTTACCTCAAGGGAAACGATAAGAACGGAAAGTTTGCAAATAGTATTAACAATCAAGATATTCAGCATTTCTCGCGAGATATGTCGAATAACGTAAATAAAATGAATGCTAAGAATAAAAGTGAAAAAATAACAGAAAAAGAAAAATGGCATAGAGCGTTAGGTCATGTAAATTTCCAATATCTAAATAAATTAGTTACAAATAAAATGCTAGATGGTATCCCAGACAAACTTGAAAATATCGAAATGAAATGCGCCAATTGTATTCAGAGCAAAATGTCAAATGTTCCATTTGAAAATAATAGAAGCAAGGCAAAAGAAATATTAGATGTTATTCACACGGACTTAAATGGACCACATAGTACAACGGGTTATGGCGGCGAAAAATATTTTTTAACTTTTATAGATGAGTATAGCAAATGTGCAAAAATTTATTGCATAAAAAATAAATCAGAAACGGCAGAATGTTTTATTGATTACATAAGCTTAGTAGAAAATAAATTTGGAAAAACCGTAAAAAAGGTCCAATGCGATAATGGAAAAGAATACCTGAACAAAGAGATTTATAAATTTATAAAATACAAAGGTATAGAATTAGTACCGTGTCCACCCTATGTACATGAACTTAACGGCGTAGCGGAAAGATATAATCGATCGGCAATGGATATGGGTAGATGCTTATTAAGAGAAGCGAACATAAATAAAAGGTATTGGCCCGAAATAATGAAAACCGTAGCATATTTAAAAAACAGAACTATTGCTAATACTAGTGAAAATAAAACTCCGTATGAAATATTGATGGGAATCAAGCCAAATGTAAAATATTTAAAAATTTATGGAAGTCGAGTTTTTGTAAGAACACCAGAAGTTAAGAGAAATAATAAATGGGCCGATAAAGCAAATTTAGGGGTATTAGTAGGCTATAATGAGAATAGCTACAGAGTTTTGGTGAATAATAAAATTATAAATGCTAGACATGTACAAGTGGTCGAAGATAATATTAAATAAATTTGCTTAAAAGATAATGATAATTCTGAGGAAACTGAAAGTATAAAAGATGTTAAGAGCGAATATGAAGATGATGAAAAAATTGACATTGAAAGTGAATGTAGTGAAAATGTTCAAGAAGAAAATGAATTTAGTCTAAATGACAACAATAGAACTGAATACTTAAAAGAAGAAAGAAAGTCCGAAAGAAAGAGAAGCCCTGTAAATAGATATGGTAATCCTGTAACGCATTTTATTTATGTTAATTATGTAAATGCAAATGTACCGGATACATATGAAGAGGCATTAAACTCAACCGAATCAAAAGAATGGCAGAAAGCTATGGATAGAGAATTGGAATGTTTAAGGAAAAATAAAACTTGGATAGCTGTTGATAAACCAAAAAGTAAGAAAATAATTGATGTGAAATGGATTTATAGAAGAAAAAGCAATAATTCATATAAAGCTAGATTAGTTGTACGAGGTTTTCAACAAAAGGAGTATTTGGAAAATGTCTACTCGCCAGTCGGTAAAATGCAAACATTAAAAATCTTATTAAATTACAGCTGCGTGAATAATTTATTTATTGAACAAATGGATGTTGAAGCAGCATTCCTCAATGGTAGAATAAAATCTGAAGTCTATATTAATGAGCCACAAGGTTATGAAACTGGCGATAACATAGTTTACAAATTGCAAAAGGCTTTATATGGTTTAAGGGAAAGCCCAAGAGCTTGGTATGAAACATTTGATAATTATATCAAAAAACAAGGTTTTGTAAGAAGTAATTATGATTATTGTTTATACGCAAATAATGAAAGCAGAGATCCTGTATTTATTTTGATATTTGTAGATGATTTATTAATATGCAGCAAAAGCGTAGAAAAAATAAGCAAAGTCAAAACTAAATTAATGAAACAATTTGTAATGAAAGATTTAGGTAATGTTAAAAATTATATTGGCATTGATATAGAATACAATAAAAGTGAAAATATTATAACATTAAGTCAGCAAAATTATATTGAATCACTGGCTCAAAAATATAATCTAGAACAAGCAAAACTATACGAAACTCCTATGGAGTCTAATTTAAAGTTAGAAAGAGCGGAAAACTGTAATGAAAATATTAAATATCGAAATTTAATAGGAGAACTCTTATATATCAGTACAGGCACAAGGCCAGATGTAACATATTGTGTAAATTATCTAAGTAGATTTCAAAACTGTTACGATGAATCACATTATAAATATGCAATGCGAATATTAAAATACTTGTATAAAACAAAAGATTTGAAACTTATATATAATAGAGATAAAACAAATGAGATATTAGATTGTATGGTAGACTCTGATTATGCTGGTGACAATATTGATAGAAAGTCCACAACAGGATTTGTTATAAGAATGTATAACAATTTAATTTTTTGGAAGACACGCAAGCAAAATAATGTAACTAAATGTTCTACATTTGCAGAGTACACAGCATTATCAGAAGCTACAACAGAAATATTATTTATAAAGAATCTATTGAATGAAACATTTAAAATAAACTTTGATAAGCCCATAGGTGTGTATGAAGACAACTCAGGGGCAGTAGCTATAGCAAAGTTTGGAAATTTTACAAAAAATTCAAAACATATTGAAGTACAATACCACTATGTAAATGAAAATTATGAAAAAGGAAATATTGATATAGTTAAAATTGACTCAAAAAATAATTTGGCTGATATACTTACTAAAAGTCTATGTAAAGAAAAATTTCTAAAAAATAGAAGCATGTTAGGATTGAGAAACTGAAAGGAGTAAGAAATTGAAATGTAAGTCATGAATTCGAATAAAGCAATGAAACGATAATAAAATTGTAAACAGCCAAGACTGTAAATTCAAGGAGGCGTGTTGTAATTTAAAGTGAATGTAAAGTCTTGGCAATACTGTTTGGAAAACAAGCTTAGCCAGTTAGTCGCATTTCGCCACGCACTCCGTCAACATCGCTTGTAAATTGTTCTGGACAATACATTTATTTTACTTCAAAGAAAAGTCAAGTGTTTTCTTTTCGAAACCTCAACAACCATTATTGCGAGAAATTAACTCTAAAATTGCGAAAGATCTCTCAAACAGATCCACTCAGCGTAATAATTAATCCATTCAAACTATCTTCCTATCATGATGGCCTGTTTCGAATCAATTTGATCCAAAAAACCATCTGAGTACAACCATTAAATGTTAAAATAGCAATTTAATCTTAAATTGCTTACCTTATCTTCGCGGTGGTTATTTTTATAGTCTGCGAAAAACTCCACATATTGTCCATGTGCAAGGTTGTTAGAATGCCTACTGGTGAATGCGATAAGCAATATACAACAAAAAAACCACTTTGTGCGCATGCTTGCTGATGAATAATGATGCGTCCTCATAGTATGCAGCAATCTGAAAATAATTAAAACTATAACCTTTGATTAAAAGAAAAGCGAATGAGTTAAAGAAAACAATATGAGTTAAAGGTTTACGTAGCAATGAAGGTGATCCCTTGGTACTAAAAGTGTTGGCATACTTTTCTATTTTCCACGATATACAGTGAAAATAAAATTCCTAAAATAGTTCATTTGATAATAGCGCCCTAAGGGAATGGATAGACTGGACATAATAGAAGCACGACAATTGAAATTCAAATATGGTTAAATGAAAGTCGTTATGTGCTGGCCTTAATTTAACTAAATAAAAATTTCAATCGTCTGGTCGCTATCATGTTGCAGTCTGCCCGCTTCCTTAATCTTTGTATTCGCTATTATCTCCAAATAATGCATTTTCTTACATTGCACTTTCCCACACGCTCTTCCCCATACCTTGGACTCAGGTGTAAAGTTTCCTTTTAAATTCCCATGCATTCCGCGCACATGCCGCTGCATCATCATAAATATAAACCAGTTGAATTCGGTAGCTAGTGTAAGTAAATCTGATGATTTGTATAAAATGCAAAATATGTTGACTCAATTTTTGTAAATTATTAAAAGAGGCAACCGAGTTTTTATTGCAGTTGTTAACGAGACGTTGTGCGAATAAATTGATTTATAATTTAAACAAAATAGTATTTTACTACAACCGTGGGTGGAAGCACTTGAGGGTTGCATATTTTTTTCACAACTCTATAGGAAACCTTCGTCAACTGGCGCCTGAGCTAAAAAAAGCTGTTCTCGTTAGACACAGCTATCTGTCGCTATCCGTAGCATAAAAATTACGCGAACAATTTAGTTAAAACGCAATTTTACCGAAATTCGCGCAAAAAGTAAATACCCTTCTTTAATTAAGGACTATATCGCAAGGGCAAAGAGTTGACGTGCCGCGGAAGCTAGCCTTCAAGAATCAACGTATTTTTTCTTATTAACAACCAGTAATCATTTCAAGATTTGTTTTCTAATCAAATTGATCTTGTTAAATTTTTCTCATCTTTTTATCAAAAAGAACATTTTTTCAGTCGTTATTTGAAAAATCATTTAAATTAAATTAGTATATAAATTTTGCATATTTTTTACATTGATCCAATTATACAAAAGTGAACTAGTAAACTATAAACCGAGTTCAACTCGCGAGTGTTTCGTATTTTTCCGAATTTTCGATTTAAAATGGAAGAATTTGGACAAACCCTTGTTCAATTGACTGGTGCGGTAAATGCGCAAATCGAACATAGTAAGAAACTTGAAAATAGGTTGAAAGCTCTCGAACAAGAAGTGAAGTGACAGACCATGCCACACCTAAAACAGAACAAGAAATTGAAGAAATAAAGAGGTTGCCTGATTGTGTCAGAGATCTACAGGGATGGAAATCCGGCGCAATACGTATCCTGGGTTCATAGTGTTGAAATTATTATCAGTGGTTACGAAATAGTTCGGCACAAACCCATCTACAGGGCAATCCTTCGTCATATTAGACAAAAAACAAGTTGGGTAAACAGACCTACGCTCATGTCAGAAGGGTTTTGTATTCAATTTTCAAAATGCAGTCACCAGATTGAATAAAGTCAAGAAGCATGTCATTGACGATTTCATTGGAGAAAATATGAAATACGAAGATCATACTATTATTAACAAAGTTGAACGAATTTCGACTTCTGAGGTTTTTGGTATTGGTATACTCATAAATATCTCCCTTGATAATTATTTCACATGTCCAGCCGCGACGGAGGAAACACATTTTTCATGTATTTACCCCCTGTACCCCACTGAAGCAAAAACTGACAGTTTAACAACTGTTTTGAAAAGCTCCCATGAAAACTTTTATTTCATACTCATATCGGCTACGTTTGATGAATTTTTTTTCAGGGGCCACTCTCTTGTACTGTTATCATCGATTAATGGCCAATTTTTTCGAATCCTAGAGTTGTTACAAAGCCCTTTTGTTAGAAGCTCCCTCCCGCCTCCTTGACTGGTTTCACTTATGAGTATTAATTGTAGGTACTCAGCTTCAGTCATTCATTAAATTAAATCAAGTGTTCAAAGCATGCACCTTAAACGTTGAAGTTGGGAAAAAATAACACAAAGTTATTCAATCTTCGCATTTAAAACAGCCATTATTTTGTTTTACGATTACTGATACCACTAGCTGAACTGATTCTCAAAGTTATTCATGACACCTATCATTCCTGAAATTTTCATGCAAATACTAGCAAAACTGTAGTGTCTGAGTCGGTAAAAAGCACATGTTGTTCCATAGCCATATGTTGCCATAGTAATACATGCAGCGCATATTGTTCCATAGTAATACAGGAAAATTCAAACCGCTATAACTTCGCTAAATATGATTCAATCTTTATGAAACTTGCAGGGTTGATCAATCTTATGAATAGACATCTGTGTACCGAATTTCGTTGAATTTAAGGGTACCGTTAAGATTTTATTCAAGAAAACATAAAATCGATAAATCATACTATTACTAACAAAGTTGAGTGTATTGCGACTTCTCACGTATTTGTTGTTATTGTACTCATTAAGGCCTACATTTGTGATTTTTTTCAGATTTTTCGGGTGCAAGGTGTTCAATCGCGAGGGGGGGGGGACACAAATTTTTCGTGTATTTCCCCTCCCTGTGTGCCCCTCGAAGCAAATTTTGCCAAACTAAGACCTGTTTTGAAAAGTTCTCATCAAGACCTTTCATTTGATACCCATATCGGCCACCTTCAATGAATTTTTTTTTTCGGAAACTCAGTAACAATCAGCATACACTGATTCATCTGCAATTTATGATGATTTTGCTTTACAGGACTAATCTAATGAGGACTATTTTGAATAGTCCCAAAGTAAAAACGATCTTAGAGACGATGAAATGAGGTAAATTTTACAATGGACGCCTCTCTAGCGTACCATACTTAAAGTATATCTTGCACAATGGTCAGGTTTTAAAGTTTTTAATCGATATCGATATGGGCGCAAATAGTACTTCATTGCTCCAAAGTTTTCTTTCAATGCAAAATCGATTAAGACCCCATTTAATATATAATCAGCAGTAGGGGAAATACCATTACCAAAAAAGTTACATGGCGCTTTTTCAAAAATATTGGAAACAGTACAATTTTAGATTTTTACGTTCTACCAGGGTTGAAATTCGTTAATGGTGTACTAGGTGATGATACCTTCAAACAGATAGATGCGGTTATAGATAGAAACAAGTTGGGTAAACAGACCTACGCTCATGTCAGAAGGGTTTTGTATTCAATTTTCAAAATGCAGTCACCAGATTGAATAAAGTCAAGAAGCATGTCATTGACGATTTCATTGGAGAAAATATGAAATACGAAGATCATACTATTATTAACAAAGTTGAACGAATTTCGACTTCTGAGGTTTTTGGTATTGGTATACTCATAAATATCTCCCTTGATAATTATTTCACATGTCCAGCCGCGACGGAGGAAACACATTTTTCATGTATTTACCCCCTGTACCCCACTGAAGCAAAAACTGACAGTTTAACAACTGTTTTGAAAAGCTCCCATGAAAACTTTTATTTCATACTCATATCGGCTACGTTTGATGAATTTTTTTTCAGGGGCCACTCTCTTGTACTGTTATCATCGATTAATGGCCAATTTTTTCGAATCCTAGAGTTGTTACAAAGCCCTTTTGTTAGAAGCTCCCTCCCGCCTCCTTGACTGGTTTCACTTATGAGTATTAATTGTAGGTACTCAGCTTCAGTCATTCATTAAATTAAATCAAGTGTTCAAAGCATGCACCTTAAACGTTGAAGTTGGGAAAAAATAACACAAAGTTATTCAATCTTCGCATTTAAAACAGCCATTATTTTGTTTTACGATTACTGATACCACTAGCTGAACTGATTCTCAAAGTTATTCATGACACCTATCATTCCTGAAATTTTCATGCAAATACTAGCAAAACTGTAGTGTCTGAGTCGGTAAAAAGCACATGTTGTTCCATAGCCATATGTTGCCATAGTAATACATGCAGCGCATATTGTTCCATAGTAATACAGGAAAATTCAAACCGCTATAACTTCGCTAAATATGATTCAATCTTTATGAAACTTGCAGGGTTGATCAATCTTATGAATAGACATCTGTGTACCGAATTTCGTTGAATTTAAGGGTACCGTTAAGATTTTATTCAAGAAAACATAAAATCGATAAATCATACTATTACTAACAAAGTTGAGTGTATTGCGACTTCTCACGTATTTGTTGTTATTGTACTCATTAAGGCCTACATTTGTGATTTTTTTCAGATTTTTCGGGTGCAAGGTGTTCAATCGCGAGGGGGGGGGACACAAATTTTTCGTGTATTTCCCCTCCCTGTGTGCCCCTCGAAGCAAATTTTGCCAAACTAAGACCTGTTTTGAAAAGTTCTCATCAAGACCTTTCATTTGATACCCATATCGGCCACCTTCAATGAATTTTTTTTTCGGGGGGTCACTCCCCTACATGGGGAGACCCCCCTTAAATACCTTATAAAATTTTTTAGTAGTTGAACTTTGAAGAGGTCACCACTTTACACCTATATACAAAATTTGATGTTTCTAGCTTAAGTAGTTTCCGAGAAAAACTGCTGTGACACACGGACGGACGGACGGACGGACGGACGGACGGACGGACGGACGGACGGACAGACAGACAGACGGACAGACGGACAGACAGGACGCGATTTTAGAAGGGTTTTGTAAAATTATTTTACAAAACCCTAAAAACAATATTTCAAAAATGCCCCCCAACATTAAAATACCCTTGAAAGCGAAACAATCCAGGCAGGTCAAAAATTTGAATATCGCGCACAATCATCTAAATTTTCAGACTAAGATCAGATTTCGCAGAATACTAAGGAAGCATTCTAAAATTTTTGGCCCAGTTACTGACGTAGAAATTGGGGAAACAAGCGTAAGAGCTGAAATAAGGACATCAACATCAGACCCCATCTACGTCAAATCATACCTGTATCGTGTAAACCTGAAAGACGAAGCTGAGAAACAAATTGAAAAGATGCTACAAGATGGAATTATTCGTCCATCAAAGAGCTCTTATAATTCCCCAATATGGATTGTGCCTAAGAAACCCAATAAATTAGGTGAAAAACAATAGTCGTTTATAGTCGTTGACTATAAAAGGCTTAACGCTGTCACCATATCAGATGCGTATCCAATACCCGATATTACGCATTCATTAGCCAGCTTCAGAAAATCCAAGGTTTTCGTTACACTTGATCTTACCTCTGGGTTTCACCAAATCAGGATGAAAGAAAATGATGTCAAAAAACTGCTTTTTCGACCGGAAATAGCAAATACGAATTCACAAGGCTGCCTTACCTCAAAAATGCGCCTGCTATTTTTCAGCGGATTATTGACGATGTTTTATTGTTCTGTGGGAAGAATCTGTTTTGTCTACATCGACGACATAATTATCGTAGGAGATACCGAGGCGGAACACCTTCAAAATTTAGAGACAATACTTAATCAATTAGAGAAATCAAATTTGAAAGTTAATTTGGAAAAATCTACCTTCCTTAAAAGTCAAGCTCAGTTTCTAGGTAACATTATATTGGACGAAGGAATGCTGCCTGATCCGGAGAAAATTTCCGCTATTAGCCAAACGAAGCCTCCATCAAACATAAAAGATTTAAAAGCTTTCCTGGGTATGGCATCAAATTACAGCAAGTTCATTAAAGATTTTGCGGAAATAGCGAAACCATTGCCTTGGTGAAAATGCGCAGGTTAAATCTAACCAATCTAAGTGCAGAGATATTGAATTTGGCAAACCAGAAACTGAATGGATTCAATACCTTGAAAGAATTACTTCTTCTTCTTCGTAGCACTACAGCCACTCTCGGGCCTTCACTTTCTGCAAATAGTGCCTCCAACAATTTCCGCCCATAGTCCACGTCCTCTAATTTTGAAATCAGAGCAGCGATGAACTGTCTTCATTGAACGAGTCAGACCAGCGTTTCCTCGGTTTCCCCACTGGTCTACGGCCTGCAGTTTTCCCAACGAACATCTTTTTGGGTATCCGTTTTCCACCCAAACGACTAATGTGTCCAGCCCATTGCAGCTTCCGCATCCTTACAATCGTTGAGACCTCCGGTTTGTCAAAAATTTTATACAACTCATGGTTGTATCGAATTCGCCATTGGTCCCCGTCTAGCTTCACTCTGATTATTCACATCAGGACCCGTTACTCAAAGGCGTTCAATATATTTGCGGTTGCTTGGGTTAGGATCCATGATTCACATATATAGCATAACACAGGTCTTATCATAGATTTGTAAGCGTGGAGCTTTGTTTTCCTGTGTATGCAGCATAACTTACCTCCTCTAAAATATTAGCATTTCCAGACTTTGAAAAACCGTTCTTTCTAACAACTGATGCCTCGAATCACGCCATTGGTACTGCATTACCGCAAGGAGACACTGGAAAAGACAAGCTGATAATATATATATATATATATATATATATATATATATATATATATATATATATATATATATATATATATATATATATATATATATATATATTGTCGCGTGTTTTCGGTTCGCGGCCAATAATTTTAATGTTCCGGGAAAGTGAAAACGCAATGTCTTCTAATTTAAGTTAAAAGAATTTATTTAATTACGAAAATGCACAATAAACAATTTAACACTTTCACTAATTTTAATTTTCACTATGAAAAAATCTAACACTTGGCCACAAATTTCTTATCGCAATTGTCTTCTAAATCACTATTACGAAACACACTATCGCAGTTCCTATCGCGGTCGAATGAATGAATCCCTCATTCATTCAGCTCGCCTTTATAAAGGGTCTCTACGTATTCACCCATTTCTCGTACATTGGCGAATGTTCTACCGAGAGGTACCTGGTAGATTCGAGCAAATTAATGAATGGAGTGACGTCACTTGCAGATGTTGATCATGCTTGTTGGGTTCTCGTGGGTTCGAGTAAATTCAGTTGTTGACGTTCTTAATGATTATGAAAACAATTGCGACAGTAGCTCGCGGAATTATTTGTACATGTAACACTGCCCCCACCTCGGTTCTTTTCGCCCCGAAAAGATGTGTCGCTATTTGTAGTCAATTCCCCCTGGGTATAATATGGGGCAAGACGGTCCAGATGCACGATTTTCATTTTAGCTCTCGGCTTACGATGTTCCTGTATTCGGTATACGACGTCGTTGATTCGCTTTGTAACTCGGTATGGTCCCTCCCAATTATGTTGCAACTTTGGAGACCCACCCTTTCGCCGTTGTGGGTTATATAGCCACACCAAGTCATCTAGCTGGAAGCCAGTAGAATTAGCCTTGAGATCATACCTGGTCTTCATGCGGTCAGTAGCCGATTCGAGGTGATTTCGCACTGTCCGATATATCTGGTTCAACCGTTGTCTTAGATCACTTGCGTACTCCGAGATCGTTTGGGGTTTCTCAGAGGGTGTTCCGAACTTTATATCGGCTGGCAAACGAATAGTCTTTCCAAAAATGACTTTGGCTGGAGCTTGGCCCATCGGTGCATGTTCGGCAGCTCTGTACGCCATCAAAAATAGTGGGATATGTCGGTCCCAGTCCCTTTGGTTCTTGTCAACCATCTTGGCAAGGTGTTTATTGAGCGTGCCGTTCAAACGTTCGATCATTCCATCGGATTGGGGATGCAGCGGTGTTGTCCTCGTTTTCCGTATTCCAAGCAGTTCGCACATTTCGCCAAAAACCAGTGACTCAAAGTTTCGGCCTTGATCCGAATGTAGTTCACAAGGCACGCCGTACCTGCTGACCCAATTTAACACTAGCTGTTCGGCTACAGTAGTTGCTTCCTGTTTGGGAATGGGGTAGACCTCGGGCCACTTGCTGAAATAATCAGCTACGACCAGCGTGTATCGATTTCCCCATTCAGATTCAGGAAAGGGTCCAGCGATGTCAACAGCAATCCTTTCAAACGGTACCCTCACGTTATAGGTTTGCATTTGTCCTCTCAGTCGTCGTTTTGAACCTTTGACGGAAGCGCAAATTGTGCATCTGCGACACCAGTCCTCTGCGTCTTCTCGAGCGTAGAGCCAGTAGAATCTTTCCCGCAATTTCGTTAAGGTTTTGTTAACACCAAGATGGCCTCCCGAGGATCCTTCATGCATTTCCTTTACCACATCGTGGATTCGGCTTTTGGGTAGTATAGTTTGCATCCTATAGGAGCTGCAATCCGCCGTTTCCCATTTCCGCTTGAGTACACCGCCCTCCACCTGAAGGGAGTTCCATTGTGCCCAATAGCTTTTCAAGGTTGCGCCATGCGTTGAAACGTCTTTCCACTCAGGTCGCCCAGTCGTCTCCTTCCATACGAGCAATGGTCCGATGTCTTCATTGGCTAGCTGGGCATTTCGAATCTCCTCCGATGACCAACCTTCATCGAATTCAGCCGCTATCAGTCGCAGATCAACGGGCGGCTCCTTTTCCTCAATCCGTCGGCAATGCTTGCAGTTAGCTGGACATGGGCGATGAGATAGGGCGTCAGCATTTCCATGAACTCCGCCCTTTCGATGAACAATTTCGTAGTTGTACGACTGCAATCTTTCGATCCATCTCGTAACTTGTCCCTCGGGGTTTTTGAAGTTAAGTAGCCATCTCAGCGATGCATGGTCCGTTCGAAGAACAAATTTCTAGCCATATAGGTACTTGTGGAACTGTTTGGTGGCCTCTATTATAGCCAATAGCTCCTTCCTGGTTACACAGTAGTTCCTCTCACTTTTTGAAAGAACTCGACTGTAATACGAGAGGACTCTTTCTTCGCCATTGATCTGCTGGGAGAGTACAGCTCCAATACCGCCGTTGCTTGCATCAGTGTCAAGTACAAACATTTTCCCGGATTTTGGATACGCCAGCACGGGTGATTCACACAGCTTTTCCTTCAGGGTCTTAAAGGCTGTCTGGCATTGTTCGTTCCAGACATACGGACGATTTTTCTCGGTTAGCTGATGGAGACACTTAGCTATTTTGGCAAAGTCTTTGACGAATCTTCGATAGTAGGTTGCCAGACCCAGGAAACTTCGTAGTTGGCGCTTGTTGTTTGGTGTTGGCCAAGTTTTCACGGCTTCAATCTTGTCAGGGTCTGTTTTGACCCCGTCTGCTGATACGACGTGTCCCAGGTATTTTACTTCAGCTGAGAAAAGGGTACACTTGTCTAGACTAAGTTTCAAATTAGCCAGTCGCAGTCGGGAGAAAACCTCTTCTAAGTTCCGCACATGCTCTTCGAACGTTCTCCCGATGACGATGATGTCATCCAGGTACACCAAGCAGGTTTTCCAGGTTAGACCACGTAGCACGTATTCCATCAAGCGTTCGAAAGTGGCTGGAGCATTGCAAAGCCCAAACGGCATCACCACAAATCGCCACAATCCGGTCCCAACTGAAAATGCGGTCTCTCTCGGTCCTTCTTGTCAATTTCTACCTGCCAGTAGCCAATCTTGAGATCGAGTGTAGAAAACCATTTTGCGTCCGCTAAAGTGTCCATGATGTCATCGATGCGTGGGAGCGGGTAACAATCTTTCTTAGTGACGTCGTTAAGCTGCCTATAGTCGACACAAAAACGGGTGCTACCGTCCTTTTTCTTTACTAGAACGGTAGGCGCGGCCCATGGACTTACAGAAGGTTCAATAATGCCTTGTTTTTCCATGTCCGAGATCAGCGCGCACTTCTCCTTGTTTGGCTATAGGGAGACGTCTTGGTGCTTGTCGAATCGGTTTGGCTCCCTGTGTATCTATGACGTGAGTTACCAAACTCGTTCGGCCTTGGTCATCCGGGCTTGTTGAGAAGATGTCACTGTACTTGGTGACCAGATCAGAGGCTCGTTTGTATAGCTGCACCGGCAGACGTGGATTCCCGGGCTTTGTCTGTGTCTTGCCTCCTTTTCCAATGATGGTTGTGAGTAGCTTCCAAAGAGGTGATGGTGGAAACAGGCTGCCGATGACTTCTCCCGCTTTGATGCTCGTGGTTGAGTCTGCGGTGTTAAGGACTCTAACCGGCACATATCCGTTCCTTAAAGATCTTACAAGGCTTCGTCCTACAATCAAACTGCGCAATGCGGATGTCTTCGTTGGCTCTATCAGATAAGATCGGTGGTCTCCAGAATCACCATCAAGCTTGGCCCATACAATGCTTTCGGAAGAATTCGGTACATCCGTGTCAGTACATACCACTACATTCATCTTGGGGATTTGGACACTGGGATCCTCCATCAGTACTTCTACATTCTGCCATTTCAATACTCGTTTGCCCAAGTCCAACGTGATTCCATGTGGTCGCAGAAAATTCATTCCGAGAATGCAGTCATCCATAATGTTCGCGACCAGAAAATTATGTCGGAATACAAGGTCTCCCAACTGTATCTGGAGGTTGACCTCTCCATGAATAGGTGCAGTTTCTCCCGTAGTTGTCCGTAGTGAGAAAATTCTGCCCTTGTGAAGTTGTTGCTGTCTAACTAGGTCTGGTCGGATAATCGATCGGGCTGCACCAGTGTCGATTGTTATGGTGCAGTGTTCTCCGTCAACTTGACCCGGAAGGCATAAGTCCGCTTCTCCACGATGTAGTCTTGACACGATGATGGTGGTTCTGGGGACGTCGATCCTCCTAGCCAACCTCTGCCCCACGAAGTTGGCTCTTACATGTTTCCCGACCCCTCTGTTTGAAGGGTTTCCATTCTGGGCTCCTGACTCGGTCTGGATCTCCTCCTAGCTGCACACCCTGGACAATAGCTCGGTTTTCTCCGCTTCTTGCAGTCTCTTTGCAGGTGCCCCTTCTCTCCGCAATTCCAGCATCTAGGCGCACCATTTCCATGCGGGTCTCACTCAATTTCCACGCGCTCACACCTGCACTCATCTGCCACTACCTCACGGACCCGGGCAGTGGTACGAGTCGCATTCTTCGCCGCCTCAAAGTTCAGACTGTAAGCCAATGCGTCCTTAACCGTTTGCTTTTGGACTACACGCACGGCTTGCTGCGATTTCGGGTCCTTTAGTGCGCTAATGAATGCTTCTGTCGCTGCATCATCTCGATGTTCTCGGTCGAAGGCCGGGTAAGCCAAAAGTGCTAGTCGCTCAATGTCTTGGGCTAGCTGCTGTAGGGTTTCACCAGACTTCTGCACCCGATGCCTTAGCTGTGACCGATAAATCTGCTTTAGATGATCATCTCCATAACGCATGTCGAGCGCTTTCATTATAGCATTCGGGTTTGAGTGTAATTCAACGGGGATCGTCTGCAACAGCTCGGCAGCTGAGCAAAAATCGTTCCTGCTCATTCCAGTGATTTATGCGAGCAGCTGCTTCAAACTGGGTTTTGTAAATAGTTCAGACCGTTTGCCCATCGAATATTGGAGCTTGCGCATTTCTAGACGAGCCTTGCACTGCGGTTGTAAGCGGGGCTGGTGAGGCGGTTACTACTGCCTTTGCTGCTTCCAATTCCTTTTTCATGTTTTCCATCTCATTGTTGATTTTCTCCTCGACCTGGCTGAACTTTTCCTCGACCTGGTAAACCTTTTCCTCGACCTGGTCAACCTTTTCCTCGACGCCTTTAATTTGTTTACCGAGCTCCGCTGTTATTTCGGTTGACTGTTTCTCCAGCTTCTGTGTGATGTCTGCCTTAATGTCTGCTTTGATTTCGATTGCTTGTTGGTCCAGCTTCGCTGATTGTTCATTTAGCTTCGCTGATTGTTCATCTAGCTTCGCAGTCAGACTCGATGACATCAGCATTAACATTTGCATAAGCGCATTTTCTGGCTCCTTTGATTTTGGGGTTTCTACTTCTCCACCTTCTGCGCCTTTTTCCGCATCTGAGAACTCACCCGAATCCAGATTCACGAGTTCCGACTCGATCGCGTCACGCAAGCGTGCAATCAGTGTGGCCTTTTTACCTTTCGTAGCCAGGTTTCGCTGTTCCAACTCTTCCTTAAGCTCCGACATGGTCAATTCATTAATTTTTAAGTTTAAGCTTCGTGGTATTTTTAATGTTTCTTTAAATTTTCCTATTGTGCACTATAAAAATGTTCAAATATTCACTTTCAAAATTTTTCTTTCGCACTTCTTGACACCACTGTCGCGTGTTATTGGTTCGCGGCCAATAATTTTAATGTTCCGGGAAAGTGAAAACGCAATGTCTTTTAATTTAAGTTAAAAGAATTTATTTAATTACGAAAATACACAATAAACAATTTAACACTTTCACTAATTTTAATTTTCACTATGAAAAAATCTAACACTTGTCCATAAATTTCTTATCGCAATTGTCTTCTAAATCACTTCACTATTACGAAACACACTATCGCAGCTCTTATCGCGGTCGAATCAATGAATCCCCTATTCATTCAGCTCGCCTTTATATAGGGTCTCTACGTATTCACCCATTTCTCGTACATTGGCGAATGTTCTACCGAGAGGTACCTGGTAGATTCGAGCAAATTAATGAATGGAGTGACGTCATTTGCAGATGTTGATCATGCTTGTTGGGTTCTCGTGGGTTCGAGTAAATTCATTTGTTGACGTTCTTAATGATTATGAAAACAATTGCGACAGTAGCTCGCAGAATTATTTGTGCATGTAACAATATATATATATATATATATATATATATATATATATATATATATATACATATATATATATATATATATATATATATATATATATATATATATATATATATATATATATATATATATATATATATATATATATATATATATATATATATATATATATATATATATATATATATATAGATCACTTAATAGAACGGAAGAGAACTACGCTACTAATGAAAAGGAGCTTTTAGCTCTGGCACTCGACAAATTGAGAACGTATCTTTAACATTCGCTCTGAGCAACGCAAACTATAACGCAAAGCTCAAACGCTGGAAAGCAAGAATAGAGGAATCTAATTAGGAATTAATTTACACTATAGACTTTGAAAAATTAATTTCGTAGCAGATGCTTTATCTAAATTGCCAATCGAGGTAAACATGCTAGACTCAAGCTCCTCAACTGTTCATAGTGCAGCCCAAGACAACACCGACCTTGTTTCGTTCTACAACGCTCCGATAAACGTGTTTAAGAAGCAAATCATCAGATCTGAACGCAAGAAAATTAATGCATATAAACAACAATACGCAGGATTACATAGGCATTACATACAAATAAATAAAATTAAGAGGGATAAATTAGTGAAGATCTTATAAGAACTACTTTCTCCAAACATCACAAACGGTATTAAGATTCCAGAACACTTCATACAGTTTTGCAGGATGCTTATAAGGAGCACTTATCTAAATTTAAAATAAGAATGACGCAGCGCTTGGTTGATCCGGAAGATAACCAGTTGCGGATAACTCAACAGGAACACCGCAGAGCTCACAGAAATCATTGCGAGAATAGGGGGCCGATTATGGAAAAATACAACTTTCCAAAAATGACTAGCCTCATAAGGAAATATACTAAAAACTGCGAGGTTTGCAACACCAACAAATATGACCGCCATCCACTGAAATCGGAACTAGAACCAACGCCAATCCCCGAATATCCAACAGAAATCCTTCATATAAACATATGGGAGAGAAGTATATCAAGTTTAGCCAATTCGCGAAATTCTTTTGCATAAAGAACAAATCTGTATTACATCTTCGCCGAAAGGTATTGAATGTTTTCCATTATTTTTCAGTTTCCAAAATCTTAACCTCCGATAACGGGGTTGGATTCATAAGCCCCATAATTCACAATCTTCTAGAGGAATTAGGTATTACGGTCTACTTAACACCACCGCAAAAAGTGAAGTTAACGATACAATTGAAAGGCTTCACACAACTATTTTTGAAATCGTCAGATGCTTTATCAAAGAATATCCGGACATCTCTGCGAAGGAAATTATAAGCATTTCTGTTGACCGATTCAATAACCCATTTCACTCCATAACCCGGGAAAAAACCGGAAGACATATTTTTTAACCGTTATAAGCGTATAAATTATCAACTATTACATGATTTTAAGGCTAAGGTTACTGAAAACTTAAAGCAGGAAATTCAACGGAAACAAGAACATCAGTTGAAGAACCATAATAAACAAGTTAGGCAGACAGATCTACGCTTATGTCAGAAGAGTTTTGTGCTCAACTTCTCAGAAATGCAGTCGCGAGTAACGAATAAATTCAAGAAATATGTCAAAGAGATGTGCACGTTTGAAAATCCATTGCTTTTCTATTTTCAACGGCCACCATTTCGTTGCAAACAAACTAAAATCACTCACATCATGAATTCCCAAAAATATAAAAGTTGTTGCCCTTATTTGAAAATTTCAAAAAGACCAACTCAAAACTGTAGTGACTGATTCGATGGAAAGTCCATAAAATACTAAAATCATGTGTTATTGTTGTTGTAATTGGAGGAATTTCAAATGCCTATAACTTCCGTGTATATCATTTGATTTTCATTAAACTTACAAAGTTGAAGGACCTATTGTACGACTACTTAAATATCGTATTTCGTTCAGTTTAATGATACTATACGATTTTATTGGGGAAAACGTGAAATTCAAATTTCATACCATCTCCATAATTTTTTTCAGATTTTTCGGATCACAGGTGCCCAATCGCAAGGGGGACGTAAATTTTGCGTGTATTTTCCCTCCCTTTACACCCCTCGAAGCAAAAAGATTCAAATCAAGGCCTGTTGTGAAAAGTTCTCATGAAAACCTTTCATTTGATACCCATATCGGCTACCTTCGATGAATTTTTTTTCGGGGGCCACTCCTTTATATGGGGAGACCCTCTTTAAATATCTTGTATGTAGATGTAAAGCACCGCTTTACATCTACATACAAAATTTGATGTTTCTAGCTTAAGTAGTTTGCGAGAAAGAGTGCTGTGACACACGGACGGGACGGACAAGTTGCGATTTTAGTAGGGTTTTGTAAATCTATTTTACGAAATCCCTTAAAAAAGGTGAAAACCAAGGGTATACGAGCCTGGTGACGTAGTATATAAGATCGATAAGTAAATTAAACCGAAACATAAGCTTCTTTATAAACAAGAAACAGTATCAAAGGATAACAAAGTAAAAATCAATACTAACACCTAAAAACGAGTCTATAAGTCCCATCTGAAAAATGTCTCATCTTTTTCAGAATAACATCAGGCAGCGCATACGATACCATAGAGATCTACGAATACAACGGCCCCATCATGAGGATGAAAATAGGATTGGGTAAAATTATCAATGGGAATTTCAAAATTATCCATACTATTGGCCTAAAGCAATATGACGAAATATTGGCAAACATCGGACCTGTTATACAACACCAAGTGAATAAAACTAGCATTTTGCGACGGCAGCTTCACCAACAGCTATCTATTATCTCAAGGCAGTTAGCCCAGTCATATTAGGGCTTTCACCTCGGAATGAAAGATAATAAGCTGCAAATTGGTATGAACCTTTGTTTTGTCATTCTAAATGTTGTCTCAAAAGTCAAAATCATTATCGTGTTCGCGTCTCAAGATATTCAAGGTCAAAGGTCACAAAAATCGGTTTTTCGCGAATATCTGGCTTCCTATCGGTTAAATGAGATTTGCATTTATTATAAAAGTTGTAGGCTATAAAATTCCCTACAACTTTTGTTTAAACTTTTTTTTCATACGACCAACCGTTTTGAAGGTAGAGCGCGAAGAGTGCACATCGTACAGTCATATACGGCCTAATGCAAGGTCAAGCGTGAGTTATGGTTATCAGTACGTTATAAAGTCAATTATTTACTTGGAAATTATAATTATTAAACAATGCCTATTATTTATGTACTAACTATTAATTATTTATATTTAATTAAAGTAAGTAACTTGATTATTTATATATAATTATTCATATTTAACTCATCATTGACACAGCTATTGCCTTATCAGAACATCAAAAGACTGCTGTCATCATAGGAGAAGATATCGATTTGCTCGTTATTTTAATTGGACGTACTCAGTCACATCATCAGGAAATTTTTTTGAAAAAAGTTGGCAAAGGCAATGTCAAAACACAAATATATTCTACTAAAAGTTTTGACCAATATCCTCGTACTAAAAAGCACATTTTATTTTTACACGCATTCAGTGGCTGTGACACGACTTCTGCGCTATTTAAAAAAGGAAAAAAAACTGTTACTAGAGCATTGGAAAAAATTCCTGATTTAGATAAACTGGTGGAAGTATTTCAACAAGAAAACTGCCCAAAACAAACATTATTAGAAAATGGAGTGCGCATCTTGTTGGCATTATATAATGCTCCAAAATCTGAGGACAACATTGATCATTTCCGCTACACGCAATTCATCAAATTTACAAAACTAAATAAACCTGTACAACTGTCAACACTTCCACCAACAAGTGTAGCAGCTCATCAACACATAAAACGTGTCTACTACCAGATTCAAACGTGGTTAGGGAAGGACTTAGAACCTAAAGAATGGGGCTGGATGCTTGAAAATGAAATCCTGGAGCCCATACGAACGTTATTACCTCCAGCACCAGCCGAACTACTAAACGTAATATTTTGCAATTGCAAAAATGGTTGTGGTTCCCGCTGTGGATGCAGAAAATCAGGGCTACAATGTTCTTTAGCTTGCGGCCAGTGCAACGGACAAGCTTGCCTCAACGCTTCACTGTATCCAAGTAATCCCGATGAAGAAAATACATATGATCCCGATATTCTGGAAGGTTTGGAGATGAACATGACAGATAATGAGGATGATGACAATGAATCGAACATTTTTGAGCGACAAGAAGAAGAAGACGACGAACAAGAAGAAGATAATTAGCTTCCATTTCCAATTTCATTACAATTAAAATCAACAAAGATACTTTTGATATTTGAACTCACATTTTGATAAATGTATATTATGCCGTATTTAATAATAAATAAAAATATGTGTAAAATATATACTCTTACTATCATTTTAACTTAAAATAAAACTAAAATATATAATCCAGAATTAATAATATTTTATACTTAAATAGTTAAATATGAAAAATTATATATAAATAATCAAGTTACTTACTTTAATTTAATATAAATAATTAATAGTTAGTACATAAATAATAGGCATTGTTTAATAATTATAATTTCCAAGTAAATAATTGACTTTATAACGTACTGATAACCATAACTCACGCTTGACCTTGCATTAGGCCGTATATGACTGTACGATGTGCACTCTTCGCGCTCTACCTTCAAAACGGTTGGTCGTATGAAAAAAAAGTTTAAACAAAAGTTGTAGGGAATTTTATAGCCTACAACTTTTATAATAAATGCAAATCTCATTTAACCGATAGGAAGCCAGATATTCGCGAAAAACCGATTTTTGTGACCTTTGACCTTGAATATCTTGAGACGCGAACACGATAATGATTTTGACTTTTGAGACAACATTTAGAATGACAAAACAAAGGTTCATACCAATTTGCAGCTTATTATCTTTCATTCCGAGGTTGACCCCTTTTTTTACCTAATATGACTGGGCTATACAGAATAAAAGGAAAATGAAGCGTGCCATAAAGGATTGGATCCGCCTGGAAGTGAATCGCGGGAAGCCCCGACGCTAACGATTGGGATAAAATGGTTAAAAGCCAAAACAAAATCATAGGAAACAATAACGAACAATACAAAATTAATAAATATATTTCTAAGGTGTCCGTAGAACTTGTAGATACATTCAACAGATAGTGGCAGACATTGATGTAATGACCAATGACAAGTTCGAACAGGTACTCTTCAATAAATTAACCATTCTTATAGATGGAATTGAAGAAATCGTTCTGGCATGCCGACTTGCATCTAAACGTATAATAAACTCAAATCAATGAGGAAATTAACACGCTGTTATCCTGCATAGAATCCCTTACCAAAACGAAATCGATGCAATAGAATACGCCAAACCAAAGGTTTTAGTAAAAGAATCTTTGCTGCTATATGTGATTTGCGTACCTACAACTGAGACTACAGAACTTAATCATGTCCTGGTTCGCCTGACAATTCAAAATAATAAAATGATCATGTCAAAATACTCTAATCCCTTTATAACGCGATCCGAAAAATTTTGTATAGTTGGTAACTGTTACGAAATTTATGATCTGACAATTCGCGAGAGATATCATCTCTAAGAACTTAGAATAAACAGTTGTCTCGCACAAGTTTTGGATAGGCATAATACTGACAGTGAATATGAGTTTTATAATAAGCTCACAGTCGAAATGATCGATTCAAATTCAGTTTTTTAAACAAATTTCCAAGGGAAAATCAGGCATACCAACTAATCAACATTTTTAAACGATACTTTTTTAATAAATTTCCAAAACGATTCGATCCGGACTAATGATGCAATATACACAAGCATTGAAGTTAAAAAGTTCTACCCACTTCCTTCTGTCCTGAACAATAATTTAAACGAAAAGGGTATGGAGCAAAATCTGGAGTATTTGCACAAATTGCATTTGGATAATTTGGAAAAATTAGACAAAATTGAAAATGATAGCGTAGTATCCATAACTTCTGATGTTGTAATCCTTACCTTTTAATCATTTTTGCAGCCATATTCATTTACTTTCTTTGCTACAGCACGATTAAGCTGAAATTACCAGAATCCAATCTGAGCTATACTTACCCCAATCCAATCAAATTATCCTTTTAATCTGTGGGATACAGATTTTAAGGAGGGAGGAGTTAACACGCCATTATCTCCATATATTCTATTTACTTACATTGCACTTTTCTACACGTTCCTTTCCATACGTTGGAATCAGGTGTAAAGTTTCCTTTTAAATTCCCATGCATTTCGCGCACATACCGCTGCATCATCATAAATACAAACCAAGTTGAACTCGGTAATTAGAGTAGGTAAGTAAATCTGATGATTTGTATAAAATGCAAAATATGTTGACTCAGTTTTTGTAAATTATTAAAAGAGGCAACCGAGTTTTTATTGCAGTTGTTAACGAGACGTTGTGCGAATAAATTGTTTTATAATTTAAACAAAATAGTATTTTACTACAACCGTGCGTGGAAGCACTTGAGGGTTGTATATTTTTTCCACAACTCTGTAGGAAACCTTCGTTAACTTAAATGTGGAATTCACTCTTTCGCCCAAAAAACAAATGAATTAAATTGAAATGGATTTATGCCTAATCAGTCATTCCACCTTCACTTTTGAAGTATTCTAAAAATTTTTTTATCAAAAATTTATTTGTTGAGCTTTGCACTTTTTGTTGAGAGTATATGCTCCATGTCCATGTCACTATGTGAAAGAAATAAATTCCTTAAAGTCAATTCACACAAGATCACCTTCAGTACCAATTTGAATTGCTTATCTTCAACCGAGTATGGAACCATTTTAGGCACGGCAGATAGTAGTTGTACTCACTAGTCCTCCATATATGGTAGTGGCATCTTTATCTGCTAACTTGAGGTCAGAAAGTATCTATTGTAAACTTTATTTAATGCTCGAAGGGGCTCAACTTCACTTCCTAAATCGGTGCATTCTACTACGATAGAAATCTCCAATTTGGTCTTTGAAACCAATTTATTACGCCGAGTATGTAAGTGCTAGCGTGATCAAACAATTAAATAAATCATTCCCTACTGAGACAAATGGTGTTGATCAATAAATTTACATACGTAGTGACTCTTTCGGAACATATGCTGGGCGCTATCTGATTGAATACAGAATATATGCTTAGGCGCGAGGCATAGAATTGTTTCTAAATGTGAAACTGGCTGATAAAATTGCTAATGTTTATTGAATATTTACAAAATATACTAAAAGTTTGAGACCTAAGTGATTTAGTGTGCAAATAACGTTGATTTACTATGTTATCAAACAGGATCGAGAACGGAAGCAATCTGAAGAACAATAGTAAGGATAATCTGAGTATTTTGATAAGCACTCACGCCAATTAAAGTTTTCGCTATTTTCATAGTGATCATCCTTTAAAGAGGTTCGTGGGCTCGAATCAAAGCTTAACTATGACAAAAGAAACATTCATAATTAAGCCCTTATGAATTGCTTCCTTATAACGATTTTAACATTAAAACTATAGCGCAGAAGACCTCCTTTAAATTATTCCAAGAAATCGAAGTATCAATAAACGTTATCCGAATCAGATCCGATTAGGAATTACTTCAACAAAATACCGGAAATTGTATTCCTTCTTGTACATATCGCAATTGATTTGATTTTGATCAAAGAGTGCGAAACGCGAATCATTTCATTTGTCAGAATCCAAATGCTATTTGCGTTTGTGCATTCTGCGTAATGAAACTTGTTCCCATGCATGTTACAAACCCGCGGAGATTTGAAATACTTTCTCCATACGATCACGTAATCTTCCGATCCACATGTAAGTACTCTTCAGCCAGCTTACAGGTTAGCCAGTATAACAGCAGGTAGATCAACCTGTAGCACTTCTAGTCCACCTCCGGAGCCTTAGGGGTACATTTCGAGAAACTGGAGTAACGTCGCATATTCAGTTCCTACTTCTAGATACAAATATATTTTAATAGTTACTTGCAGTGTAGGTTAATGAAATGCATGCAGTGTAGGAGTGTATCCTATGGCTTGAAGACCGAAATAATTTTAGTTTAATCGAGAAAAAAGTTCCCATTAATTATAGCTTTTGTTATACATATATTGTTATACTCATGAATAATTAAAACAATTACGAATTACCAAGTCTTTAATACGCTACCCAAATCTATTTAAAAGGAACGTACAATATCAACTTCATTTTATGACATGAGAAATGCAAAAAAATAAAATGAGTTGGTATGTAATGTTTTTTATTTGCATTTTCTGTTACCATTATGATTTTCAGTAGACATTATAGTGTCTACTGCACTATATTTGTCGTGCATGTAAGTAAGTGAAGCTTCCCGTTAAAACCATTTACTACGAGCAAGTGTTCACATGTCTTCTATTTACATTTTATAAGTAGTGAGCATTTTGTTTGCTTCGGTAGATTGCAAACATAATTGGAAATTTATGCTTTCTTCCCAAAGGATTGGGTTGCTATAATAATTTATTAATACATATTTTCTTATTATTTTGTGGAACAAGAAACAATTAACCCATTCACATACAATATATTTCTATTACCGGATATTGCTGCGAGTTACAGAATGTCACTTTGCTTTTTGACTACTTTGGATCCCGGAACAATTTTAATGTTTTCGAATCCTGCCAAAACCGATCGATATAAACTAATAATCGGACGCACATTTTAACCGTATACTATATTCACCTGGACACTTAAAAATGATTTAAAGTCTGTAATGATTTACTAATATTCTGCGATGTAATGATGAGAACGAAGTTGACCTTGCAATTGACTTAGATGTAGAGTCTGGACAATGTGACGACGACCCGTACTTCGGAGATCAACGATTTACACACTCAATTGTCTAATGTTGGCGGCTGCTTGTCGGTCAGCTAGTTTGGCGAAGAGTTCGGTCGTAGGTTGAAAGTTCGTTAGACTTGTTGCCTCTCACAATTATTGAGCAATCAGAAAAATTGCCCGGTTTAACCATATCTTCCAAATCGAACCACTAAAACAAAAACAAATCTGATCAAAATCACTCGCGGCACAGATTCCTGTTACTTCACGGTACCACACACAAATCTACGCTTGCAATGACAAAACCAGGGCCCCACAAACCTAATCTAATCGATCGAAAAATTCATCTACGAATGTTCGAACGGGAACTTTACTGTGTCGGAGTGGCACTCTAATGTAGACATGTGAAAAAATAATTGATTACAGGAAAAATCGACTTTTTCTAGAATTAAAAATCGATTTCATCCTATTTTTTTTTTTGACTGATGTTTTCATTTTCGATAAAATTTCAGCCACAACCTCCCAGCACTTAGTAAGGAGCTCCAAGCGCGAATTACTATTAGGTTCATTATATTGCGTATGCGAAATGCCAAAAATGAACGCTTGATTACAAATGTTTATTAATCTCTTTATTACACTTATCTACATGAGCGATGTAGCCCAGTCATATTAGGGCTTTCACCTCGGAATGAAAGATAATAAGCTGCAAATTGGTATGAACCTTTGTTTTGTCATTCTAAATGTTGTCTCAAAAGTCAAAATCATTATCGTGTTCGCGTCTCAAGATATTCAAGGTCAAAGGTCACAAAAATCGGTTTTTCGCGAATATCTGGCTTCCTATCGGTTAAATGAGATTTGCATTTATTATAAAAGTTGTAGGCTATAAAATTCCCTACAACTTTTGTTTAAACTTTTTTTTCATACGACCAACCGTTTTGAAGGTAGAGCGCGAAGAGTGCACATCGTACAGTCATATACGTGAGTTATGGTTATCAGTACGTTATAAAGTCAATTATTTACTTGGAAATTATAATTATTAAACAATGCCTATTATTTATGTACTAACTATTAATTATTTATATTTAATTAAAGTAAGTAACTTGATTATTTATATATAATTTTTCATATTTAACTATTTAAGTATAAAATATTATTAATTCTGGATTATATATTTTAGTTTTATTTTAAGTTAAAATGATAGTAAGAGTATATATTTTACACATATTTTTATTTATTATTAAATACGGCATAATATACATTTATCAAAATGTGAGTTCAAATATCAAAAGTATCTTTGTTGATTTTAATTGTAATGAAATTGGAAATGGAAGCTAATTATCTTCTTCTTGTTCGTCGTCTTCTTCTTCTTGTCGCTCAAAAATGTTCGATTCATTGTCATCATCCTCATTATCTGTCATGTTCATCTCCAAACCTTCCAGAATATCGGGATCATATGTATTTTCTTCATCGGGATTACTTGGATACAGTGAAGCGTTGAGGCAAGCTTGTCCGTTGCACTGGCCGCAAGCTAAAGAACATTGTAGCCCTGATTTTCTGCATCCACAGCGGGAACCACAACCATTTTTGCAATTGCAAAATATTACGTTTAGTAGTTCGGCTGGTGCTGGAGGTAATAACGTTCGTATGGGCTCCAGGATTTCATTTTCAAGCATCCAGCCCCATTCTTTAGGTTCTAAGTCCTTCCCTAACCACGTTTGAATCTGGTAGTAGACACGTTTTATGTGTTGATGAGCTGCTACACTTGTTGGTGGAAGTGTTGACAGTTGTACAGGTTTATTTAGTTTTGTAAATTTGATGAATTGCGTGTAGCGGAAATGATCAATGTTGTCCTCAGATTTTGGAGCATTATATAATGCCAACAAGATGCGCACTCCATTTTCTAATAATGTTTGTTTTGGGCAGTTTTCTTGTTGAAATACTTCCACCAGTTTATCTAAATCAGGAATTTTTTCCAATGCTCTAGTAACAGTTTTTTTTCCTTTTTTAAATAGCGCAGAAGTCGTGTCACAGCCACTGAATGCGTGTAAAAATAAAATGTGCTTTTTAGTACGAGGATATTGGTCAAAACTTTTAGTAGAATATATTTGTGTTTTGACATTGCCTTTGCCAACTTTTTTCAAAAAAATTTCCTGATGATGTGACTGAGTACGTCCAATTAAAATAACGAGCAAATCGATATCTTCTCCTATGATGACAGCAGTCTTTTGATGTTCTGATAAGGCAATAGCTGTGTCAATGATGAGTCAAATATGAATAATTATATATAAATAATCAAGTTACTTACTTTAATTAAATATAAATAATTAATAGTTAGTACATAAATAATAGGCATTGTTTAATAATTATAATTTCCAAGTAAATAATTGACTTTATAACGTACTGATAACCATAACTCACGCTTGACCTTGCATTAGGCCGTATATGACTGTACGATGTGCACTCTTCGCGCTCTACCTTCAAAACGGTTGGTCGTATGAAAAAAAAGTTTAAACAAAAGTTGTAGGGAATTTTATAGCCTACAACTTTTATAATAAATGCAAATCTCATTTAACCGATAGGAAGCCAGATATTCGCGAAAAACCAATTTTTGTGACCTTTGACCTTGAATATCTTGAGACGCGAACACGATAATGATTTTGACTTTTGAGACAACATTTAGAATGACAAAACAAAGGTTCATACCAATTTGCAGCTTATTATCTTTCATTCCGAGGTGAAAGCCCTAATATGACTGGGCTAATGGTGATATGCGTCTGCGTCTATCGAAGTCCAGAAGATAAGAGAGAGAAAACGAAGTCGTTGCTTACTTAGCTGCTACGCTGCTGCCTGGTGGTCAGGATAGCAATCGATGCAAAGCGCGATGCAACTTTGCACTGCGTCGGCACAGTACTCCCTCCCAAGTGTCAGTCATATGACCCTGATCGTTCGACCATCGTAACGTCTCCGCTTCCTACTTGGCGGGTAAGTCCTTGTCCCTGCGGGTGGTGGATTCACCGGTGTGAGCTGCTGTTTACCTGGCGGGATGTATGCGCTGGGTGCAGATTGTTGTAGCGCCGATGGGCTCGCATGATTCGCTTCGGCGGGAGTTACACTAGGCGCTCCGGATGCAACAGGAACTTTCGGCGAACAAAAGGCTTTCGGTGATGCTCGGTGTGTTGATGCGTATTCTATTCAAGTTCTTGAAAAGCCGGATTCAGGCGCTCCGTCGATACGTTGACATGGCGGCCGTTCACATCTATCTTGTACAGCAACTCCGACAGTCTCTGCAGCACACGATGTGGTCATGTGTTAGGTGGTGACAGGGGTTTACGGATTGCATCCACGCGTAGGAAAACATGTGTGCAGCTACTGAGCCTTTTGTTAACGAAGATCGTTCGCTCGTGTCAGTGGGCCGTCAGCACTGGTCGGATTTGCGATACATGCTCTTGCAGTTTGAGGAGAAAACTATGCGGGTTAGCCGAAGGGCTGTCAGGACTGATGAAATCACCTGGAATCGACAACGTAGTTCCATACAGCAGCTCTGCACACGATGCATCGATGTCCTCTTTGTAACTGGTGCGTAGCCCCAATAATACAGTCGGGAGAATATCTGGCCAGGAAACGCCACCGTCGTGACACATAATTGCGGCTTTTAACGTACGATGCCAGCGCTCGATAACTCCGTTTGATGAAGGGTGATACGGTGAAGTTCTAATTCTGGCACTTCCGGAGAAAACCGTGAGGGATTTGAACAGTGCCGACTTGAACTGAGTACCCTGATCTGTCGTGATGAGTCGAGGAGTGCCGTAACGGGTGACCCAGTTATTGAACAGTGCCTTCGCCACGGTTTCCGCTGTCTGATCGGCGATGGGAACGGCCTCTGGCCATCTCGTAAAGCGATCGATCATCGTTAGGCAATATTTATAGCCTTGTGATGGGGTGAGCGGCCCAATGATGTCCATATGGATGTGCTGCAAACGGCCGTCGGGCATTGGAAATGGCTGCACTGGGTTCCTCTGATGACGAGTAACCTTCGAGCGTTGGCACGGCACGCACGAACGAGCCCAAATACGGATGTCTCTCTTCATGTTTGTCCACACAAATCTTCTAGCGATGGCCATACAGGTAGAGCGAGCGCTGGGGTGCGCCAGTCGGTGAAAAATTTCGAAAACTTTCTTGCGCAACGAAACCGGGACGAAGGGTCTAAGCCGGCCCAAGGACTCATCACAAATCAACACCTCTTGCGAACCGCATGAACGCTGGATAAATTTCAACGATGTGCTCTTGCTTCGGAGCAGCTGTTGAAGCTCACTGTCGCAGCTTTGCTCTTGAGCGAGCTCGTCCTCGCTGACCATAGTCAGCATCTCTATAGTGCTCACACGGGAAAGTGCATCCGCGACTTCGTTGCTGGCGCCGGAAATGAAGCGGAAATCCGTCGTGAACTGCGAAACGTAGTTTAGATGTCTGAGTTGGCGTGGCGAGGCTTTGCTAGCGGATTGGGCGAACGCATACGTCAGCGGTTTATGGTCCGTTAGCACAAAAAACGAAGAGCCTTCCAGGAAGTGACGGAAATGATGAACGCTGGTATGAATAGCGAGCAATTCGCGGTCGTAAACGCTATATCTAGACTCAGGCGAAGAGAGCTTCCTTTGAAAAAACGCTAAGGGGAGCCATCGACCATTTTGCTCTTGTTCTAACACGGCACCTACGACTACGTCGGATGCATCAGTAGTCAGCCTGAGAGGTCTACCGGTCTGGAAATGTACGAGCAATGTGGCATCTGACAAGCTGTTCCTAGATTTCACGAATGCCTCCTCCGTTTCCGGGTTCCACTCGATTTCCGTCCTGTCTCCTTTCCTGTTGCCAGCACATAACTTGTTGAGGGGGGCTTGAAGCACCGCGGCGTTGCGGACGAACCGCCGATAAAAGTTTAGTATTCCAAGAAACCGCCGGAGATCTTTCACCGTGACGGGCCTTTTAAACTTTCGGATTGCATCTACTCTGGACCTCGGAGCACCTCGTCCATAAATCGCTGAAATGTCTGTGCCGCGTTCCGAAGACCGAACGTCATCACCGTATACTCAAACAGTCCAAATGGCGTCGTGACTGCCGTTTTCGAGATGTCCTCTTCCGCTATTGGGATCTGGTGGAACGCGCGCAGTAAGTCTATCTTTGATAATATACGCATTCCACTCAAGCTCATGGAAAGATCTTCAATGTGTCGCATCGGATATTTATCCGGAATCGTAGCGGCGTTAAGGCGACGATAGTCCCCGCATGGACGCCATGTGCCGTCTTTCTTTGGAACGAGGTGTAAGGGGCTTGCCCAGGGGCTTTTGGATGGTCGACAGAAACCTTTATTCAGCAGGAATTGGAATTCCTCTCGGGCTACGCTCAGCTTGTCCGGGGCTAGTCGACGGGGGCGGTCTGCTACCGGGGGGGCCGTAGTCGTTATGTCATGTTTTGTCTGATGTGTCGGAGAGCACGTGGAGACTGCTGGATTGGTCACGCCCGGAAATTCCTTGAGCAGCGACACGTACGGCGAACTTCCCACAACAGTTGACACGGACACCTGTTGATGCCGGCTAATCCTTCCTGATATAACCGCCTGACTTGTAGGGTCCACAAGCTTACGATTCTTAACATCCACACCAAAACCGAAACACTTTAAAAAATCGGCGCCTAGAATGGGGCGCGACACCTAAGCGATGCAAAAACGCCAGCGGAACACGCGCGGCAGGCCGAGTGAAACCGTGAGAACCCTGTTTCCGAAGGTACGAATTGCAGTTCCGTTTGCCGCGAACAATCTGCACGGGGACACTTCTGGGGCAGCATGTAGGTGAGCAACTGGGATTATGAAGACATCCGCTCCTGTATCGATGAGAAAGTTTACTTTCGACATTGGGTCAAAAACTTCGAGACGACTTCCCGCAAAATCACCAGCTGTCGTCTCTTGAGCTAGTGATTCAATGCGTTTCCCGGACGCTTGTCAGTGAAAGAGTATGGCGGGCGACACTGTCTCGCAGCGGCGCCAAAACGGCGATGGAAATTACACATTTGCTTATAGTTTTTACGTGGGTTTGGCTGCTGGAACGAGGAACAACAGGAGCTGCAACCGGAAGAGCTATCTTGTTGTGATGACGCCTGTATGCGGTTCACTTCCATTCTCAGCTCGTCGATGCTTTTAAGGATGGACTCGCTGTCATTCGCCGGGCGTAATGCTGAGTCGTTCTGCACGCACGCCACTGTGTCTGATGTGCCGATGCTGGTTATACGGTCTGCAATCGTCGCCAATTCGTCTAGGCTACCACCCTCGTTTACGGCGAGGATTGTGCGAGTGCTGGGGGGGAAGGCGTTGCAACCATAACGATTTGATCAGGTTGTCCGGAATGGATTTCCCAGCGGAGCACTGCAGGCGACGCAAAAACTGGGATGGCCGCATATCCTCCATTTCAAGCTCAAACATCACCTGGCGCGTTCTTTCTTCGTCTGTGACGCCAAAAACAGCTAATAGCCTCCGTTTCAGGGCTTCGTACTTGCCTGCCTCGGGTGGATCCTCCACAATGTCTGCCACCTGCGATAGAATTGGCATGTCCAACTCTGCCACGACTTTGTCGAAACGTGCCGCGTCCGAGCTAATTTTTCCGCTGCGGAACTGCGCTTCAACGCGCGTGAACCAAAGTGCTGGTTTGGTGTGCCAGAAAGGTGGCAATTTCACCATGATGGCGGCGTTGATGCCAGCGGAGGCTCGGTCGACATTGCCTTCATCGGCATCGAAGAATTCGTTTGGCATTATAAAGAAAGTCACTACGGAGTCACCAATATTGCGTATGCGAAATGCCAAAAATGAACGCTTGATTACAAATGTTTATTAATCTCTTTATTACACTTATCTACATGAGCGATGGTGACATGCGTCTGCGTCTATCGAAGTCCAGAAGATAAGAGAGAGAAAACGAAGTCGTTGCTTACTTAGCTGCTACGCTGCTGCCTGGTGGTCAGAATAGCAATCGACGCAAAGCGCGATGCAACTTTGCACTGCGTCGGCACAATTATAACTCCATCAACGCCATCTTTGCCTCTATGATGGCATCCATTCATTGCTTTGAAATTTGAAAACCGTATGCTTCATTTATAAAATCAATTTGTCACTTGATGGCGTTAGCCAACGAAACAAACTGTATTATTTTTTCAGCATTTGTTTATGTCATTTATGATACATCATTTCGCGAGACACATTTTTGGAAGTGTTTAGTGTTTTTAAAAATCCTTAAGTTAAGTTCTTTTTGACTATGTCAACAACCAAACGGAAGATGAGTAGTTCGCATCAATATTTTCATATTGATAATAAATCTGACAAATTTTGCCCTAAAATTCTAAGAACGTGTAGTAATACTACCAATTTAAAGCAGCGTATGGAAGTATAGTATTATTAGTAGTACTGAAAATAATCAGGTAAGTACATACAATTTGTATTTAGATAAAGCATAGTTGTTGCAAAGAAGAATGACCATTTCTTATGCGAATGGTGACCTGTCAATGATTTATTTTGGTGATGAATTATTATGATGAGTAATTGAATTATCAATTTTGATTGGTCTATAGGAATAAACGCTTTGCAGTTAGTGATTTATTTTGAAGCTCGTATGGGGGTTGACGCTGTCCATGTTGAAACAGCAGTCGAGTGTCCACTCTTCACACAGCCGGAACTGGAAGAGGCAGTCCTTTCGTTGTAAGTGAGGAAGGCTCTAGGTCCAGATGGTGTTCCAGCTGAGGTGTTGCGGCTTGTCTATCATCATTGTCCTGACTTGCTGCTCATCATATTCAACGCTTGCCCACGGGATGGGGTTTTCCCGGTACGATGGAAAGTGTCGAGGCTTGTGCCGATCAGCAAGTTGAAGGGACATCCGGAATCGCCGTCTGCATACCGCCCGTTATGCATGCTAGACACGGTAGGGAAAGTGCAAGAGAACGTCATCAGGGGAAGACTCATTGACGCGATTCGTGCTGCTGGGGACCTATCCCCTCGGCAGAACGGCTTTAGAACAGGATGTTCTATCATTGATGCGATTGCAGAGTCAGTGAACGTGGTCCAAAAGACAGAGGCTTACAGTCGCACCAAGCGACGGATCGTCTTGTTGGTGACACTCGACGTCAGGAACGCCTTCAACTCCGCTTGATGGGTAGATCTTCTGGATACGTTCCAGAATATCTAATGCGGCTTTGAGGAAATTATTAAAGGATCGAAGCCTGCTCTATGATACGACACAGGGCCAACGAAGGATGGAAATTACATCGGGTATTGCCCGATGTTACTGAGACTTGAGATGCCAGATGAGTCACGCTTGATCGGCTATGTGGATGATGTTACAGCTCTGGTCGCGGGACGCACCGTTGAATAAGCGCAACTTAGGCTAGGTATGCTAATGCACTGAGTGAGAGACTGGTTGACTACTCGTGGGTTCAGTTTAGCACTGGAGAAACCGAAGTGGTCATCTTGACAAAAAAGAGAATCCCTAGAGTAAGGACGATCATTATTGGAGACCGAATCGATTCGAAGCCATCGGTGAAGTAGCTGGGGCTACTGATCGACTCGAAGATGGATTTCTCTGAGCAAATCAGGGCAACGGCTGAGAAGGCTCCTTCGGGAGTATTGGCTCTGGGTTGACTTATAGCCAACGTAGGGGGCCCAGCCCACTGCTGCTGTATGGAGCAGAAGTATGGGGCGACGCTCTCAGCGAGGAGGTTTACCGAAAACGCTTGGCGCAGGTACAGAGAAGAGAAGCACTGAGGATTGCATCTTCGTATACAACAGTCTCTGATTCGGTGGTGAGAGTTATTACAGGCGTGATACCTGTCACCTTCCTTGCTACAAAGCGCCATCCTATTAACCTGCGCCAAAACGAGGATGCAAGGGAGATGGTTGTCCGCGAGGAGAGAGAGCGCTCATTCAAGGATTGGCAGCAGTCTTGGGTGAATTGCACGAAGGAAGGTGGACTGCGCGCCTCATCTCGGATGTGAGACCGTAGCTAAATCGAAGGCATGGTAAGACTGACTTCTATCTGACCCAGCTTTTGAGCGGGCATGGGTGTTTTCAGTCTTACGTGCACAAGATTGGTAAGTCACGGTCCTCCGATTGTCGGTTTTGCCCAGGGGACGAAGACAGTGCTTGCCACACATTTTTCGCGTGTACAAAATGGGCCAGGCTGCGAAGGGACCTCTACAGGAAGATGGGAGAGCTCAGTCCGGATAATATAGTCACGGTAATGGTCGAATCGGTTGACAAATGGAACCAGGTGGCACATTATGCTCGGGCAGTCCTAAAGTATAAAAAGGGCTCACAGCAGCCGGGGGCATTAGGGCTGGGGAATCACTTGTCTGGCACTTCCTCTTCCCCTCTTCCCTCCCGCTAGGACAGGGATCCCCAGCTTGAAGGCGACTCGCGGCGTAACAAAACGAGACCTGGCCCGAAGTAATGTGTCAAACAGTTCCGGGCTGGGTTCTCAGGTTGACAGAGAAAGTGTTTAGTGGGTAGTTCTGTCGCCTTTTTGCGAGCATGGGAGTCACACACTCTGTGCGTAAATGGCAGACATATATTTGTTATGGATCGAACGATTAATCAGGGCACTATTTATAACGGCCAGGCGATATGAATAATGGCGATCTAAATGTTCGTTTTGACAGTTGTACTTTAGGGTTGGGTGTTTAAAATTTTTAACGTAGACTAATCGATTCAGATAACAAATCTATTTAAGATCCAAACCGTGGTTAATTGAGTCAGAATATGTTTTAATTTTCATGACCATTTAATAAATTAGTTTATTTTGATATTTTTAAGAACTAATGTTTGTTTTTGCATCGCTTCTTTTAATTTTCTAATCATACTGTATTATAAAAACTGACTTATAGTATAAATTAAGATTGTAACAAATATATATAATGTAACTAAAATTGAGAAAAAAATGATAGAAAGTAAACTATTTTTACACGTTTTGAAACATAAACAGAAATGTTTTGCATTATATACAGAGGTGAGGTGTTATTTTGATATTAAAAGAAAAATGCCATTTCTTAATATAAATAATCGGATATTTATTTCATTATAAAGAAGAAAATATGCCGTTAATAGTGAAAAATGACATCAGGCAAATGACCACTACAACACGCTTACAGGACCATATCCTTTTCATGAAATTTTCCACAACCAAATCGCAAACAGCTGCCCTATGTTCTCGATAGCCTCACGAATTCTATCTTTGAGGTCTTGAATCAAAGCTGAGCTATTAGCGTAGCCTTTCTCTTTCATGTGGCTTCAAAGGAAGAAGTTGCAAGGAGTGAAATCGCAACATCTTGGTGGCAAATGGTGATCACCACGGTCCGAAAACTTTTCCCGTAAAAGATCAATGGTTTCGTTGCTTGTGTGGCACGTAGCGCCATCTTGTTGAAAATAAATATTGTCCAGATCAACACCATCCAATTTCGGCCATAAAAAATCATTAATCGTCTCTCGATAGCGCAATCCATTCACCATAACTGTTGTTCCAGCCTCATTTTCGAAAAAGTAAGGTACAATGACTCCGCTGGACCATAAACCGCACCAAACAGTCACACGTTGAGGATAGAGAGACTTTTCAACAATAACTCTTGGGTTTTTTGAGCCCCAGATGCGACAATTTTGCTTGTTGACGAAGCCACCGAGGTGGAATTGGGCCCCATCATTCAAGATGATTTTTCGATGGAATTTCGGATCATTTTCATGCATTTCAAGGACCCAATCAGCAAAGACACGACGTTGTGGATGATCAATCGTCTTGAGTTCTTGTGTTAACTGAACTTTATAAGCCTTCAGACCCAAATCTTTGTGAATACGGTGTAATGACGTTTGTGGAATGCCTAATTCCAAAGAATGACGAGGAGACAAACCTGGGTTTGCTTCAACACTTTCGGCTACAGCATCAATATTCTCGGCTGTCCTTGAGTGATGTGCACAGGTTTTATTCTTTGCGTCACTAAATTGTCCCAACAGCTCGAATTATTCCACCAATTTCTGTATTACGGCCCGACAAGGTGCTTCACGACGACCCAAAAATGTTTGAGTTTTACGAACCGTCTCTGCCAAATTTTCACCATTTTATAGTGAATTTTAATAACTTCAACGCATTGGTGAAGCGTGTATTGTTCCATTTTTATTGATAGTGTAGTTTGTACTTGTCAAATGTCAAAAAATAACAGCTCAAATCTGCCATAATATCGGGCTATTCAAAATAACACCTCTTATTGGATAACTCCTTACTTATAAGACAGTAACATAAATTCTTTCTTATAAAAAACCGAGCAAAGCAAATGAGAATTGTTTTACGCTTACTACAAATTATGCAAGGCTACGTTCCCCGACAATTTTTAGCTGCCAAAATGAATTTTTTAAATTTTTTATGACTGTTTCCTGTGACATTATTCTTAATTCAACTTACTTTTAATATGTATGTAGTTAACACCTCCTGTTTTTTAAAGGATCCTGCAGTCATGTCGGGTAACTTTTCGCAGGAAGAATCAACTGTAAGCTCATCTGCTAAACCATCGACTTCTATATATACCGATGACTCTGCTTTAGTAGGGTCTTGTTGTTAATTTCAGTGGGTTCATTTTTCAAAAAAATACAACGGACTAAACTTCTTAATAAATATTATGTTATTGATTCACAACTATATATTACGACACACAACTATACATCAATATATTCAATTAATATTATTCTTTGTAATTAACCAATACAACTTTAATGCACAAGAGAACAGACTGAATGAATATTATTTCATTTTCTTTTGATTGATATAGCAAAATTCAATTCAATTATGATTTCTCGACTACTAGTTTTCTAAATCAGTAAATGCAAGGTAAGCTGTCAGCTGATCAAATCTCAACACTCTTCCTTGATCAATTTACAGCGGAGCGTCTCAAAAATTCTTCTATTGAGTGGCTTGGTGAGGATGTCTGCAATCTGCTGGCTGCTCTCAATGTGTTGCAGTGCCACAGTGTTGCCGATGTGTTGTTGGATGTACTTTTGTGGTATTTTGATGTGCTTCTTTCCTCTGGTCATCTTTCCTTTGTGTGCATTTTGTAGCATGTGTATGGTTGACATGTTGTTGACGTACAGAGTAATCGGCAGCTCAGCTTCTAGAATGACAAGTTCCAGTGCGATTCGCTTGATCCAGCACACATCGTCAATCACTGACACTGCTGCTCGATACTCGGTTTTTGCTGTTGAAGTCGCTACCAGACGCTGCTTTTGTGAATACCAGATCACTGGCCCTCCTCTCATCAGTAACATACCACACCACCCCTCTGAAGTCTGAATTGGCCACGAGTGTCTTGTCTCCTCCGAAATGAATTCCGGCTGTCTTGATACCTCTCAAGTACTGAAAAACATGTTTCGCCGTCGCCTGATGGCTCTTAATGGGCTTGTTGCAGAATCGACTGAGGTAATTCACGGCGAAGCTTATGTCTGGCCTGGTTATTGTGGCTAAGTACAACAAATTTCCTATCGTCTTGCGATAGTTGTTGTTCGCTGGAAGTGCCTCATCGTTCTTGAAGACTATCTTATGGTTGTTCATTCCCAGATCAGTGGGTGTGGATGCTGGATTGCACTGCTCGAGTTTCATCTTTCTCAAGATCTTCTCCGTGTAGCGAGGCTGACTCACGAAGATACCGTCCTGATTTCCATGCCAAAATACGTTAACTTGTTTTGTACTTTCTTGCTGAATGTTATCTCGAATTCCTTGCTGGTGTTGTCTAAGAGTTTGTATATTTCTTCTACATCTTTGCCAGCTACCAATCCATCATCCACAAAGAGTGAGAGCATAATCCGCTTGTCCTTGTTATAGTATATACACGGGTCGTCGTCTGTGTTGATCAAGCAAATCTTCTTCTCAAAGAGGGTGGTAACCACCTCATTCCACATCCTCGGAGCTTGTTTAAATCCATAGAGACTTTTGTTCAACTTACAAACTTTCCTGGTTTCATCGCCGAGCCCTTCAGGCTGGTGCATATAGATGTCCTGCTTCAGGTTTCCATACAAGAAAGCTGTTTTCACATCGAACGATACCAACTTCATTTTCTCCGACGCTGCGTGACTTAGAAGTAGGCGAATGGATGCATGGCAAGTTACTGGGCTGAAAGTTTCCGTATAGTCCACTCCCGCCTTCTGTTCAAATCCCCTTGCCACTAGTCTAGCCGTAAGTCTCCCGTCCACCTTCTCTCGAAGCACCCCGCGAAAAGTGATCGGTTTCGCTCCTTCTGGACAGTTCACCAGCTTCCAAGTTTTCATCTCCATCAGCTCGTCTCTACTTCTCATCTCTAAGGGCCTCACTCACCGGAATGTCCTCCATTTCACCAATCATGGCTAGTTTGGCGCTCTTTCCTCCACGACGGGAGTCAAGTACGCAGTTTTTCAGTCTCGGTGGTGGTTGCGAAGTCCAATAATCTCGCCAAACTCTCCTTCTTGACTCTTCTTCTGGCGCTGGTGTGTCATTCTCGTTGTCGCTTGGCTCCTCAGCACTTTCTCTAGTACCCTAGTTCTCGTCTTCTTCGTCTGTCTCGCTGCTGCTTTCTTCTTGCTTCCCAGGTGTGCTCTCTGGCGCTTGTGTCTCAAGTTCAGTTCCTTGCCCCAGTCTCATCTTTGCCTCGTCGAAGATCACATTGCCTGAGCTGATAATTTCTCTTTTCTCTTTCAGATATACCCGGTAGCAGGGTGAATCAATATCATAGCCAACCAGAATTTCCTTTTCCGATTTTCTATCCATCTTGCCTTTTTTCTGTTTTTGTGTCAGCACGTAACATTCGCATCCAAAGGGTCGCAGCTTCTCAATCGTCATTTTTCTTCCGAACAAAAGTTCTGCTGGGCTTTTCCCTGGTGCGTTGCTGGTTTCATTGTGGTTGATCGTGAAAACCGCATGGTTCATGGCTTCTGCCCACAATTTTTTGTCCAACTCGTTCATGTGTATCACTATTCTGGCTGCCTCGACAATCGTTCTCATTTCTCTCTCAGGTTCGGTAGTCAGTGAAATCGTCCTTGAACATGAACCAGTACTTCACTCCTCCCAATGACGGGATGTTTATCTCGCCGGTTTCGACGTGCACGAGATCTAATGGTTTCCGAGCTGTCTTGGGGTTGTTTGGGTGTGAAGATCTATGTGGCTTGCCAAACGAGCACCCTGTGCATACATTTTCATTCCAGTCTTCAATGTATTTTATTTCTTTCCTTTTCAGTATGCATCAATTTCATTTTCATGGGAAAAGAGAGTATCATTAGAGCGGATATGATTGTAAAATGTTTTCTAACTCTTCCTGTTTCCTGGAAATGTTTGACTTTTAATTCTGTGTATTAAATGTCTGAGACCAACCACTTTGTGAGTTTTATTATTGGAGAGAGATGAAGAATAAAACCTCTTAATCTGTTTTTATGCAATTCATGCCCGATTCTCGGGATATTTCACTTGACGCAGTGGAAACATTTTTTAAAGGGTGACATCCTCAGCCAAAAAGAACCCCTTAAAAATTTTTGTATTTTTTTAACTGAAAAAGTTGACACTAACCCCACGATTTTCCAGCTTGACACAAAGTTAGATGATTCTAGCCCTAATAGTTGATTGCGAATCCCGTCCATGCCGATTATCTCCAGTTCACAAACTCAAACTTCATTTATATCATCTTCCACATTCTTTAAGACACACATACCCTTTTCTTTTTTAAAACATTTATTCATTTGCCTCTATTCCTTGCCATCACAAATTCTTTATTTTTACATTATTTCTAATTAAACAAAAAATAGTCTTATCTTTCCTTCTTCCGTGCATCAATTTCACATTTTTTTTCCGTTTGGTTTCATTTCCATTCACAAAAAAAAATAACAATAAATAAATCGTAACTTCCCAATGACCAAATTTTATTTTTCCCATCAAATTTGTTGTTCTCATGCATCCATTGCAATGGGACAAGAATCATAAAACAACTATATATCCTAATCTCTCTACTTATTAAACGTACCAACGCTCATTGTAGCGATGTCAAAGCAAGCGATAAGAATTAGATTGGTGATTGATGAGTGGGATAATGTAGATAACTAGTGCAGATGATACAGTGTTAGACGCTAGTGCAGATTCAACTGGGACCGTGGTTTCAAATTCTCTGAGGGGCAAAAATCTTTTTAGTTTCGTCAAACGAAAGTATTTCTAAGCGGATATTGATTTGCATATAGCCATGCGTATGCTTGGTGGTACCATGATTATATGCATATAACCATATATGCAATTGGAAATATTACATTTGGTGAAATTTTTAAAGATTAATAGAGATAACGGAAGTATAATGGACTTAAATTGCTTTAAATCTGAATGGAAGCGGATTTTTGGAGAACAAAGAATTTAGAGATTGAAGTCAGGTGATCATGGGCAGTTGAATTGAAGCGAAAGTCTGGGTGAAACTGTCAGGATACGGAGTTGGAGGTTGAATTTTTGTGGAGAGAAATATTGTAAAGTCGGAAAATGATAGTGATTGATGATTGCCGGGTCGAGTTCATTTATCGTAAAGTTTAACTTGGGAAATAAGTGTAAAACAATCGAGAGAGTTAGAATAGAGTGAGGCAAGTGAAATTTATCTCACCTTTATCAAGCCGGGCCTTAGCCTCCAGGATTAATCTCTTCCAATCATCACTGCTCTGCGACCTCGTCACCCAGTTGTTTACTTCCATCGAAGACAGAGTTAGCATCTGATGAGTACTTTTTAATTTTTCATGTATTTCTCCCAGTAAAATAATCCATCCATCTTCACATAGGATTCTTTTCACGTAATTCGTGCATTAACTATGTTGCCTTAGTAAGCATAGTAACCTGTTGCCTAATAATCGCTAGATGACTCACAAGTCATCGTAATATTTATATTCGATATAACTAGCAAATGTTAAAATCAAATGTAATTGACTTAAATAAAAATTCAAAAGTTATGAACATTGCTTAACAGCTAAATTGAGATCATGCTAATTCATCGAAGGCAGAGTTCGCATCTGATGATCCCAAAAATAATTGTCCATGCATTTTTCCCAGTAAAATAAAAATTTATAAAATGGTATAGGTTTTTTTTGAGTATTGGAAAAAAAGTACATAAACCGGTATTGGATAAAACTGGCTTATGGTTGGAAACCTCGATACCAATAGTGGTATCGACCGAAAAACCCTAGCTCTAACCAACCTGATGGCAAGTTATTGTGCCGATCTATATATATATATATATATATATATATATATATATATATATATATATATATATATATATATATATATATATATATATATATATATATATATATATATACATATATATAAAACTGATGATAACACTATCCATCTGTGTTTAATTAAATCGATCATCTGCTGTGATGGTGTTTGTCTCAAAATAATAGAGTTATTAGCATATTAAAAAGATATAGTGATTAGCTTTGACGTTGATGGTGTTGTAACGTTTTTACTAAATGAGGTCTTAACAAAAGTAGAATTGTTAAAATACGCATATTATCACAAGAGAATCGTTACAATATTGTCAGAGGTAATTCATCAATATTTCAAAACCGTTTGAAAAAATTGATTATTGATAAAAATTTTTCTTTTTAACATTGATTTTGAATTATTCAACGCAATGTAGTGGGGTTTCGTTGTGATTTCTATTACAGTTGTTTCAAATTTGCAATAGACAAAGCTTTCAACTTATATATTCTGCGTCTAGCACTCGTTGCGTGTAGACGTGTTTGTAATTTGCTCCTGTCAAAAGTTTTTATAAATTAAAATAATTTTTAAAAAATGGTCAATTAGAAAGTAATTTTAGAAAAAAAACTTATTACATCGTCGAACTATTCGAACAATTTACCGAGTATCTGAATTTTACTTGCGAGAAAGTTTCAAAGAAGAGAAAAAAGAAGAAAAGTTTTTTTCACCGGGGGGATGGAGGAGCCCGACGGCTTCCCACCGCTGGAGGACCCAGAGCCAGGCATTTCTCATACGACAAATGATAAAATCACGAAGCGGAAAAACGATCAAGACAGCTGTGAGCATTGCAAGCGTATTACGCTTTCAAGTGAAGAGTACGAAAGAGTAGCCAGAGAAAACGCAAAGGTTACTAAACAAAACGATGAGATGAAACTCCGAATACGAAGTTTGGAGGACATTGACAAATGCGAACGAAACAAAAGTGATGAAGCCACAGAATACGTCCGGCAAAGAAGAAGTGATAACAAATAAGAAGAATGAGAAAAAGGAAGCGAGAACAAACAAGACCAACGAAAAAACAGTAGCAAGGCAAAAGAACCAAATATATAAATTAAAATTACAAGATACGAGCAAGACATCAATCCATAATGCTGAAAACATACTAAGCGTAGGAGGAGCGAACTACAGCACCAATTCATTGCTGTCTGCAATGAATGACGAATTGTATATTGAGATAGAGTGCCAAGATAGCATAGGTAATATTAATGATTGTAGTAATAATTTGATTGAATATTTAAAATCAAAAAATAAGGAGCAGGAGAAGAAGCCAACCGGTATGTCTGCTGGTTCTCCTATTAAAAATAATAAGATAAATGTGAAAGTTCCTCCAATTAACGTTCTTGGGCAGCGTGGAGGAGATATGGTTCGGTTATTGGGAGCTAACATAAAATCGATAACTTTGAAATTAAGAGAGTGACCACAGATAAACTCACAATCAAGACAAAAACATTGGCTGACTTCAAACTGGCGAAAGATGCTCTTAGTGGTGTAAAAGCTCCCCACTTCACATATACGCCAAAGGCTCAAAAAATCAGATCTTCCTATTGAAGGGCTTGGACTGTGGGGAGAATACAATCGATCTCCTTGAAATGTTGCAGGAAGCAGCACCAGCTTTTAAGTTCATCAGTGTGAAAAATTTTGCTACAAGGAGATCAACTGTTGAAGGCAAAATATTACCATTTTATTTGGTCCAAATTTCTAACGATAGTAGTCCGAGTGCCCTTCAACAGGTAAGGTACTTAAACTTTAGAGTTGTGAGATGAGAGCGCCTCCAAAAAGCTGAGGTCAACCTGGGTTACAGGTGCCAAAGAATCGGTCATTCGGCTGCCATGCACTATCGCTGTGTTAAATGCAAAGATATTCATGCCCCCGGTGAATGCAAATTGGCTCTGATGGAGCCAAAGGAAAAATTATACTATGTTAACTGCGGTGTATTTGGTCATCCAGTATCATATCGAGGATGCCCTCGGTATCAAGATGCAAGAGTTAAATTTCCCCGAAACAAACCCAAGTACGTCACAACTTGTTACATCCTTACTTCGTCAAAACCGGAGTATCGTTTGCACTTGCTGCCAGAGGACCACCAGACAACAATGTAAAAATTTGCGAAAGGCTTGAATTTCTTACAGATAGAATCAATAAACAATATCAGGAAATCAATTTAGTTTCTGAACGTTTAGGCTAACATGCTTCAAAAAAGTTAGTCATCCAGTCACATTCCCATGGATAGGATTCATCTCATCTCGATTAACGTCAACTCCATTGTTACTATACATCGACGTGATTATCTCCTTGAATTCATTGTTAAGCAAAAGCCTGAAAGCATGCTTCTCACTGAAACCCACCTCAATTCATGGCACTTCATGACATTCAAGGACTTTGAATTCGTTAGAAATGATAGGGTAATAGGTAATGGGGGAGGTGGCACCGGGCCATTGGTTCAAAGACCCTATTGTTTCCAAACTATTGAGAAATTCGAATTCAGAAGCTTTGAATCTCTTGAAGTGTCCATAATCAAAATCTCACTGCCAGGTGGGTATAACCTCTTCGTTATCTCTGCTTATGCAATTGGTGGAACTGTTCTCAAGCTCAAAGAGGAGCTCAATTCCTTGCTTGAAACACTCGAATTGGACAGGCTGCATAGTTATTATACTCTTACTGGTGACCGGAACGCCAAGCATACATCATGGCTGAACGCCACTAATAATCCAAGAGGTGTGTTCCTGAAATTGTGGATAACAGAGAACCAAATTGAATACAGATGCAATCTATATGGGTCGAAGCTCCCAACATACCCTAAGACAAATTCATATTCGGACCTCTGCATTGCTGACGCAAGACTTGAATTCAGTTTCAAGAGTCCTCAACTAAAACTGCAGGTGCTTCCTTATGATAGCGACCATAACGCAATCGTAATGGAAATCAATCATCAAAGGGATGATATCTTCCTCATTCCAGTTCAACATGAAAATCACCGTTTGAATTTCGAAAAAAAAAAACTGGGGAAAGTTTCATAAGAAGTTTAATCGGGAGTACCAGAAGCGAAAGGGCTGGTATCAAAATTGATAGGACGACTCCAGATAGAAATGGAAACAGGATTATATGTGAGGGATTGCATAAACTTGCCCTGATTGGAACACATTTTGAATTGGTTTATCTAACGAGCCCTGAGAGAGGCAATGAAATATTTTCAGAAGTCGTTGAAGCAAAAGTTTCCGACTTCAAATCAAGTCTGAACGGCCAATCAATTCTTCATTTCAATCAAGCATTAACATCTGACCTCATACCGAGCTTGAATCTTATTGATTATTTTGTCAGCCATGGAGACTTGTGTTTCATATTTCGCAGAATAAACAACAAGAAATCATGTGGTATTGATAGTATTCCAAATGCAGTTCTCTTACATTTGCCTGAGGTTGCTATTAGGAATTGTATCATATTGTTCAACAACATGTTGAGCAATTTATATTTCCCAAATGAGTGGAAAAAGCCCATTGTATTTCCGATCTTCAAGAAAGGAAAAGAATCTTCGTGCCCCAAAAGCTATCGCCCAATCAGCTTGCTGTCAAACATCAGCAAGGTCTTTGAAGTGATACTCAACAGAGTATTAAACAACGACATTGAGTTGATGCCGAATTGCCAATTCGGTTTTCGTGCCAGGCATTGGACCACACATGCAATAACAAAAGTAACCTCAGACATCAATGAGACATGCTCTAAACGAGAATGTGTTGGAGCATGTCTCATTGATATGGAGAAAGCCTTCGATACGGTGTGGTTAGATGAACTAGTTTTTAAACTTCACCAGGACAAGTTCCCCAGACACCTTGTCGCCATAATGTGCTATATGTTATACGGGAAATCGTTTGTTGTAACTGATAGAAATCTGACGAAAATGTGCTAATTCAACGTCTGGAATTGTCTGCAGCAGGGAACAGTTACTGCGCCTCTGCTCTTCTCAATCTTCATTCGCAACCAGTTGAACGACTTTGATTTAAACGTCTCGCCAATGTGATCATTGGTAGCGTTTGCTGATGATCTGATGATCTATACGGCAGACCGAAAAGCTACAATAGTTGAGAGCAATCTCCAAAAAATGTTCAATGATGTGTAGCTGTACACTGACAATTGGCGAATGAAAATCAATGCGCAGAAGTGTGAAACAATCTTGTTTCGCACAACGCTGCAGGGAGTCAGTCAAGGCCTGAAACGTAATTGGAAGGATTCCCACATCATGGCTGGCGAGGGTAGTTCAGAACGGGTTCCACATAAATCTTGTGTTCGATACCTCGGTGTTCATCTCGATCTGTATCTGTACTATACTGAACATGTCAAAATCATGCTCAGTAAAACACAAAAAGTAGTCATGACCCTTTGACGACTCTTTCATTCCAGATATATTGATCAAAAAGTAAAATTATCTGTTACAAGACCCTGGTTAGACCAGTTTTGACATATGGATGTCAAATCTGGTACAACCAGAGGTATAGTAGTATGGAAAGATTAAGAGTTTTCGAAAGCAAATGTCTTCATGCATGAACTGGTTTGTACAGAAATCCTGAGACGGATTGGAAGCATTATATATCGAAAAGAAGAATTTATTAAACTGCTGAAGTGACGAGAGTCGATATTTTTATTTTGAAACTTCTTCGGAATCATATCGCAAAATCTGTGACTGAGTGAAAATCCTTGGATTTCACTGCCGTTCTACCCTACAGATGAACATATAGCGACTTGCCCGGCTACTGGCTTCGTTCCTCTAGAAGCATTCGTGTATTTGGACATGAAGCGATATGTTTTTGACTCTGACGGCGTCCCAGTCATATATCACATATACCGACGGGCCACCGATAAGAAGATAAGATATTCTCCGAATTTGAGTTCACAAGACCAACAATTCCAATGGAGATACTCATTTGCTAGATTTGTTGAAACTGATCGAGCTGAGACGAGGCAATCTAGCTATTGGTGGCTGAATGACAATGTCCAATTTATTCGTGTTTATTTTCAGTTTTTGTGTTTTCGTTATTTTGTTTTTAGTTTCAGCTCATTATTGCTACATTTAGTGTTTTTGTTTATTTGAGTTAAAAATTAGGGATAGGTTAGGTATATTAGATGTTATGTTATTATATTAGGTTTAGAGATAAGGTAAAACGCGTAGGTAAGGAGTGTTGTAATATAATTTTTTAGTATAAGATAAATTTTTTTTTTATAGAATTTGTATTAAAATTAGTTTATAACATATTAGCTGTAGGATTAAATTTCACTGTTGTCTTAAAATTATAAATAATTTTAGGATAGTGTTGGTTGGTTTTTTACTCCTTATTCCAATCAAATCATAACATATGTAATAATCTTAATTTATTTGAATTCGCTAGTTTTTTGATAATATTTGTTGAACTGATAACGTGTAAATTTAGAAAGCCATGTGGGCCATTAAGTTTTTATATTGTGATTGTTTGGAATTTGTTTTTTTTTAAAGTCATAATGATTTGTATTCAATAAAGCGCTTTCGACTTTGACATTGACTTTGCTTTCAACTTATGGTGGAATGTACTTGCTGTAATGAATGTAGAGGCTACTTTTCATGTCTATCCGATCCAGAGCAGTTGTCGATATTTTGGTTAATAACATGTAGCTGATCATAGCTACTGTCATTGTAATTCATGTATAATGTTTCAGTATTTATGCAGTTTGCCGATAAAGCTAAAACGATCTCACTTTCGTACATTGGAATTAAAATGCTTTTACTTAGGTACTATTTTTATCAAGAGATATGATGCAGGAAAAAGGAATACACAGTATTCAATTAATTAAAATGGTTCTTTTCCTTGTTTATATAAAAGTGCTTGCTATTTACATCAAGTAACTACGATACACATTAGGGATGCATACTTTACGTCAATTTTTTTTTCTTTAAGCTCCTCCAAGACCAAAGTTCCTAATTTCCAACCACACCTACCACAGTGTGGCTCGGTGATGATCCATTCATAGAAGAAGTAAGCTGTTTAAGTTCATGTGTGGTAATGTCTGTATCATCTATCTTATCACCTCGTGGATTCACCCCTAACAAAGTCAACATGTCCCCAAATCTCAAAATAATCACAATATAAATTGCTGGCTGAAAGCTGAGTCCACGTAATGGTGGCAAGGATCTGATGACTAAAAGCTCTGGGATGGCTCTGGATGGAAAACCGAATGAAGGATACAACTTACATCTTGGATACACCGAAAAAACTGGTATGAAGCTAGGGCAATCTTAGGAATAATGATGAAGATCGAAGCAAGAAGAACACGGGATAGTTTCACTACGCTCTAACTCTAAGCAGCAGGCAACAACCAAGATCAGTGGTCGTACACTCGGATCAAATAAGAGGCTTTAACAGATTACTTAAGCAAGTTAACATCCAGCAAATTTCAAGTAGCGCCCAGTTCCAACTTAAGAACAGGTTCACAAATGCAAAGGACAGTAAGAAGAAAGAAAATAAGTCTGGTATCCACAAAATCAAATGCGAACACTGTGATAAAGCATATATTGGACAAGTAAAACGAACGGTCAAAATAAGATTCGAGGAGCACACAAAGGAGGAATAATTAGCGATGAGGCGAAGAAACATGAGCAACGTTAAATCTTCAGTAGGTAAACAAATTTGCGAAGGACATCAAATTGAATGGGACATGTCTCACGATATTGAAGAAAGGGACATGTGAAAACTTGATGCGTACGAATCATTATTGTGGATTGTGAGGTAGTTCCAACCGAAATAAAAATCAACAATGAACTGGGCAATGGATAATCTGGATTGCTGAATTTAGTGAAATAGTTGTGGCTTTTCCGTTTCTCTTTCTTTTTGTATGATTGCACTTAATTGAAAATAAATTACAAATAATAATGATAATAACCACAGTAATAATAGGAATAAGGACAATTAAAGTTATTATGATATGTAAACAGGTAATCATAAGACCCTAAGTGATAAATGGCCAAGTAATTACATCCAATAAAAATACGCAAAATGAGATTAGGACATGTAGGCAAGTAATAAAATCCTATAGTAATTAGACCTTAGGCAGTTAGACTTGATTTGCCTAAGCATAAATATCCCAAAGAAGGTCTTGTAACATCAGAAAATAAGTGACACCGAAGAAGGGAGCTTTTATTATATATTATTATTTAAATATATATATATATATATATATATATATATATATATATATATATATATATATATATATATATATATATATATATATATATATATATATATATATATATATATATATATATATATATATATATATATATATATATATATATATATATATATATATATATATGTCAAAAAAGAAAAACAAAAAGTGTTTTGATGGAGATAATACAAATTAAGGATAAACTAAATAAGATCTTCAGCAGCCCCATTGTCATAGTTGTAAACGATTGAGCCACGCATCGAGCTCAAGCTCATTGTGTAAACTGCGATGGCCTTTATCTCTATACACACTGCAAAAACAAAACACCGAAAAACCTAAATGCATCGATTATGTAGGAGAAAACTCCACCAACTATAGAGGATGTTCCCAAAACGAGGATGTCGCTAAAATCCCAAAAACGTTAGGAAAACTCTTGCATGAATTGCCGCCCAAAACAAACAAAAACAAGTCTCGCTAAAGCAACCACCATCAGAATCGCTACAGCTCGTTTCCAGCCATAAACCAAATTTATTCCACCAAACATGGAGCAACTTTTCATTAAAATGCAACCACAGATGCAACTTATGATGGCCACAATGGTGCACACTCAATGACTTCCCCCATGAAACACATTTTGAAACTCATGTGGAATACAAACTCTCTCCAATAAAGGACTGGTGAGTTTAGGCAGTTTAAAATATACTATAAATTTGATACAATTCTCATCCAAGAAACCTTTTTCAAGTCGGGAACCCGTCTTCGCTTCCCTAACCATTATCTATACAGAAAATATAGAGTGAGAGTAAGGGGAGGTGAAACGACCATTCTTGTGAGAAGAAATGTGAACCACTACCTAATTCAAACTTCACAACTACAACGCTCTACACAACTGCAATTCCAATAAAAACGAATTTGTTTGAGTCTGTAGTGATGTCCTTGTACAATCTCCTCGAAGTGAGACTTTCTATTAAGATCTAAACTCTCTTTTTGGGCTGGAAGGATCACTTTTGATGATAGTTGTTTTCAACGCCTATCATAATTCCTTGAGCGCAGCGAGAAGCAATCGAGATGGGGCTGAAATAAATTGATTCATCTACACATGCCAAGTGGTAACATACTAAACTTTGGAATCTCACGAGATTTTCACCACGATATCCGAACACCGGTACTCTATAAGCTCAATGCTGACCAAGAACCGATGCACTTCTTAATACAAGAAATCTTCATAGATGAACTTCTAAAAGTAAAGAAGATTCTAAATTGGCAAGCTTGTAGGAATTACTGGCCTTGGAAAGCCTGATCCAGCTGTTAAATTCAGCCAGTGATGCTAACGAAAGCATTGAAAAACTTACCAGCAAAATCCTACTTACCAAGGAAAATAATACTACTACAACTCTGGTAAGGGAACACAATTCATATGAACTCCCTCGAGATATTTGACTCCTCATACAGAGGAGCAATTAACTATGGAGGCGAGTTAGGAAAATGGGTAACCCTAGGTTAAAAAAGTCAGCCGGTTAACCACTAAAATACGTGATCAGATTCACGAATTTGGCAACACCATATAGGAAGGATTTTTGCAGAGCCTCGAACCTGGGGATAATAGCTTTTGGTGCATATCAAAATATTTGTTGTTGAAAACCGAAATAAATATCCCTCCCATTCGCGGGCCAAATGGCCTTAAATACGACAGCTCAGAAAAAACAGAAGCCGTTGCTGACATTCTTGAACTACAATTGCATGAGAATGATTCCCCTGAGGAGAGTCCTAAATCTGAAGATGAAATTGAGTCGTCTGTGTAAACACTGCTAGCTTCCCAGGCAACAGATACTAACGAAATCCATCCACTAGACTTAGCCAAAATAAAAGACATGATAAGCACGTTAAATAAACGGAAAGCCCCACGCTTTGTTTCTTTGACAAATGCCATATTTAAATGGCTAACATCCTACAAGCCTTGATGGATATCATCAACACTATCTTTCACCTATACAAATTTCCCAAATTTTGGATAACGGCAATCACCATCGTCGTCCCGAAACCAGATACAGTTTTACTCTACCGCAAAATTGTCGGCCAATAAGTCTTCTGACTTCTTTCTCTAAATTCTCAGAAAAGGCACATTTAACTGGGTTGTCTGAATATATTGAGCACAAAGAAATTATTTCCGAACAATGATATGGCTTTCGAGCTGGACACTCCACCAAACTCCAGCTAACAAGGCTGGTCCAACATATCAGAAATGTGTTCAATCGCACAAAGTCAGCAGCCCTAGTTATGTTCGACCTAGCAAAAGCATTTGACAAAGTCTGGCATGCGGGGCTAGTCTTTAGAATGCATGAATTTTCCATTCCACTACTTTTCATGAAAACGATCAATTCTTTCCTACAGGGCGCACCATTTTACGTCAAAATTCACGACAAATTATCCAACATGCGACCGATCAATGCAGCAACTTACATATATATATATATATATATATATATATATATATATATATATATATATATATATATATATATATATATATATATATATATATATATATATATATATATATATATATATATATATATATATACACTTAGTTATTAAAATACTTAAATTAATTTATTTGACATGACATATACATATAAACACTTAGTTAATAAAATACTTAGATAATTTTTGTTTGATACACACACACATAAAAATAGTTTACAATGGGAGGCATCCATTGTTTTAGGTGAATAAATTTAAGCATCGATTTTCAGTCTCTACAAAACATTTAAATAATAAACATATAATTAAATTATGATTCTTAAAATAATAAATATATGTAATTCAAAATAAGTATTATTGTGATTGTCCACATATATCAAAAAATAAATTCAACTTAAAGAAGAAGAAGCTAATTAATTTATTTTAAGAAGAAATTTAATTACTAAGAAGAAAATAATTATTATTTAATAAATTTATCTTACTTCAAAAATAGAAGAAATAAAAAGAAGATAAATCATTTACAAGAACATAATTTATCTAATTTCAAAAGAAGCATAAGAAGAAATAAGGTAGTAATTTTATCCTGTTTCATTACCACTCTCCCCATTACTGCACACCCTATACATGGCGGACCTTCCACGTCTGCCCAACAGTGTCCAAATTTCTCTATTTGTGACGACACTTGTATATATTACACCTCATGACAAGCAGCCGTACCTTCAAGTCTGCAACGATCCATTGAAATTCTTTTGGGGTATTTATAAAGGTGGAAGATGAAAATTAACGCTGATAAGACACAAGCCATCTTCATTACAAGAAGATCAGGACTGCAACCTCCCGAACTACAAATCGATCAAACTCAATACCATGGAACAGAACAACAATATACGTAGGACTTAAATTTGACAATAGCCTTACATAGGCTGATCACCAACCTGACAAGAGGCAACAAAGTTTAGGTATCCTATCCTCTCTGTACCTCATCTTAAGATTAGAAAAACTGAATGTTAAAAATAAACTTCTTTATGGCATTATAGCCACCTATTAAACCTTGAAATCCAACAAAAAGCGCTTCAAACCTTGTAAAACAAGGTCCGCTGGTACATCAGAAACATTGATGTTCACAAAGACTTACAACTAGACACAATCGACATACAGGTAGACTCGAATAGGATTTTCCATTAAGGACATATCAATAAATAGATGAATTTCAATAAATTGATTGTGAGGCAGGCTGTGTGGCTAGTGGCATCGTCTTATTGAAATCACATATCGTTGATGTCAAGTTCATCCAATTCCAGCCACAAATAATCTTCCAACATAACACGATAGCGCGCTCTCCATTGACGGTCGTTCCATCCACGAAAAATACGGTCCAATCACAACTCCGGCATGAAAACCGCACCAAACAGTAATTTTTTGCAAATGCAACGGTATTGCTAGAAGTACTTGTTGGTTTGTTGCTGACCAATAATGCATATTTTGCTTATTAACAAAGCTATTGATCCACAAATCAGCTTTTTCGATACTAGTAATTTTTAAAAATTTTCAAACGTTGCTGGTTCATGAGCTTTAGCATGATAAAAATGTTGACTTTAACTAACGTTTTGACATTGACAGTAAATTAAAATGGTTTAAGGGTGCGTTAATATAAAGACACGAAATTGTTATGTCCATAATGCAAAATGCTGTATATACTAGACCGTGCACTAAAACTGTTAGACAGGATAGATGGACACCCTAATGGTACCCTGAACCCCCTAAGGTTAACCAATAACGAGCAGAGACGCACCTACCCTAGTCTCAGATTAATTATTTTGTAATATTGGACTGACAGAAACTAGTTGAATTATTTGCTATAGGCCAGTTGGGTACAACGATACCCACTAATAGAAATGGACCAAAAGTGCTAAATCGCACTAGTGCCATGTAACCCTACACTCCAAGAGACACCTGCTAGACCAGGTGCTCAGGTAAAATACAAATATTGAAAGGGTCTATGCACGTAATCATTTTCGAGAGTATGCAAATCTTCATTCTAATAATAAGGAAGTTATTGTATTATCAATCATTGGCGCTGATCATATGCATACCATATAGCACCACTTGCACTTCAAAAACCGTCAGCCACAAGAAAATGCCATTAAGAATTCTATTTCCTTATTCAAGTCACCCGATTAAAACTGAAGTATCAGCATAGAATGATAGCATACTCATTCCAACAGCTGTTACATAGGCGAGTTTTCTTCGATTAAATTACATACGTGCTTTTGTACGTGTGCCTACATATGTAGATCCATTCTTCTTAGAATAAATTGTAAGGTGAATTCTCATTTAATTGTTTTAGAATTAGCATTTGGCATTGAACGGTTCTCTCGCGAGCTGATCATCACTACCTTGTAATTTAGACGACACAAATGGTTTGTTTGAAATGAACTAGGGATTAACAAGTCGAAATTTAATGTCATGGTTAATGATGACACGTTTCCGGAATGATGGGGCATCATTCGAAAATCGCGAGTCATTAATTTCAGATTTTCTCTTGCGTGTTTCTTTTATCGTTTACTAATCTAGTATTTAAGGTATTAAAAGTACCGTTATTGTTTTTCTTGTGTTAATATTGTATTTAGACATGCAAAAGGTTTTTTTTAATAACTTAATATAATGCTGCCATCTTTTAAAAATCATCTCAAAATTTCAACTTTTTTTTGGTTGAGTGTGGGAAATTTCATTTAATTATGCAATATCAAATCAAAACCAGCCAGAAATAAACACTATACTCGTGAAGACATAACACCAGCATATAGCAGCACCGAAAGATTAAGTATCGCCGACTAATTGCTGGACGTATCTGGCGCGAACATCTTAATTGCTTTTTGAAGCACCGCCATAAGCGAACTTGTGGATTTATGTGCCTCAACCTCTGCGACCACACACGCGCGCACCAGTTTTTATTTACACCAAACATTTTTCTTAAGTGTTAATGAGCGGCGGACGAACCAGCGGATTTCCGTAATTCTCTGCGCGATTTGAATGCTAATGTCACATTAGAAATTTCGCTGAAAATGAAACAAATGACTACTTACCCTAGGAGCAGTTTGACATTGAGATTAAATGGTCCACGAAGAATTGGT